>ONZH01019430.1:0-215246 GCA_900303285.1 Rhinella marina | reverse complement strand
TATTTGCAGTGTTGACCCTTCTTCAGGACCTCTGCAATTCTCCCTGGCATGCTCTCAATCAACTTCTGGACCAAATCCTGACTGATAGCAGTCCATTCTTGCACAATCAATGCTTGCATTTTGTCAGAATTTGTAGGTTTTTGTTTGTCCACCCGTCTCTTGATGATTGACCACAAGTTCTCAATGGGATTAAGATCTGGGGAGTTTCCAGGCCATGGACCCAAAATCTCTATGTTTTGTTCCCTGAGACATTTAGTTATCACCTTTGCTTTATGGCAAGGTGCTCCATCATGCTGGAAAAGGCATTGTTGATCACCAAACTGCTCTTGGACGGTTGGGAGAAGTTGCTCTCGGAGGACATTCTGGTACCATTCTTTATTCATGGCTGTGTTTTTAGGCAAGACTGTGAGAGAGCCGATTCCCTTGGCTGAGAAGCAACCCCACACATGAATGGTTTCAGGATGCTTTACAGTTGGCATGAGACAAGACTGGCGGTAGCGCTCACCTCGTCTTCTCCGAATAAGCTGTTTTCCAGATGTCCCAAACAATCGAAAAGGGGATTCATCAGAGAAAATGACTTTACCCCAGTCCTCAGCAGTCCACTCCCTGTACCTTTTGCAGAATATCAGTCTGTCCCTGATGTTTTTTCTGGAGAGAAGTGGCTTCTTTGCTGCCCTCCTTGAGACCAGGCCTTGCTCCAAGAGTCTCCGCCTCACAGTGCGTGCAGATGCACTCACACCTGCCTGCTGCCATTCCTGAGCAAGCTCTGCACTGCTGGTAGCCTGATCCCGCAGCTGAAACACTTTTAAGAGACGGTCCTGGCGCTTGCTGGTCTTTCTTGGGCGCCCTGGAGCCTTTTTGGCAACAATGGAACCTCTCTCCTTGAAGTTCTTGATGATGCGATAGATTGTTGACTGAGGTGCAATCTTTCTAGCTGCGATACTCTTCCCTGTTAGGCCATTTTTGTGCAGTGCAATGATGACTGCACGTGTTTCTTTAGAGATAACCAGGGTTAACAGAAGAGAAACAATGATGCCAAGCACCAGCCTCCTTTTAAAGTGTCCAGTGGTGTCGTTCTCACTTAATCATGACAGATTGATCTCCAGCCCTGTCCTCATCAACACCCACACCTGTGTTAATGGAGCAATCACTGAAACGATGTTAGCTGGTCCTTTTAAGGCAGGGCTGCAATGATGTTGAAATGTGTTTTGGGGGATAAAGTTCATTTTCTAGGCAAATATTGACTTTGCAAGTAATTGCTGTTAAGCTGATCACTCTTTATAACATTCTGGAGTATATGCAAATTGCCATTATAAAAACTGAAGCAGTAGACTTTGTAAAAATTAATATTTGTATCATTCTCAAAACTTTTGGCCATGACTGTATATCGAGGTTTAGTTTGCTGTTAACCCTTGCTGTGTTGCAAGAAAAAAAATTGATCAATATGAAAAATCTCTATAAAAAATGAAATTTTGAAATTTCGTCTCCATTTTCCTTTAATTCTTGTGGAACACCTAAAGGGTTAACAAAGTTTGTAACGTTAGTTTTTAATAATTTGAGAGTTGTATTTTCTAAAATGGGGTCATTTATGGGTGGTTTCTGTTACGTAAGCCCCTCAAAATCACTTTATATTTATATTGGCACTTAAAAAAATGGTTTGGGAAATTTTGATGAAAATTTGAAAAATGGCTTCTAAACTTCTAAGCTTTCTAACCTCCTAAAAAAAAATAAAAGGACATTTACAAAATGATGGCAACATAAAGTAGACATATGGGGAATGATGACTGATAACTATTTTATGAGGTATTACTATCTGTCAAATTAGAGAAAGAGAGTAGAGAAATTCACATTTTGAATATTGTGAATTTTTCCAAATTTTTGGTAAATTTGGGACTTAAAAAAAAACTAAGGAAAAATATATTGACTCAAATTTACCACTGTCATGAAGTACAATGATTCACGAGAAAACAGTCTCAGGATGGCTTGTTTAAGTAAAAGTGTTCCAAAGTTATTACCACATAAAGTGACATGTCAGATTTGCAAAAAATGGCCTGGACAGGAAGGTGAAAACTGGCCCAGGGTAGAAGGGGTTAAACCAACATGTCATTTCAGTGCCCAATATGTTTTGCCCATCATTCACCAGTGTGAAAAGTAAGCCCTCTTATTATTATGCCATGCTTTCTGGTTTTACCTACATGGGCCGAAATTTTTCAACTAGACATACAACAGGGTTCAGGAGTAAAGGAGCACCATGCGAGTTTGAGGTCCAGTGTGGTGATTTACTTATCTTGCGCTGACCTCTGCAGTGGGGCGAAATAATAAATGGAACCCCAGAAAAGTGACCCCCATAAAAATTATTGAGCAGCGGACAGTGCAAAATGAAAATTGCAAGTTGTCCACAGATATAGGATTTCAGTACCCAGTATGTTCAGCTTGTGCCATCTGAGACACACCACACCTTTTAAATTGTTAGGCGGGTTCTACAGAGTACTGAAATGCCATAAATATGGGCGTAAACTGCTGTTCGGGTACACTGGAGGGTTCAGAGGGAAAATACCACCTTCTGGCTTTTGCCGTGCAGATTTTGATAGATTGGTTTACAGGTGCCATGTTGCTATTGAGCAGCCTCGGGGCACCATTACAGCCATTTTCTCTCGATGAAGCTGTTTTGAAAGCTTATTTTTTGCAGGATGGGCTGCCATAATCATTGGTTCTATTTTGGGGTACTTACAACTTTTTGATCACTTTATTCAGATTTTTTGAAAGCAGGATAAAGACAGCAACTGCGCGATTGCTTTTTGGGTTTTGTTTTTACGGTGTCCACTGTGCAGGAAAAATGACATTATCTTTATTCTGCCGGTCAATATCATTACAGTTTTTGTAATAAAAAAACATGTTTTTGTGTCTGCATTTTCTAAAAGCCTATTTTTTTAAATGTTTTCCTGGTGATGATCTTGTGGGGGCTTATTTTTTGTGGGATGAGATGACATCTTCATTTTGGAGTAGATATATTTTGATCTCTTGATATTATGCTTTTTGTGAGGAGAGATGTCAAAAATGGCTGTTCTAGTGTGATTTTTATTTATTTTTTGTACAGCATTCACCTGACATGGTAGATTATATGAGGTTGTTGCAGACACGGTGATCCCCAAAATGTCTACCTTTTGCAATTTCACACAATAAAAGCATTTTTGAAAAAAATCTTGTTTTAGTGTTGCCATTTTCTGAGAGTAATTTTTTTTCTGTAGATCGTTTTGTGTAGGGACTCATTTTTGCAAGAGAAGGTGACGTTTTTATTGGTACCACTTTGGGGAACATAATACTTTTTTTAAGAAAAAAATAAAAAACAAATCCTGTTTTTGTATTGTCATATTTTTAAACTTTTTTCGACGATCATCTTATGTAGGGGCTTGGAAAGTCGTAAGTGGATTCAGCACTAAGGAGATGTATACAGGGGCAGATTGGCAATGTATTGTACCGGGAAGGTTCCCGGTGGGCCGCATGTTTTTTATGTGCAGTGGGCCGGTGGAGGGAGCCCAGGTATTGTTCTAAACGCTAATACACATACCTCCTGCTGTGCTGCGCAGTGTTGAGTCACGACTGTCTGTCTGACTCTCCGACACTTCTGGGCTGCTGCCTGTGAGTATGCGAGGGGAGTGGTGTTTAAAATTGAGGCCGTGTGGGGTGTGCTAGTGCAGCAGGGGGACTTACTGCGAGTTACTTAAGTCCCTGTCTGACAGCCCCTGCTGCGCTACACTGTGACAGTGAGTGGATTTATGAATGGGGCTCGGCCACCGCGGTGTGTGAGATCTCTCACATCACTAGTCTGCCGGCCGCTCCACCCCTAGGCTGCCTGGGTGAGTTTGAGTGTTTGACACTTGAAGAATCTCAATAAAGATAAATGGGATCACTGGGCTGGCTGGCGTGCACAGTGTCAGCTAGCCTAGCTACACAGAGACATACATGGCAAGCGGCCGGCCCCGGCCCCCCCCTGCTGTGCTCTATCATTATCAATGACAGCAGGGCAGGCAGCTTGCTATGTAACCCTGTGCATGCCACCTGCAAAGCCTAGTTCTTATCATGACACTAAAAGGCTAGTTCAGGGTCCTCAGCTTGTCAGTACTATGAGACAGAGAGATAGATAGGAGGGGGTGGATAAAAGGAAGTTTTTTTTATTAAAGTGAAAATAAAGTATGGTATTATTAGAGAAAAAAAAAGATAAATGTGTAATGCTCCATTCACATGACTATATATTTGGTCCGGATCTGAATATTTTGGATATTGGATGCGGACCCATTCATTTTAATGGACTGCACTGAGCGCTGTCCGCATCCATATGTCCATTCTGTGGCACTGCAAAAAATATAGAACAAGGCCTATTCTTGTCCGTTTTGTGGACAAGAATAGGCATTTCTAAAATAGGGCAGAATGTGCAGGACCGCCAAACGGTTATGATCATGTCAATGGATACAAACTCAATGTGAAAGACTTATATTATTGAAACCAGTTGTGAAATAAAATGAATAAAGAAAAATAACTACAATAAAAATAAAAAAAGTAAGTGAAAAAGCCACAAATAAAAAATGAAAATGGATAGAAAACATGACCAAAAAATGCTTAACCCCTTCCTGACTTGGCAATTTTCCCTTTTTGCATTTTAGTTTTTTACTTTCAGCCTTCCCAGAGCCTTAACTTTATCTTTCAGTTCACGTAGCCATATGAGGACTTGCTGTTTTTCGGGACAAGTTGTACTTTCTAATGGCACTGTTTAACCCTTTCGCGCCCGGAGCTTTTTTCGGTTCTGCATTTTCGTTTTGCGCTCCCTGCCTTCAAACAGCCATAACTCTTTTATTTTTCTGTTCACATAGCTGTATGAGGGCTTGTTTTTTGCGGGACAAGTTGTACTTTCCAACGCCACCATTTAATATTGCATACGGTGTAGAGGGAAGCGGGAAAAAAATTCCAAACCGGGTGAAATTGCAAAGAAAACGCTATTCCGCTACAGTTCTACGGGTTTCTTATTTACAGCGTTCGATGTGCATTAAAACTGATCCGTTACTTTCATTCTACTGGTCAGTACGAATCCGGCAATACCTAATATGTATAGTTTTTCCTGCGTTTTCATAGTGATAAAATAATTAGAAAGTTGCCCCTTTTTTTTTTTCCTTGTCAAATCTTGACCCCTATAACTTTTTGGTATTTATGTGTACAGAGCTGTATGGGGGCTCATTTCTTGCGGGATGATCTGAAGTTTTTATTGATACCATTCTGGGGTGTGTATGACTTTTTGATCACTTTTTATTTAATTTGTTTTAGAAAAAAAAAGCGACAAAAAACGGCAAATCGCCATTTGGACGCTTTTTTCCACCACACAATTCGCCGTATTGGAATTTTTTTTATATTTTAAAAGTATGGGCGTTTTCGGTCACGGTGATACCCATGATGTCTATATTTATTGTTATTTAGGTATTTATTTTTTAATTATACGGAAAGGGGGGTGATTTGAACTTTTATATCTTTTTTATATATTTTTTAACATTTTTTTTAATTTTTTTTTTTACTATTTGAAAGCTCAAATATGGGCTTATATATTGTGGCTTTTTTTTTTCCTTTATGAGCAATCAGGGATTTTATAGACTCAGAAATCCAAGAATTGCTCATTTCTTATCCTGGCCTGCCATCTAGTGGCCAGAATAAGAATTGCACTTTGAAAACTGTAATCCTCACCAGCGAGGATTACAGTTTTCATATGGTGTACAGACACCCCGATTGGCCACACGGGGTGTCTGTACACCACCCGGAAGCGAATGCTTCCGGGTTGAGACGCAACTAGATGCCGTGATCACGTGTGATCACGGCATCTAAACTACCAGGAAGACGCCGCCGATGGCGGTAAGTAGCGGCAAGTCTCTGCTGTTAGAAACAGCAGAGACTTGGCGGCCATGACGCCCGCCGCACTTGCGAGCGGGCGCCATGTGCCCGCATCGCCCCAGCGCCATACATGTACGGCGCTGGGCGCGAAGGGGTTAATATGGAATATGATGTAGCAGTAAGCTGGAAAAAAATTACAAATAGGGTGGAATTGAAAAAAATAATTCAGTTCCAGCACACTTTTATAGATTTTGTTTTTAAGGGTTCACTATGCAGTAAGAGTAACTTGTGTTCTTCATTCTCCAGGTCAGTACGATTACATTGATACCACATATGTTTTTCTTGCTTTTTAATGACCCCCACCTTCTTTTTGGCCACGCCTTCTACATGTTTGGCTCAGCCTACAATATGGGGCCACTTTTACCTTTTTTTCCAGGGCCACTTTGAGTTCCCAATCCGCCCCTGGATGTATAAGACTCTTTCTTTACATTTCCAATTCCATTTTTGGCTGAAAAACTGCAGGAAAATCTGCCTCAAACCCTGCTCCAAACTTTGTGAGCCTACGCTTGAGGCAAGCATTGCTACATATGCATTTACAATAGACAAGCAGTAAAAGTTAGTTATTTACTATTCCCTTGGATATGTCTTAAAAAGCACAGACATTTTGAAAACTGCATTTTTCAGATTTTCTGTAAATTTTGAAAATCGTTATAAACATAAAACATATCAACTAATATGTACTATCAACGTATGGTACATGAGAACACTTGATACATATCTGACGTCTCCAACGCGCACACTAGCTGGGAATCATTTCTTTCTACCACTGTCAGTCACCTAACACGCCGTCTATGGAGCCGCTAGCCTGAAGCCCATCGGCTTTTCCACAGCCTCGTCACATAGGAAGGGCTGGTGTAGTAAATACAGGTAGAACGCGATTGGTGCTTCCTTTAGCCTTCGCTGATTCGCTGTAAGTCTGAGGTGGGCGGGAGTAATCGCAGCAGGAAAGTGTGCCTCAGAGTTACCGTGTAGCATCACTGCTTCCGGTGTACGCTGTGTGAGCTGAAAAGCAGCCAATCGGTATTGTACTGGCTGGTAGAAAAGCCAAGGTAGGTGCAATGGTAATGACAAGGCGCCTGGGTACGTGGTAGTTAGTCACTTGCTGGTGACCGGGAATAGTCCGCAAACATTTTACGTTTTGCTGTATTAGGAGTGGTTTGGACCGGTGTTACCATTATGGTAGAGTCACCTATAGAATAACTATCATTCCCAGCAGTGGTTAGTACAATTAATAGCAGATGCCTTATGGTTAGGCTTCATTACAGAAGAATACTATTTCTCCTAAATGTGTACACTGTGCTCTGCTGGCACCTTATGTGATCACTGCCGGCGCACATTGGAAACCTATAGCAAGCCCTGCCTTCAACTCCTCTGACCGCACCCACAATAATACCCCCATACCAGTGCCCCCAGTCACAATGGCACAGATATTAAAGGGCACCTGTCAGCACGTTTGCCATATGCAGCTAATGGTATGGTGCTGTAGGTCACACCCATCTATTATTATTTATTTTATAGCGCCATTAATTGTGCTGTACATGCAGATGGGGTTACACAAATATAAAAATACAAGAAACTATTAACAGACTAGTACAGAGGGGTAGAGGACTCTGCCCGCAAGAGCTTACAATCTATAAGGGAAGGGAATAATATGTAAATGCTGGTCATGGAGTCATCATCTTCTTACACTGCTCGAGTCACAGAGTCACTGCCACAAGCCGACCATCTCATTGTGATTGACAGCCCCCCGCCTGGCTCTAAGTCACCTCATAATACACATAAGTTCTCTGGTGTATAAACTTCAGCTCACTGTTAGGGGCCGTTCAGACGGCTGTAGTATTGCAGATCCGCAGTACCGCGGATGCCACCCGGCATGTGTTCCGCAATTTGCGGAACACACGGCCGGGCGCCCCGTTCAAAATGCCTATTCTTGTCCGCTGTTGCAATTTTGTGGAATAGGTGCAGACCTGTTCACACGCATTTTTGCAGAACAGACATACAGACGCGGAATGCACACTGAGTCATTCCCGTTTCTTTACGACTCCGTTGAACTTAATGGTTCCGCATACAGGCCGCAAAAAAAAACACACAACTGAAACGGGAAAATAATAAGTTTGTGTGCATGAGAAGGAGGAGAAGAGTATTTATTGTACATGCGAGACTCTCCGTGAGGGGTTGCCAGTGTCGGTGACATGTTCAGGCTTGTGGCAGTGGCTCCTTGACCTGGGCAGTGCACGAAGACACCACAATGACTCCATGACCCTCATTTACATTAAAGGGATTCTGTCACCACGATTTTAGTGACAGAGTTTTTCACATCATCACATCTATCACCTCGATTTGGTTAAAACTATACTTGTCCTAATACCATATGTCTTGTCATTTTAGAAAAAAATACCTTTTATTCACATGCAAATTGCCTCTATAAGGAGCCCAAGGGGCTGTCTCTCCGGCCGTTGCAGCTCAGCAGTGCCCATTCTCTTGGAGCCCAGCACCGCCCTACTGCTAATTATTCACTCCTTTCAGGACTGACGTCATTCTCCTGGTGTGCCGTAATCTCGCGTTTTGCTGGCTGAGGCTGCTACCAGGACACCTCACAAGTGCAGACAGATGGATCCAGGGCGCATGCGCGAGATTACGGCACACCAGGAGAATGACGTCAGTCCTGAAAGGAGTGAATAATTAGCAGTAGGGCGGTGCTGGGCTCCAAGAGAATGGGCACTGCTGAGCTGCAACGGCCGGAGAGACAGCCCCTTGGGCTCCTTATAGAGGCGATTTGCATGTGAATAAAAGGTATTTTTTTCTATAATGACAAGACATATGGTATTAGGACAAGTATAGTTTTAACCAAATCGAGGTGATAGATGTGATGATGTGAAAAACTCTGTCACTAAAATCGTGGTGACAGAATCCCTTTAACTCCTGCAAGAAAATCACCATGCAGTACACTTTACATAAAACAAATAATCTTTATTGATAATAAATATCTTAATTAAAAAATGTAAAAGTTGTGTAATCCACAAACACAGGAAGATAGAGAACCCCTCCCCTGTGGCCATTGCCATTAATAATTCAAATAGTATATTGCATATCAGAGATAATGGACCTACATACAGAGGAGATGAACTATATATATATATATACACACAGTACAGACCAAAAGTTTGGACACACCTTCTCATTCAAAGAGTTTTCTGTATTTTCATGACTATGAAAATTGTAGATTCACACTGAAGGCATCAAAACTATGAATTAACACGTTGCCGACCTAGGACGAGAATGCTCGTCCTAATATGGCGTTACTTAATGCCCTAGGACGAGCATTCTCGTCCTAGGGTTAACGTGCCGCTGGCTGCCCGCTGCCGCAATCTACAGCAGGGGCCCGGCTGATACTAACAGCCGGGCCTCTGCTGTATCCGCCAGCACCGGTGATTACACCGATGCCGGCGGATTAACCCCTTGTATGCCGCGGTCACGCTGACCGCGGCATACAAGGTAATTGCGGCAGTTTTTAAAGCCATCAGGTCCCCGTGGGGGGGGGGGCCCGATGGCTGAGATGGAAGCCCCGATGCCTTGCCCAGAGGCATCAGGACTCCCATCTACGGAAGCCCAGGAGACCCAGCCACAGCGCTGATGTATTGTGCTGCATTCAATCAGGGATCATACCCTGAAATGTTAAAGTCCCTTACTGGGACATAAGTGGAATGTAAAAAAAAAAGTTAAATAAAAGTGTTTTAACAAAAAAAAAAATAATAATAATAAAGTTTCAAAAAAAAAAAAAAAGCCCATTCCCCATAAAGAAACACATAAAAATAGAAAAAAAATAAAAAATATACATATTAGGTATCGCCACGTCCGTAAAAACCTGCTTTATTAAAATATCACATGATCCAGCCCGCCCGGTCAACACCGTAAAAAATAAAAACTGTCTAAAAAAAGTAATTTTTGGTCACATTTCATCACAAAAAATGTAATACCATGCGATCAAAAAAGTGTATGCCCCCAAAAATAGTACCAATCTAACCGTCATCTCATCCCGCAAAAAATGAGCCCCTACCCGAGACAATCGCCCAAAAAATAAAAAAACTACAGCTCTCTGACTATGGTGACCCTAAAACATGATTTTTCTTTTTTTCAAAAATGGTATTATTGTATAAAACTTAAAAAATAAAAATAAGTATACATGTTAGGTATCGCCACGTCCGTAAAAACCTGCTCTACAAAAATATAGCATGATCTCTCCCCTCAAGTGAACACTGTAAAAAATAAAAAATAAAAACTGTCTAAAAAAAAAGCCATTTTGTGTCACATTTCATCACAAAAATTGTAATACCAAGCGATCAAAAAAGCGTATGCCCCCAAAAATAGTACCAATCTAATCGTCATCTCATCCCGCAAAAAATTAGCCCCTACCTGAGACAATCGCCCAAAAAATAAAAAAACTACAGCTCTATGACTATGGAGACACTAAAATGTGATTTTTTTTTTTTTTGTGCTTCAAAAATATTGTGTAAAACTTAAATAAATTAAAAAAAGTATACATATTAGATATTGCCGCGTCCGTAACGACCTGCTCTATAAAAATATCACACGATCTAACCTGTCAGATGAATGTTGTAAATAACAAAAAATAAAAACAATGCCAAAACTGCTAGTTTTTGTTACCTTGCCTCACAAAAAGTGTAATATAGAGCTACCAAAAATCATATGTACCCTAAAATAGCACTAACAAAACTGCCAACTTATCTCATAGTTTCCAAAATGGGGTCAGTTTTTTGGAGTTTCCTACTCTAGGGGTGCATCAAATGTGACATGGCAACTTAAACTTTTTCCAGTGAAATCTGCCCTGGCGTTCCTTTCCTTCTGTGCCCTGCCGTGTGCCTGTACAGCAGTTTACGATGACAAATGGGGCATTTCTGTAAACTACAGAATCAGGGTAATAATTACTGAGTTTTGTTTGGCAGTTAACCCTTGCTTTATTCTCAGAATAAAATGATTCATATGGAAAATCTGTCAAAAAAGTGAAATTCGGAAATTTTGGCTACATTTTCCTTTAATTCTTGTGGAACACCTAAAGGGTTAAAAACGTTTGTAAAATCAGTTTTGAATACCTTGAGGGGTGTAGTTTCTAAAATGGGGTCATTTTTGGGTGGTTTCTATGATGGAAGCCTCACAAAGTGACTTCAAACCTGAACTGGTCCTTAAAAAGTGGGTTTTGGAAATTTTGTGAAAAATTTCAAGATTTGCTTCTAAATTTCTAAGCCTTCTAACGTCCCAAAAAAATAAAATGTAATTTTCAAAGTGATCCAAACCTGAAGTAGACACATGGGGAATGTAAAGTCATAACTATTTTTGGAGGCATTACTATGTATTTTAAAAGTAGAGAAATTGACATTTGGAAATTTGGAAATTTTTCTAAATTTTTGGTAAATTTGGTATTTTTTTTATAAATAAGAATGAAATATTTTGACTCAAATTTACCACTGTCATGAAGTACAATATGTGACGAGAAAACAATCTCAGAATGGCCTGGATAAGTAAAAGCGTTCTAAAGTTATCACCACATAAAGTGAGACATGTCAGATTTGCTAAAAATGGCCTGGTCCTTAAGGTGAAAAATGGCTGGGTCCTTAAGGGGTTAAGACATGTGGAATTATATACTTAACAAAAAATTGTGAAACAACTGAAAATATGTCTTATATTCTAGGTTCTTCAAAGTAGCCACCTTTTGCTTTGATTACTGCTTTGCACACTCTTGGCATTCTCTTGATGAGCTTCAAGAGTTAGTCGCCTGAAATGGTTTTCACTTCATAGGTGTGCCCTGTCAGGTTTAATAAGTGGGATTTCTTGCCTTATAAATGAAGTTGGGACCATGAGTTGTGTTGGGCAGAAGTCAGGTGGATACACAGCTGATAGTCCTACTGAATAGACTGTTAGAATTTGTATTATGGAAAGAAAAAAGAAGCTGAGTAAAGAAAAACGAGTGGCCATCATTACTTTAAGAAATGAAGGTCAGTCAGTCCGAAAAATTGGGAAAACTTTGAAAGTGTCTCCAGATGCAGCCGCAAAAACCATCAAGCGCTACAAAGAAACTGGCTCACATGAGGACTACCCCAAGAAAGGAAGACCAAGAGTCACCTCTGCTGCGGAGGATATGTTCATCCAAGTCATCAGCCTCAGAAATGGCAGGTTAACAGCAGAGACCAGGTCAATGCCACACAGAGTTCTAGCAGCAGACATATCTCTACAACAACTGTTAAGAGGAGACTGTGTGCAGTAGGCCTTCATGGTAAAATAGCTGCTAGGAAACCACTGCTAAGGACAGGCAACAAGCAGAAGAGACTTGTTTGGACTAAAGAACACAAGGAATGGACATTAGACCAGTGGAAATCTGTGCTTTGGTCTGATGAGTCCAAATTTGAGATCTTTGGTTCCAACCACCATGTCTTTGTGCGACGCAGAAAAGGTGAACGGATGGACTCTACATGCCTGGTTCCCACCGTGGAGCATGGAGGAGGAGGTGTGATGGTGTGGGGGTGCTTTGCTGGTAACACTGTTGGGGATTTATTCAAAATTGAAGGCATACTGAACCAGCATGGCTACCACAGCATCTTGCAGGGAATGCTATTCCATCCGGTTTGCGTTTAGTTGGACCATCATTTGTTTATCAACAGGACAATGACCCCAAACACACCTCCAGGCTGTGTAAGGGCTATTTGACCAAGAAGGAGAATGATGGGGTGCTACGCCAGATGACCTGGCCTCCACAGTCACCAGACCTGAACCCAATCGAGATGGTTTGGGGTGAGCTGGACCGCAGAGTGAAGGCAAAAGTGCCAACAAGTGCTAAGCATCTCTGGGAACTCCTTCAAGACTGTTGGAATACCATTTCAGGTGACTACCTCTTGAAGCTCATCAAGAGAATGCCAAGAGTGTGCAAAGCAGTAATCAAAGCAAAAGGTGGCTATTTTGAAGAACCTAGAATATAAGACATATTTTCAGTTGTTTCACACTTTTTTGTTAAGTATATAATAGTCATGAAAATACAGAAAACGCTTTGAATGAGAAGGTGTGTCCAAACTTTTGGTCTGTACTGTGTGTATGTATGTGTGTGTGTGTGTGTGTATGTGTGTGTGTATATATATATACACTCACCGGCCACTTTATTAGGTACACCTGTCCAACTGCTCGTTAACACTTAATTTCTAATCAGCCAATCACATGGCGGCAACTCAGTGCATTTAGGCATGTAGACATGGTCAAGACAATCTCCTGCAGTTCAAACCGAGCATCAGTATGGGGAAGAAAGGTGATTTGAGTGCCTTTGAACGTGGCATGGTTGTTGGTGCCAGAAGGGCTGGTCTGAGTATTTCAGAAACTGCTGATCTACTGGGATTTTCACGCACAACCATCTCTAGGGTTTACAGAGAATGGTCCGAAAAAGAAAAAACATCCAGTGAGCGGCAGTTCTGTGGGCGGAAATGCCTTGTTGATGCCAGAGGTCAGAGGAGAATGGGCAGACTGGTTCGAGCTGATAGAAAGGCAACAGTGACTCAAATTGCCACCCGTTACAACCAAGGTAGGCAGAAGAGCATCTCTGAACGCACAGTACATCGAACTTTGAGGCAGATGGGCTACAGCAGCAGAAGACCACACCGGGTGCCACTCCTTTCAGCTAAGAACAGGAAACTGAGGCTACAATTTGCACAAGCTCGTCGAAATTGGACAGTAGAAGATTGGAAAAACGTTGCCTGGTCTGATGAGTCTCGATTTCTGCTGCGACATTCGGATGGTAGGTCAGAATTTGGCGTCAACAACATGAAAGCATGGATCCATCCTGCCTTGTATCAACGGTTCAAGCTGGTGGTGGTGGTGTCATGGTGTGGGGAATATTTTCTTGGCACTCTTTGGGCCCCTTGGTACCAATTGAGCATTGTTGCAACGCCACAGCCTACCTGAGTATTGTTGCTGACCATGTCCATCCCTTTATGACCACAATGTACCCAACATCTGATGGCTACTTTCAGCAGGATAATGCGCCATGTCATAAAGCTGGAATCATCTTAGACTGGTTTCTTGAACATGACAATGAGTTCACTGTACTCAAATGGCCTCCACAGTCACCAGATCTCAATCCAATAGAGCATCTTTGGGATGTGGTGGAACGGGAGATTCGCATCATGGATGTGCAGCCGACAAATCTGCGGCAACTGTGTGATGCCATCATGTCAATATGGACCAAAATCTCTGAGGAATGCTTCCAGCACCTTGTTGAATCTATGCCACGAAGAATTGAGGCAGTTCTGAAGGCAAAAGGGGGTCCAACCCGTTACTAGCATGGTGTACCTAATAAAGTGGCCGGTGAGTGTATATATATATATATATATATATATATATATATATACACACACACACAGATAAAGTATCTATCTCTGTGTATGGATTATGCCACTTTTTGATGATTTATTATCAATAAGGATTGTTTTCGTGTAAAGGGGTGCCTGGTGTCGGGCAATGTGTACTCTGGTTTGTTTATATTCTGTATGCAGCACTTCCTGTTACTGTATCCAACAATCCTTTCTCTACCACAGCTCCAGCACCACCCAAAACATTGGCCAGCTAGTTTATAGCTCCTCCCACTCAGTCACATAGACACTCCCCTACACACCGATTGACAAAACATCACAGGAAATAGAAAGAGCTGCTTTGAATTGGTCATGTGACCCTAGCCCAGATCAAAAAATAGGAGCAGTAAATGTAAAAAAAAAATTAAAAAAAATACAGTTGCCTTCATAAATTATTAATTTAGAGGATGTTGATGCAAATCTGAAAGCCAGCTTCTGACTGCTCATAGACTATATACGTCAGGGCGGTCATGACATATCTCTGCAAGGATGTTTTAAGGTTAGTGTGTGAGAGTGGGGAACCCGCTGCCAGTGACAGCAAAGCTCCTCATAGATAATTCAGGACTCTGCAGTGAGGTTGTACAGTAATCTGCAAAACCTCTGATGGCTTAATTCCCTCTATAACTGGGGTTACTATGTCTGCCTTAGTTACAGGCAAAATAAGCCATGTTAAATTTCTCCTAAAGGTCTTGTATAACCTTCTGGGAGAGACATAAAGTGTAAAATAAAAAAATTAAAAAAATAAAAGTTTTACAATGTATTTGCCAAGTTGGTGAATTTCCTGAGCAGTCCTGTATAGAGACTTACTGGAAATACTCCATGGTATGAAAACTTATTGGCAAAAAAGTATCTCACAAGAAAGAGAAGCATCTAGCCAGCAATACATCTGTCTCGGATGGATATCTGGTCTGGATATATTCCGTTGTCAAATCCCAGGGCTTGTTGGAACGTCAGATTTTGACTCATAGGGAGCTGTTCACATTTTCCCTATCATTCTGCTCTCAATATTAAATTATGAAAGTGCAAACGTAATGTCACGGACGTGCCGAGACGTGCGGACGTTCCCGCGACGGGTGGCAGGAGATCAGCGAGACTGGCAACACGTGGTTTGAGCTGACATGTTTTCCTTTTTGATCAATGGACGTCTGTGTTGTTGCTGGTATTTACCACACCCTCTTCCCTGCTTGTGTGGTCATCTACCCTTCCCTTTTTTTAGTTGCTTCTCCCACAATTCTGTGCAGTTTATAGCTTCAGTGGTAATTGTGGTTAGCTGGTGTTTGGTTCTCAGCTGAGTTCCTGGTGCTGCCATTTCTTCATTGAAGATAAGTGTTCTCGTTCCCTTTTGTATTGATTTATTTGTGTGTTACATTTCCCTGTTGTTGGTAGCTAGGCCTGTCCTTCCTTGTGGAGGAACAGGTTGACTCATTCCTGACATTAGTTCCAGGGTGAGATAGGATCTTAGGTATCCAGTGTATGAACTCGCCTACCTTTGAGGCCTGTTTATACTGGTAGTTAGTCAGGACTTGAGTCAGGGTTTTCTCTAGGAGGTGTCCATCTGCCTTCCCTAATTTCTAGGCCTAATTTCCGTTCCCCATTTCCCTCCCGCTCCTGAGTGTGACACATAATAATAGAAATCTTTGCTAATTTATTGAAAAGGAAAAACTTAGGCCCCATTCACATGACCGTATTTTGGACCCACAATAATACGGGGGCCGCCCGGCGTGTGTTCCACGCGCTCGGAACACATGCTGGGCGGTCCCATTCAAAATGCCTATACTTGTCCGTGCGTGCGGACAAGTATAGGACATGCTTCATCGGAGCCGCGGCACGGAGCTAGCTCTGTGCGGCGGCTCCCCGCTCCATAGAGGTGAATGGGGCCGCATCTATTCCGCAATCTTGCATTGACATAAGTATTTAGATTCTTTACTCGGTACTTAGGCAGCACCTTTGGCAGCGATTACAGCCTCCAATCTTCTTTGATATGACACCGTATGGTTTGCACACATGTATTTGGGGATTTTCTTCAATTGCTCTCTGTAGAGTCTCTCAAGCTCTGTCAGGTTGGATGGGGACCATCATTGAACAGCCATTTTCAGGTCTCTCCAGTGATGTTTAATTGGGTTCCAATCAGGGCTCTGGCTGGGCCATTGAAGGACATTAACAGAGTTGTCCCTAAACTACTTTTGTATTGTCTTGGCTGTATGCTTGAAGTCATTGTCTTATTGAAAGGTGAACCTTCTGCACAGTCTGAGATCCAGAGCACCCTGAATTTTTATTAGAGGCATATTCCCATCTCAGACAATGGAGTTATATCACTAGGATATAACCCCATTGTCTGATAGGTGCGGGTCCCAGAGGACAATGGAGCAGGAAAGGTGGTAGCCTGGAGGACCCCAGGTTTCGGCTATTTTAGGCAGCCCCATAGAAATGAATGGAGGATGGCTGCACATGCACAGTGTGCTCTCCAGAACTTTCAGGGATCTTTTCTCGATGTAGGGGATCCTTGCAATATGCCCTATTGTCTGAGATGGGAATGTCCCTTTAAGAATATCTATGTACTTTGCCCCATGCAGCTTTCCCTCAATCCCGACTAGTCTTCCTGTCCCAGCCACTTAAAAACATCCCCACAGCATGATGATGCCACCACCGTGCTTTAATGTATGAATGGTATTGTTCAGGTGATGAACAGTGGCTGTTTTCTTCCAGTCATTATTCTTAGAATTTACTCCAAAAAGCTCAATATTGTTTTTGTCAGACCATAAAATCTTGTTTCTCACAGTCTGAGATTTCTTTACATGCGTTTTGTAAAGTTCTTTCCATTTCCATCCACCATGATGGCCACAAGGAGATTTACCCCTTACCTATGTAGGGACAGGAAACAGAGAGAGAGAGTTTAAATTGCCCCTCCCACCCACTCCCTCCAGTGTTTTTCATGTCCCTACCTCCCTGGTGGTGAAGATATGTGTGGTTTTTTTTTTTTTTTTTTCTTTTTTTTTTTTTTTTTCTTTTTTGTTTAATTTCCTTAATGACCCCCTGAGGAATTAAAAAAAAAAAAAAAAAAAAAAAAAACATGTGGGGTCATATTTTTCTCCCTGATCCTCCCACGGCATGGGGCCAAGGCTGGACAGGGAAATTATATAAGTACTCACCCCGGCTGGTCCGGAGCCTGTTTACTTTGCTGCCCGATCTCCTACCTGCTGGGTGGACTCGGCAGCAATGAAAGAGACGGATACGGATACACAGGGAGTGCGGGCGTCCACGTACGTCCTATATTGGCCGGAAAAAAAAAACAACGGCTCCTCCCGCATGATTATAAACCTGAAACATTTGAACAAATCGATTCAGTACAGACGCTTCAAAATTGAATCAGTTCCCTCCATAATAACTCTAATAGTAAAAGGTGCATTTATAACCTCGGTCGATCTAAAAGAGGCCCGCCGGATCCGTGCTGCCGCAGGTGCTCGTTTGGGGCTGGAACTACGCTCTGGCCCCATTCACTATAATGGGGGCGGGCGGCGGATCCGAACGTAGCACGGCAACCCCTGCCGAGAGGCAGCCAGAACAAAAATACAACATGCAGCAGCACGGATCCGGCGGGATGTTCACCCACCGGAACAGCTTGCCGGAGCCCTGTGCCGCAGGTGTGAAAATAGCCTAATTCTGTTTCCTTGAATCCACCATGATGGCCCAGTTATTCCCTCCCCTCAAAAAAAAAAATTAAAAAATCTCTTGGGTATGAAGTAAATACTGAAAAAAAAAAAAATGATACAAAAAAAACCCCCACTGGATAATTTGGGAAACACTGGAGGTAGTTGGTGGGAGGGGCAATTTAAACTCTCTCTCTGTGTTTCCTGTCCCTACAAAGGTCAGGGGTCAATCTCCTTGTGGCCGTCATGGTGGATTCAAGGAAACAGAATTACTGGTAAGTCTAATTCCGGTTTTCTTTCTGGCCACTTTGCCGTAAAGCCCAGATTGGTGGAGTGCTGCAGTGATGGTTTACCTTCAGGAAGTTTCTCCCTTTTGCACACAGGATCTCAGGAGCTCAGCCAGAGTGACCATTGGGTTCTTGGTCACCTCTCTTACAAAGTCTCTTTTCCCCCAATTACTTTATAATACTCTAGGAAGAGACTTGGCTGTTCCAATTCAATTTAAGAATTATGACGTCCACTATGCTCTTGGAAACTTTCAGTGCAGAAGAAAGTTTTTGTTCCTTTCTCCAGATCTGTACCTCGATCCTGTTTCTAAGCTCTACAAGCAGATGTTTCCTCCTAATGTCTTGGTTAATATGCACTGTAAGACCTTATATAGCCGGGGGTGTGTCTTTCAAAATCATGCCCAATCAATTCAATTTACAACAAGTAGACTCCAAGATGTAGAAACATCTTAAAGATGATCAAGAGAAATGGGAGGCCCCCAGAGTTAAATTTCAAGTGACATAGCAAAGGGTCTGAATACTTAAAGGGGTTGTCCGGGTTCAGAGCTAAACCCGGACATACCCTTAAATTCACCCAGGCAGCCCGCCTGATGTTAGCATCGGAGCATCTTCTGTTTACAATAACACACTGCCGTGCGGAAGCTTCCACCCGGCAGTGTGTTCGGTGACGTTACCGGCTGTAATGGGACGGCTTTAGCGCTGCTCTAGCAGTTTTACTGGCTAGGGCAGCGCTAAAGCCCTCCCATCATCGCCGGTGACGTCACCGGGCTCGCTGCTGGGCGGAAGCTTCCGCCTGGCAGAGCCCGGTTCGTCACCGGAACCGGGCAAAGTGGCTTTGGATGCTCCGATGCTAACATCAGGCAGGCTGCCTGGGTGAAATTGTATGTCCGGGTTCAGCTCTGAACCCGGACAACCCCTTTAAGTCCATTCGAAATTTGTGTATTTCTTTTTAATATTTATAACATATTGTTCTATTTTAACATAATGCCACAACATAAAATGTGAAAAAAGTGCTCTACCCTGCCAGGTGAATGCCAAAAAAGAAATAAAAAGTGTGGCATTTTTTCCCTTTTCTTCCTGCACTACGGCACATACAATGAGATCACCCTCCTCCTATTAGGTAGGGACAGGAAGCAATAAATCACATCCTCCTCCAGCTCTGCCTCAATTTCTTCCTGTCCCTTCCAGTAGGCAGTTGTATCTCAGCAAATGTTGATGGTCTCTAGATCTGAATGGGGCAGTACAGGTCTAGAAGAAGGTTTGCCCACCATGCTGGATGGGTACTGGCAGTTGCCAGGTTACTAGCCAAATTCCTGTTCCTAAAGGAATGGAGGCATGGTGACCGGACAGTCAGGGAGTCCCTCCGGTCTTTTAAATTCTCTCCGCTTCTCTGATGCCCGTGATGAGAATACAGTCCTGCCACTTTACAAATCACTAGTCAGACCTCACATGAAGTACTGTGTATAGTTCTGGGCTGCTGTGAACAAGACAGACATAGCAGAGCTGGAGAGGGTTCAGTGGAGGGCAACTAAAGTCATAACTGGAATGGGTGGACTACAGTATCCAGAAATATGATCAAAATTAGGGTTATTCACTTTAGAAAAAATACGACTGAGGGGAGATCTAATAACTATGTATAAATATATCAGAGGTCAGTACACAGATCTCTCCCATGATCTATGTATTCCCAGGACTGACGAGGGGACATCCTCTGCGTCTGGAGGAAAGAAGGTTTGTACACAAACATAGAAGAGGATTCTTTACGGTAAGAGCAGTGAGACTATGGAACTCTCTGCCTGAGGAGGTGGTGATGGTAAGTTCACTAAAAGAGTTCAAGGGGGGCCTGGATGTATTTTTGGAGTGTAATAATATTATAGGTTATAGCTACTAGAGATGAGTTGTTGATCCAGGGAGTTATTCCGATTGTCTGATTGGAGTCAGGAAGGATTTTTTTTCCCCTAAAGTGGGGAAAATTGGCTTCTACCTCACAGGGTTTTTTTTGCCTTCCTCTGGATCAACTTGCAGGATAACAGGCCAAACTAGATGGACAGGCGTCTTTTTTGGCCTTATAAACTATATTACTATATGTTCAGCTCCAGCCGGGGGGGAGGGGGAAGAGGACGTTGCGGCTTGCTTGGGGCCGGCTTGCAACTTACCCGGGTCATGCCGGCAGCTCTGTGGGCTGCGGTCCAGGTCTGGCGCTTTGGGGGCGTGGCCATATTGCGGTGTCCCACGTGGGCATGCCAGCAGGATACAGCCTGCGTCTGACAGGATGCAGTCGGAAGTGACGTCCTAGGCGCCAAGATTCAAGGCGGATGTTGCCCTCTGATCTGAGGTCTGAAGGTAGGGGATAAAAAGCTGATTATTTGGGCAGTGTGTGTCATTCTGTTAACATGTCAGAAATAGGAGACATAATGGAATCTTCCCAGGGCACAGCAGTTGTAAGTGTAGCAGCATTTCTGGAATTAACTAAAATATCTTCTATTTATCAGCGTTTATGTTGTTCCCCTTTTTCATTCTGTTGTGTCTGACTATCTAGAATTAAAGAGATATTACATTGAAAACTAAAACTGTACCTAAGCTCTGTAAATGTGTGATGGTTAAGAGCAAGTGGAAAACGCAGGATAGGAAACTCTTTTTACCTAGGACTATTGGGGTGTAGATTCCCGTTTTGAGGACGAGGATGAGGAATTCCTTGAAACTTGTCCTAAGGTGGATGTCTTGTTAGCCAAACTATCAAAAGGGGCTAATGTGCTTCTATTTGAGGATACAGGAGCATTAAAAGACTCTTTGGACAAGAAAATTGATCCGTGTCTTAAGAAAGCTTGGGATTCGGCAGTAGTTTTGTTTTAACCAAACATAGCTTCTACCTCTGTGGCTAGGTCCCTAAAAAATGCTTAATACAGTTGGAGCCTCTTCTAAGACAAAATACTCCATACGACAGACTTAAAGATTCCTTTCTTCTTTTGCTGAAAGCTGATTTTCTGTTGAATGCTACAGCAGAGTCAGTCAGAATAACAGCAAGAACTACAGGATTAAAGGGGTTATCCCATGAATAATGTAAAAAATGATAATCAGATATTATGTTGTCCATGACAACCCCTTTCTAACAAAGCTAGAACCAGCCCTGTACCTCACATGGATCCAGAGATCTTCACATTCATTGCTCTGCTAGATTTATATGAAGCTGATAGCTCAGGGGAGTATATTTTCTGCTGCAGCTCAGGGGGCGTATCACAGCTCAGGAGGCAGTTGAAAGCTGAAACTGAGCATGTGCGGCCTACTTAGTAAGCAGGTCAAAGAAATTTTTTTAGCGAATAACTCAGTAGCTATAAATAATTTTTAATTACATGCAAATACAAAAGTATTCACATCCAGGTGCTGGTTTGAAAACTAGAGTATTTTTCGTGGGACAACCCCTTTAACTAATATAGCTAGGAGAGTGTTGTGGTTAAAATCCTGGACAGGGGACACAGCCTCTAAGTTGAAACTCTGTAGTCTCGCCTTTCATGGTTCCATGTTGTTCGGTCAAGATCTACAAAAAATACTGCAAAAAGCGTCTGACAATAAGATATTATTTCCCCTTGAGAGTAGAAAACGCAAATATCTCTTTCGTTGATATAATAAAGGGGTTTTCTCAACCAAAAAAGGTGAGAAGTGGACATCTAATAGAGGTGGTAAATCTAAGGGTTTCCTCTTTAATACAAAAACAACTGATTTCAGTAAGCAATGACTGTTTAAAACAGGTAAGGGGAAGGTTAAAATTTTGGGGAATGGGAGAAGATATCCACAAGTCCGTGGATTCTAAGTTTCATTTAAAAAAAACGGGTATTCCATTCTTTTCGCCTCTTCCCCTCACCAGTGTTTCACAATGACTCCGGATCAGAAATCCCTTCATCTTCAAAAGAATAGAAGATGGCATTCAGGAATTGCTGTTGGGAAAAGTATTGTTCACAGTCCCTCCAGCCAAATGTGGTCGGTATTTTCTCATTAAAAAAAAAAAAAACGGGCAGTTCAGATTGATAATGAAGTTAAAAATTCAAATTTATAGAATACTAAATATTCAGAATGGTATATAATGGTAATAAATGTTAGAAGTAGTAGCCCACCTAAGAAGGAGAAATATTTTGATCGTTCTATATTTGGACTGGTGATAAGCAACTCGGCTATCTCATGAGGAGAATTCAATCCTCCAAACGGGTCTTCTCCTAAATCGTCTGGGATGGATTATAAATTGGAAGAAGTCCAGTCCGTCCCCATCCCAGAGGTTGATATTTTTTTTTTGGGGGGGGAATCATGTTAGACTCAATCAATGAGATGAGTTTTCTCCCTGTAGAAAAACAGGAGAAGATCTTTGCCCTGGTAAAAAAAAAAATCAGAAGTCTGTTCCTCTGCTCCGTCTGTCAGGCCATGGCCCTTCTGGGATCCTTAACAGCCTGTATCCCAGCAGTTTGTTGGGCCCAGTCTCACACCAGATTACTTCAGAGCGCAATCCTAGACTCCTGGAACAAAACTCAGGAGTCTTTGGAGGATCGCCTTGTGATCTCTCAGGAGGTCAATCTGTCTTTGACTTGTTGGGAAAATACAAGGAACCTTCAAAATGGGGTCCCTTGGAATTACGACCGTTTGAATATAATAATGACAGATGCGAGTCAGTGGGGCTGGGGGGCCCAATTTTCCCAAACGTCTCTTCAGGGGGAATGGCCTCTTTCTGGCAGTCTTGATGGCCCTTTCAGCACTGTCCAGTCAGATTTGGAATTCCAATGTTCAGATAAGGTCTGACAATGTAACAGTAGTCTCCTATATAAATCATCAAGGGTGGGACGAGAAGTTATTCCATGCGGTAGTTGGCATTCAGAATTTTTGGTTAGGCACAACGTCATCAACGCTCTCTGTCGGCAGTCCATATAAAGGACGAGTTAAATATAAAAGCAGACAAGTCGAGTAAAACCAAACCTCAGGGAATGGTCCATGGATCAACAGGTGTTTCAGCAGATTGTAGACAGATGGGGAAAGCCGCAGATAGACCTGTTTGCTTCAAAAATCATTACAAAAGTGAATATGTTCTATTCCCTAACCCCAGGGGATGGGGGTATAGGAGTGGACGCATTAAGTCAAGAGTGGAACTCTCATCTAAGTTATGCGTTCTCTCCCCTTGCTCTGATTCCGAGAGTACTAAAAAAGATCAGAAAGGAAAAGGCGTAAGTAATCTTAATCGCCCCCATATGGCCAAACAAACCTTGGTTCCCATTATTAAAAATCCTAGCTCTGGGGGGCCATGGCCTCTTCCATGGACTCAAAACCTTTTGACGCAGGGACCAATCTCGCATCCACAAATGGATTGTTTACATTTAGCTGCCTGGATGCTGAAAGGTTAAAACTGAGCTGTCAGCAAGCAGGAAAAAGATTACATCCAAAATATATTCTAGTATTTGGAATAAGTATTGCAATTGGTGTAGTAATGAGGACGTCATCGGATTCTTTTTCTTTTCAGATGGTGCTAAACTTGCATAGAGGTGGGGTTCCAAAAAGGGCTAAAGCCTAGTACCCTGCAGGTTCAGGTTTCGTCCCTTAGCACAATATTTGACGAAAAAATTGCCTTACATCCCTAGGTGATTAGGTTCCTGAAAGGGGTGGATAGATTGAGACCTAGATTAAAGTTCCTAGTTCCTCCTTCTGATCTTAATATTGTTCTTTCTTATATGAGTACCCGTTTGAACCGTTAGAAGACATTTTTATTAAGTTTCTTACTCTTAAAACTGTGTTTCTGGTGGCAATCACCTCGGCCAGAAGGGTAGGTGAGATCCAGGCCCTTAAATCTAAAGAACCGTTTCTAAAGATTTTAGATGATAAATTCACATCTTCAAAATATCTTAACTCCACCAAGTCTTGGAGGAATTCGGATTTTCTGTTTATACAATTTCAGGGTAACAGAAAGGGATATAGATCCTCGAAAGCGTCCTTGAGACGTTGGATTAAGATGGCGATCTGTGAAGCTTACAAGGCAAAATATAAGGATCCACCATCAAAGTTGAAAGCCCACTCTACTAGAGCTCTGTCTACTTCTTGGGCAGAGCTGAGAGGGGCTTCTATTGATCAAATATGTAAGGTCTACCCTGGTAGAGCTGGGCGATATGGCAAAAAAAAAAAAAATCTCGATTTATATATTTTTTTTATTTTTTTAAATTTTGGACGATTCACGATTTAAATCTCAATTTTATGTTATTAAAAATATAAATAAATAAAAAAGCCTACTGTGCCCCCTTCAGACCTCACATCAGCCCACTGTGCCGTCATCAGACCTCAGATCAGCCCACTGTGCCCTCATCAGACCTCAGATCAGCCCACTGTGCCCTCATCAGACCTCAGATCAGCCCATTGTGCCCCATCAGACCCCACATCAGCCCAGTGTACCCCCATCAGACCTCAGATCAACCCACAGTGCCCCCATCAGACCTCAGATCAAGGTCCCTCTTCAGATTAGTGCCCCCTTCAGACCTCAGATCAGCCCACAGTAGTGCCCCCTTCAGACCTCAGATCAGCCCACAGTAGTGCCCCCTTGAGACCTCAGATTAGCCCACAGTAGTGCCCCCTTCAGACCTCAGATCAGCCCACAGTAGTGCCCCCTTCAGACCTCAGATTAGCCCACAGTAGTGCCCCCTTGAGACCTCAGATTAGCCCACTAGGCCACCATAACAATAAAATAAAAAAATCTCTCACCTGTCCTGCGCCGCGGCTCCGCTCCAGGTCCGGCGCGCCTCAGTCTTCTTCTACCGGCGCTGCACTGTCACCTGACTGCGTTCTGCGTCAGGTCAGAGTGCGCGCACTACGTCCTGACGCTGTACGCGGTCAGGACAGTGCAGCGCGGCCCCGGAGAAGAAGAGGAGCGCCGGAGCGGAGCCGCGGCGCAGGACAGGTGAGAGATTTTTTTAAATTTAATCTGGCGGGCGCTATTTTAGGAAATTTGAAATCGTGAGGCTTTCAATTGGCGAATTAATCAAATTAATTCGATTAATCGCCCTGCCCTAAACCCCTGGATACATTTATTAAGCATTATAGAATTGATGTGCTTAGGGCTGATGAGGTATTTTTCGGCAGGAAAGTGCTTCAGCAGCAATCCCGCCCTAAACTGATAATTATCTGGTAGATCTCATTGTATGTGCCGTCTTGGAGTATAAAAGGGAAAAACCTAATTACACTTACCAGTAATTCCCTTTTCATGAATCCTCCATGACGGCACGGTTTAGTTCCCACCCAAAAAAAAAAAGAGGAGTATATGTATATAGATTAAGGATTATATATTTAGAAACAAATTGTGTGTTGGTGTGTGTGGTGGTGCTGCTGATTCTCCTAGGCTGTCTGGTTCCAGAAAGACACTGAGGCGGAGCTAGAGGAGGATCTAATTTATTGCTTCCTGTCCCTATCTAGCAGGTGGAGGGTCATTTCATTGTAGGTGCCATTGTGGAGGATTCATGAAAAGGGAATTACCAATAAGTACAATTATGTTTTTTTGTCATCTTGCCTCCCAAAAAAAGAACATATTGAACAATCAAAAAGTTTATGTAGTTTAAAATGGTACCAATAAAAACGTCAACTCATCTGCAAAAAAAAAAAAGGACCCTTGCAGAAGACCATCGCCAGAATAATAAAAAAATATATAACTCTCCGAGAATTGTAACTCAAAAGCATGATTTTGTGTGTAAAAGTAACAAAAACTATATAAACTGTATACAATTGGCATCTCTGTTATTGTTCTGACCAGCAGAATCGTTTTGTTTTGGGGTATATGTTCCCCAAAATAGAACCAGTTGTAATGGCAACTTATTTCACAAAATAAGCCCTCACACTGAGAAAAATAAAGTGTGATTTTCAAAAAATTACAGTACTTGTACCCAAAAGACTGATCAAAAGCAACATGGTACCCGTAAACCAATCCATCAAAATGTGTGCTGCAAAATCTTAATGGTGTTTTTTGCCTTCTGAACCCTGCAGAGTACCCAAACAACGGTTTACATTTATGGCATTTCTGTACCTCTTAGAACTCACTTGACAATTTGTGCATCTCGGGTGGCACTAGCTGGACATTACATATTGAGCACTCAAATGCCATATCTGTGGAAAACTTGCAAATTTCTTTTTGCACCATTAAGTTCTACAAAACGCCTGTGGTGTCAAAATGATCATGATGCCCCCTAGTACCTTGAGGGGTGGAATGTTCAAAATGGGGTCACTTCTGAAGGGTTTCATTTATTATTTCACCCAAGAGCCTGTACAGTGCAAGTGGTGTAAATCGCCATACTGGGATTCAAAATGGACATGGTGCTCTTTTACTCTTGAGCCTAATCATATGTTCAGGCAAAATACACTTCTCACAAAAAGTTAGGAATATTTAGCTATCGAATGAAATTTATGGAAAACGTAAAAAGTTCACACTACAGTGATATTATATCATGAAAGTAGGGCATTTACTTAGAAGCATGTAATGGTGATTTCTTCATCTCAAAAATTTATTGAAACAAAAGCCAATAATAGTGGTGGGTAAAAGATGTCAATGTCTCAAAAACTTGTCATGTGGTCTTGAGCATCAATTACAGCTTGACAACGATGTATCATGCTGTTCACAAGTCGACTGCTGAGGCACGGCATCTCACTCTTCTTGAAGGGCGGCCCTCAGATCATAGAGGTTCTGGGGTACAGAGTTACGAGCTTCAGATGTAGCAGGGTTAACGCACAACCCCTTAACTCAAATTTCTTAACTCATCGTGTTATCTTGATACAAAAGCCATTGAAAAGCATGTGTGTTAACTCTACTAATTCTATATGGCGACTCGGCTAATCTCATAGGTTTTCAATGGGATTCAGGTCTGGAGAAAGTGCAGGCCACTCCATTTGAGGTACCCCAGTCTCCAGCAGCTGTTCCCTAATAACGCAACCACGATGAGGTTATGGATTGTCATCCATAAAGATGAAATTAGGCCTGTATTGTTTGTGCAGAGGCACAATGACTTGATTAATGATGTTATTCAAGTAGGCTTGTCACTGTAAAGTACCATTCACAAAATGTAGGGCAGTTCTGCATTGACTAGACACACATGCCCACACTGTAACACAACCACCACCAAAGACTTGTCCGGTGACAACAGTGGCTGATGCATAGTGCTCTTTTTGACGGCTCTATCATTTCTGCTCATAGTGAATCGACTTTCATCAGTGAAGAGCACTAAGGCCCACTGGTCCCTCATCTGTCGTAGATGCACCCTGGCCCATGCAAGACAATGATGCTTGTGCCTGGTGGTGTGGTCAGGTACCCTTGCAGGTTGTCTAGCACACAGACCACGCTAATGTAATCGGTTTTGAATGATCTGACGTGACACTTAAGTGCCTCTCATCTCTCTTAAATGTGCCTGTAGTTGTGTGGCATTCATTAGGTTCTACAGGACATTGTTCACAATAAAGTAGTCATCAGTTTGGGATGTGGGCAAAGGACGTCCACTTCTATGCCTTTCTGTGACTCTTCCAGTCTCTCTGTATCTCTGTTGCAACCTGCTGATGACACTTTGTGACACTCTAAGCTCAGTGGCCACTTCTGTCTGAGAACATCCTGCTTGAAGCCTCGCCATGGTGAGGTACTGTTGATCAGTTGTTAGGTGTCGTCTTGGTCTCATGATGTCAAAATGTGAACAGCATGATGAGTAGGACTGTTTAAATACCAATTCTAATTGAACCAGGAAATTTATTGGGTGATTAATGGATCAAACACATGTTGTAAATTTTGCCTTTAAAGGGAATTGTCACGAGTGGGCTTGCGTCTGGTATCAGACGTTCTGCGCGGCTTTCAAAAGTGACATAATTTGACATGCTTTTCCCTTGGTTTGGTTGCTGTTTACCACACCTCTTCCCCTCAGCTGTTGTGGCTGTGGTAATTGTCTTTCCTCTATTTATTCCTCTATTTATTCCTTCATCTCCCAGGTTTCACTGCGGTTTATACTTTCTGCTCACTTAGTTGTTTGGAGCTGTTCTTGGCTGAGATCCAGTTGCTGCTATTTCTGCATAAAGATAAGTGTCATTTTCCCTATTGTGTTTATCCGTCGTTTGGAGTCTACTGTTCCTCCGTCCTGTTCCTCCGAGGAACAGGTTGACTTCTTCCCCTATCACTAACTACAGGGTCAGTTAGAAATTAGGTTCCTGTGTATGAACTCTCCTACCACTGAGGCCTGTTCATACTGGTAGTCAGCCATGGCCTAGTCTCAGGGATTCCTGCAGGAGGTGACCATTTCCCTTCTCCGGTCTGTTCCCTTCCCTCTTACGCTTGGTGTGGCTATACCCTCCACACCAGAGCGTGACATTATAAACTGCCAAAACAAAAATTTATATCATTTTTGTGCTGACATGGATTCTATTGCTGCAGTTGCTGAACGGCTGCAGGGACTCAGTTTGGAGGTGGCTGACATCCGCAACCAGATTCAGAGACCACAGGCTGGTGGTTCTGGGGGTGCTGAGTGTCAGGTCTGTTTGGAGCCTAAGGTCCCCCTCCCGGATAGATTTTCTGGGGGATGTGATAATTTTATTTTATTTAGGGAGGCGTGCAAATTGTATTTCAGACTGCGTCCACATTCTTCTGGTAATGAGGAGCAGAAGGTTGGTGTGGTCATCTCACTGCTTAAAGGGGATGCGCAGTCATGGGCCTTTTCTCTGCCGACCGCAGCAGTCTCTCCGGTCAGTAGATGAATTTTTCAAGGCTTTAGGGATTATCTATGATGACCCGGATCGTATCTCCCTGGCTGAGACCCAGATACGTGACCTTTATCAGGGTGAGCGGCCGGTTGAGATTTATTGCTCTGAGTTTTGGAGGTGGGCGAGCAATACTGAATGGAACGATCTGGCTTTACGTAGCCAATTCTGTCAAGATTTATCTGAATGGCTGAAGGACGCTTTGGCCTTTCAGGAAACCCCTGTGTCTTTGGAAGCCGCTATGTCTCTTGCTGTGTGCATGGATAGGCGCCTGAGAGCGATCTAGGGGGCCCCCACTCTCAGGACGTACTATCACATAGTGTACTGTCTTCCTATGACACTTTGGGTGAATATTCCTCTAGGTTGATGTCAGGGGATGAACCTATGCAATTAGGGGGAGCCACTCCTGTTTCCACTTGTAAACATTTTGGTAATAAAAAGGGTGTGTGTTTTTTCTGTGGTCAGAAAGGACACTTGATCAATGTATGTCCATGCTTTCAATCTCTAAAAGAGAGAAAAGAAAAGGGGGCGTTGAATTCTCATCCCACTCTTACTGGGGTGGGTAGGGAGACTGAAAATGTGCATTTGTCTTCATCCTGTAGTACCCGTTTTCTTGTGACTGCCGAGGTGGCGCTAGAGTCAAAGGTTGTGAAAATTGAGGTGTTTATTGACAGCGGGGCAGGGGTGAACTTGATTGATGCTCAGTTTGTCTGTATGCATGGATTGTCTCCGAGTGCATTGGAGAAGAGGATTTCTGTGTTTGCTATTGATTCTGCGCCTCTTTCTAAAAAGTGTTTGTCTCAGATGGTGCATGATATCAAATTAAGAGTGGGTGAATCTCATCAGGAGCTTATTTCATGTTTTGTGTTGGAAGGTCTTCCTGCTCCTGTGGTTCTGGGTTTACCGTGGTTAAGCAAACATAATCCGTCCATTGACTGGCATACTAGACAAATTGTGGATTGGGGCGATTATTGTGTTGACAATTGCCTTAATACATCCTTTTCTGCTTTAACCACTAAGACTCTTCCTTCTTTTATATCGGATTTCTCTGATGTATTTTCTGAAGGTGGATATCAGGATTTGCCCCCTAACCGGGAATACGATTGTCCTATCAATCTTATCCCTGGAGCAAAATTGCCCAAATCTAGGCTGTATAACCTTTCTGGACCTGAGAGAACGGCCATGAAGGAATATATTGCTGAGAGTTTGGCTAAAGGACACATTAGGCCTTCCAAATCTCCTGTGGCAGCAGTTTTCTTTTTTGTTAAGAAAAAGGACGGAACCCTTAGGCCATGTCTGGATTTCCGTGAACTCAATAGGATTACTGTCCGTGATCCGTACCCCCTTGCTTTGATTCCTGACTTGTTTAACCAGATTGTGGATGCCAAGGTGTTCTCCAAGTTGGACTTAAGGGGGGCATATAATCTGGTCAGGCTCAAGGAAGGGGATGAATGGAAGATGGCCTTTAACACTCCTGAGGGCCACTTTGAGAACCTGGTCATACCTTTTGGGTTACCCATTGCTCATGCTGTCTTCCAGCATTTTGTTAATGACATTTTTCATCATCTTGTGGGGAGGTTTGTAGTCGTGTATTTGAATGACCTACTAATCTATTCTCCAGATATTGTGAGGCAGGTGTTGCAAATCTTAAGAGATAACAAGTTGTATGCAAAATTAGAGAAATTTGTTTATGCTGTACATGAGGTGCAATTCTTAGGATACTTACTTTCATCTTCAGGTTTTCGTATGGATCCAGAGAACGTCTGTGCTGTTCGGAACTGGGACCGACCTGAAAATCTGAAGGCTCTTATGCATTTTTTGGGGTTCACCAACTATTACCAAAAATTTATTAAGAACTATTCGACAATAGTTAAACCCTTAACTGACATGACTGACAAAGGGACGGATGTCTCAGTGTGGTCTGATGCAGCGTTGCAAGCCTTCTCCGCTGTGAAGGAGTGCTTTTCTTCTGCCCCTATATTGGTGCAGCCAGATGTGTCACAACCTTCCATTGTGGAGGTTGACGGGTCCGATGTGGGGGTAGGAGCAGTTTTATCACAGGGCCCGTCACCTGGTAAATGGCGCCCATGTGCTTTTTTTTCGAAAAAACTCTCTGCGGCGGAGAGAAATTATGATGTGGGTAACAGAGAGTTACTGGCCATTAAGTTGGCTTTTAAGGAATGGCGTCATTGGTTGGAAGGGGCGATTCACCCAATCACGGTATTCAATGATCACAAAAATCTGGCTTACCTGGAGTCTGCTAAACGACTTAATCCGAGGCAGGCCAGATGGTCTTTGTTCTTCACCAGATTCAATTTCATTGTCGCATATCGTCCTGGGGTTAAGAATGTGAAGTCACGTAGTTTTCCCGGAGGAGGTGATTTTGAAGATCCGAGCTCTATACTGTTTGAAGGAGTGGTGATATCCGCTCTTTACCCTGATCTTGAGGCTAAAGTGTTTGAGACCCAGGGAGATGCGCCGGAGTCTTGCCCTCCTGGGAAGTTGTTTGTTCCTTCTGATTTGCGTCATAAGGTGTTTGAGGAGCATCATTCTTCGGTGCTTGCGGGACACCCTGGGAGTAAATCCACTGTCGACCTCATCTCTCGTAGATTCTGGTGGCCAGGGATGCGTAAGTGTGTTGAGGACTATGTGTCAGCCTGTAGTGTCTGTGCACGCGCTAAGGTGACACATACTCGACCTTCTGGACCCCTACTTCCATTACCCATCCCATCCCGTCCAGGCCATGGACTCGCCTATCCATGGACTTCATCACTGATCTGCCTGAGCCGTCTGGTAAGACAGTTATTCTGGTGGTTGTAGATCGTTTTAGTAAAATGGCGCACTTTATTGTATTACCCGGACTCCCCAATGCTAAAACTCTTGCACAAGTGTTTGTTGACAACATTGTAAAACTTCATGGCATTCCCACTGACGTGGTCTCTGATCGTGGGACTCAGTTTGTGTCCAGATTCTGGAGGGCGTTCTGTACTCGGCTCGGGGTACAACTGTCTTTTTCTCTGCCTTTCATCCCCAGACGAATGGACAGACTGAGCGTACCAATCAGAGTCTGGAGACTTACTTGAGATGTTTTGTCTCTGAGAACCAGGAGGGAGTGGTCCTCGTTTTTGTCTCTGGCTGAGTTTGCCATAAATAATCGCAGACAGGACTCCACTGGTAAGTCACCATTTTTTGGTGCATATGGCTTTCATCCGCAGTTTGGAACATTTTCTGGTTCTGATACTTCTGGTATTCCTGAGGAAGAACGTTTTTCGTCATCATTGTCTTCTATATGGCGAAAAATTCAAAATAACTTGATAAATATGGGTAACAAGTACCAACGTGTGGCTGACAGGAAACCTATGAATGGTCCGGACCTAAGAGTGGGTGATTCTGTGTGGCTGTCTACTAGGAACATTAAGTTGAAAGTTCCTTCTTGGAGTTGGGTCCAAGATTTATTGGCCCATATAAGATCATGGCCATTATTAATCCTGTAGCATTTCGTCTTGAACTTCCTCAGGCCCTGAAAATCCATAATGTGTTTCATAGATCTTTGTTGAAGAGATATGTTGAACCTCTGGAGCTATCTCCCTTGCCACCCGCGCCTGTCTTGGTGGATGGTAATTTGGAATTCCAGATTGTCAAGATCATTGATTCTCGAGTTCTCCGTGGGACTCTTCAATATCTTGTTCATTGGAAGGGTTATGGTCCTGAGGAGAGGTCATGGGTACCGGCATCTGACGTGAATGCCAGTCGTTTGGTGAAAGCCTTTCACAGGTGTCATCCTGATAAAGTTGGTCCTGGGTGCCCGGAGGTCACACGTAAAAGGTGGGTAATGTCACGAGTAGGCTTGCATCTGGTATCAGACGTTCTGCGCAGCTTTCAAAAGTGACATAATTTGACATGCTCTTCCCTTGGTTTGGTTGCTGTTTACCACACCTCTTCCCCTCAGCTGTTGTGGCTGTGGCAATTGTCTTTCCTCTATTTATTCCTTCATCTCCCAGGATTCACTGCGGTTTATACTTTCTGCTCACTTAGTTGTTTGGAGCTGTTCTTGGCTGAGATCCAGTTGCTGCTATTTCTGCATAAAGATAAGTGTCATTTCCCCTATTGTGTTTATCCGTCGTTTGGAGTCTCCTATTCCTCTGTCCTGTTGGAGGAATGGGTTGACTTCTTCCCCTATCACTAACTACAGGGTCAGTTAGAAATTAGGTTCCTGTGTATGAACTCTCCTGTTGGAGGAATGGGTTGACTTCTTCCCCTATCACTAACTACAGGGTCCGTTAGAAATTAGGTTCCTGTGTATGAACTCTCCTACCACTGAGGCCTGTTAATACTGGTAGTCAGCCAGGACCTAGTCTCAGGGATTCCTGCAGGAGGTGACCATTTCCCTTCTCCGGTCTGTTCCCTTCCTTCTTACGCTTGGTGTGGCTATACCCTCCACACCAGAGCATGACAGCAATCTGTCAGCTCTGAAACAACCTTCAAACTAGAGTAAGCGGTGTATAGTGTAAGTGACGTTGAGTCCGGTTATGTAATTTTTATCTTTATACTCGCTTCCATTCCGACACTGTGCTCCCACAAACCTACAGTAAAATGCACTCAGTGGATCCGGTGCTCACTCACATAATGGAGAGGACTCAAAGAAGAGTCCTCTCAATGCATTTTACTGCAGGTTTGTGGGAGCACAGCGTCGGAATGGAAGCGAGTATGAAGATAAAACCTACGTATTCAGATTCAGCACCACTTACACTGTACACCGCTTACTCAGGGTTTTTTTCGGAAATGACAGGTTCCCTTTAAGCTCCTTGTTAGAGAACAGCAAGTTGTGCAAAAAGTACTGAAACATTGAACAGTTGGACATGTGCATTCAAAAGTTTAGAGAAGGTCACATTAAAGGTGTATTCCGGTAAAGTAACTTAATTTTTGAAAAACTGCATTAAAGAAGAACTCCCGACAAAAATTTTATTCCATGTCCTGCTAGAAATGTACATGATATAGTCTGTAGTGAATGTCATTTTCTTACCAGTGTCTGAATTTTTGACTTCTATCATCCTGAAGTTTCTTATCTGTGTCATGTGACCAGCAATTAGAGCCACCAACTCACACATAGACTTATGTGTGGACAGGAAGTCTAATTCTCTATGTATTCCTATGAGACTGAAAGTGAGGCTCCCATAGGAATGAATAGAGCAGTGACTGGCTTTCTGTCCTGGGTCAGTTGGAGGTCAGGGAGTTGGTCACATGACCCAGCTACAATAAGAGAGGTTTTTACTCACAGAAGCAGTCACTGATAAGAAAAGGACAACCACTACAGATTATATCATGCACCTTTCTAACAGGTCAGAGAATAAAAATTTTTGTGGGAGTTCTTCTTTAAGGCTGCAAGCTGTGAGCCAACCAGAATCCATACCTATACATATAACCAGAGCTTTAAATTACCTTGCAGTCCATTTGTCTAGCTCCTGTGTGAGCCTGCAACATGGCTTCTGATCTTCCTTCACAAAACTACAATCCCCACAATCCCTAGCTTTCCTGCTGTGAGTGTTGATGTTTATTGATTGGCTGCTTGATATTCCAGTCCAGGCAATCCCCCTCTACTCAGTAATCAGCAACACACTAACATTTAGCTAGAGAACTGATAGCAACACACTGAGCATGCTCGACCTAACAAATGCTCAGAGCTACATGTCAATTCCATGGTAATTTATGAGGAAACACAGTGGGTAGCAGAGGATGAAAACTACTTTTATAACTACTGAATGGTAAATATGTGAAATTGACATTATATTAGGTAATTATTGATTATGAATTAGTCTAAAACATAATACTCCTTTAAGTTCACCTGTAAAGGTTAAAGTGAATTTTAGGTTCATCCTGATATTTCACCCACAAGCCAAATATACCTACATTTTTGTTAGTAGTGTATTAGGTATACATAAGCATAATAAGAAAGCATACTTTTCACACTGGTGCATACTGGAGACAAATTATTGGTCACTGAAATAATATATCTGTCAAAAGATTGGAATTCTCAGTTTGCATTGTCTTCTGTGCATTAATTTTTGCACAGCACTTGTACGGTCAAAATGCTCATTGCACCCCTATAATGGGGTCACTTTTTTTTTTTTTTCACCTCAGAGCCTTTACAGTTGTCTTTAATACACATGCTGTTTATCTTCTGAACCCTGCAGTGTGCCCAAACAACATTTTATAATCATGTAGGGGGTATTGTTGCAGTGGAGAAAAAAAGAAAAAAGTATGCAACAACATTTGAAGTAATGAAAAATCTGGGGCTATACCAACATTTTATGGGAAGAAATGAAATGTTCCAGTTCATGACAGGATTCCACTGGTTGCAGATATCAGTTTCTATTTTATTAAGAAACAGCCTCACGCTTTGTTTTATAAAGGTTGCAGTCTAAATCTCATCTAGGTCTAGCAACCGTTTTGCTTTGTGTGAATTAATTAGATTAAGCCTTCATGAACACGACCGTATCGCTTTTGTGGTCAACAAATTGCAGATCCGCAGAACACTGATCACGGCAATGAGCATGTAAACAATTTTTTATTTTATTTTTTACTCCTGTAGAAATGTCTTATCCTTGTCCGCAAAATGAACAAGAATTGAAAATGTTCTCTCCTAGGGTACTTTCACATCTGAGCTTTTCCCTTTCCACCATTGAGATCCGTCATAGGATCTCAATAGCGGATGAAAACGCTTCAGTTTTGTCTCCATTCATTGTCAATGGGGACAATGGGGAAACTGAACTGAACGAAACAGAGTGCACCAGAATGCATTCCATTCCGTTTAGTGGCGTCCACTATGTGGTGTGGAGCAAGACAATGGAGACGGATCAGTGGTGACTTTCAGTGGTGTTCATGACGGATTCGTCATGGATATTTTAAAGATAATACAACCGGATCCATTCATAACAGATGCAGACAGATGTATTATTGTGACGGAAGCATTTTTGCTGATCCATAATGGATTCAGCAAAAATTCTGGTGTAAAAGTAGCCCTATTTGCGGGCCATATGAAAACAGACAGTACACTGTGTGCTGTTTGCATCTTTTATGGTCCCATTGAAATGAAAAAGACCGCGTCCCATCTGCAAAAAATGTAGATCTGATGCAGACTAAACAGACGGTCGTATGCATGAGGCCTAATTAGGGTTCTGTGTGTTGGTCAACAATTTGTGGCAGTATTCTTATTGCTTCATGCAGTATTTATATGTTGTTACGATGTATTATCTGTGATTGGAGTGGTCTCTGTTCTTTCTGGGGTAGTACTCACTATGAGCTAGTCTTAGGAGATGGTTTCTGACTTTTCCTCTTCATCTTTTCTTACCCAGTATCTATTACCAGGGCCTTACCTCCTGATTCTCAATACATTAAGCTTCTTATGCATCTGATTAGGTATACCAGTTCTAGATAGATGTAGGACTGGTGGTCAGGAGTTGAGATAAACATGTAGTTCAGGGTTGTTTCTGAATATCCAAATGAAATCTTTTCCGGTTTTGCTTTCAGAAAAAGGACATTTTTTTTTCTGCATGGTTATTTCCTAATAATATGGGCCAAATCTTCTGTCTAGTCAGAAATTGCCTGGGACATATTTCCTTAGACTTTGCCCCCCTAAAGGTGTTTCAATCTGGTTTGGCTCCTATGATGCTGTCATGAGGGAGGAACTGGAAAAAAAGAATTAGACTTAACAGTCATTCCTTTTCTAGGAATCGCTCATAACAGCACCCGTAGATTTCCCCTATTAATTATCTGAGCTGAGATTATTAATGTGAGCTTGGCATATACAGAATTTTTTTGTTTTAAAATATCATTTGCATCTATCCTGGTGTAGTAATATGGAAAACACTGGAAGGTGGAGGTGGGAAGGGTCTTTTTATCCTCTATTCCTGTCTCAAGCCTTATATGCCCTGTCCCAAACCTCCTATGGCACGGTCATGAGGGATTCCTGGTAATAAAATTACTGGTAAGTCTATTTTTTTTTTATTTTTTTTTTATAGAGCCAAGTGTTAATAAATTATTTGAAACACCTGTGGGTCAAAGAACCAATTACAACCCTAGATAAATTCTCTGAGAGTTGTAGTTTCCAAAATGGGATAACGCTATGGGGGTTTCCACTATAAAGCTACCTCAGTCTCTTCAAACGTGTTGTGATATCCGAAAACCATTCTATCAAAATCTGCCCTCCAAAAACCAAGTGGTGCTCTTTCACCTTTGAGCCTTGCCTTTTGAGCCATACAGCAGTTTATGATCATGTATGGGATGTTTCTGTAAACTGCAGAATCGGGGTAATAAATATTGAGGTTTGCTTTGCTGTTAAAATCTGCAAAAAATTAAGTTTTAAAATTTCACCGCCATTTTGCTTTAACTCCTGTGGGTTTACAAAGTTTCTAAAATCAGTTTTAAGTAATTTGATGGGTGTAGTTTCAAAAGTGGAGGGGTTAATTGACAGGGTTTGGCGTGATCGCCATGCCCCATCATTGACGCATGGTGCCAGCTGTGTGATACCGCCTGCACCTGCCGCATAATTTGTATTTAGGGGTTAATTATATTCATTAGTGGTGCAGTGACCACAGCCCAACCCCCCCCCCTTCCTCAGTATTATTATATTCTTTGGTCACGCAACCCCCCCACCCTAAGTATTTTCGTTGGTGGTAGTGGCAGATTCCGATTAGAGTGAAATCATGGGGCTCCGATTGGTCAATATCGCTGCCATCGTAAGTTCCCTGCTGCTGTGTGCATGGGGCAGCAGAGACAGTGTAAAATCCTATTCACCCTAATAGATCTCTGTTAGGGTGAATAGGACAAGGGTTCTAGCCCCCAAGGTGTCTAATAGTTATTAAAGGGGTTGTCCAGGTTCATATTTTCACCCAGGCAGCCCCCCTGGCTTGAGCATTGGAGCAGTTCATGCTCCAATGCTCTCCTTCATCCTGCACTGAATCGTGCAGGGCAAAGGCATTTTCAGGAGTTCCATGAAATGGGCTCTCCAGAGGGCTGCTAGGCGGAGGCTTCCACCCAGCATTGCACCCAGTGACTTCGCCAGCACTGATGGGAGGGCTTTAGTGCTGCCCTAGCCCATCGGAGCCGGTGACGTCACCGAACACACTGCACAAGGCAAGTGAGAGCATTGTAGTATGAAATGCTGACATCAGGGACGCTATCTAGGTGAAATTATGGGTATGTCCGGGTTAAGCGCCCTGAACCCGGACAACCCCTTTAAATAAAAAGTAAAAAAAAAAAAGTTTAAAAAAACCTTAAAACACTGAAATATTAAAGGATTAAAAGTATATAAAAATAAACATATTAGGTATCGCCACGTCCAAAAAATTACAAACTAATAAAATATTTAAAAATATCTCCTATGCGGTGAAAGCTGTAACAGAATTAAAAAAAAAATAAGACACACACGATTCACCATTTTTAGTCACCTTGTCCCCTTTTATTATGGGTCGGACATTCCAGAAAATATGGAATGCACACGGCTTTTTTGTTTTTTTTATTTTTCTTTTGTGTGGTATCGAATGGTATCGAGTATCGCAATAATGTCAAAATTCTCACTTCACCCCTTGGTTAAATACTCTGAGAGGGTTTAGAAAATATGTTTTTTTCTCTCAGGGTTACATTTATTATTTCACCCCAGGGCCTCTGCAATTGTTTGCACAAGCTGTGTAAATCACCACATTGGGCCTCAAAAGCTCATGGTGCTCTTTTACTCCTAAGCCCTGTTGTATGTCAGGCCAAAGATTAGGACCACATGTAGGGTGTTTATAAAACCAGGAAACACAGCAGTAATCTTCTTGCACATGACCTATCCATATTTCCATCCTCAAACTACGGATACCTTCCAAGTGCATTCCACATTTTTCTCACTCCTATTAAAATAAATACATAGATATTTTCATCCACAATACAGAAAAAGAACTTGTGGTCTTTACCTCTTAAATTCCTATATTCAAATATGTAGATAATGTCCTTGGGGTCACCCCACATTCCTCTTTTTTATACATTGGTTTTAATTTAGTTATGCTACCTTACAATTTAATATTTGTTTATTAACCTCCTGTGTGGGGACAGTTGGAGGTTTTGTGCATATATTTTATTTTTCAAGTTTACAATAAAATCTTTGAGACCATAAGTACTAAATTCCTAAACCTAATGTAATCCATTAACTAAGGTTGCTTTCAAACTGGTGTAATGAAGATGCTTTAGGGTATGGCTATATGTTGTGGTTGAGTAATGCAACTTGAGTATTTACAAGCTGCAGTGGCACTGTATAGGCTAGTTTCACACTGTTAATCGCATCTGCCATAGCCGGAAACTGCTGGAGCACCGCCACCCCCTTGACTATAATGGCATCTGGCCTATTTCCTGCATTAGTGCCAAGACCGGACAAATACCGCTGACTAATACAATTTTAAAACAGGTATCCGAAGTCTGCTTCATTACTGATTGGTTCCTCGGTACCGAAGTCGACTTCAGAACCTAGTTTTGAAATGGTTTTCAAGTTCAAAAATAAGAAACTCACTGTCCCTCACCAGAGCACTTACATTTTAATCCTATACAGAGACTGATCTCTGTACAGAATTAAAACAAATTTTGGAGCAAAGCAACCTCGGATTGTGGATCTGAAGCTCATTTTCCTCATTCCATGCTATACCTCCCAGTGTATTAGAGATCATGTTGTGGTTCTTGTTTAAAAGCTTAGATTGTCAGCTTTCAAACAAGTCCAGAACCAATTCGGCAATATGAGTGTTTAAAGCAGTGCCCCTGCCCCCACCCCAGTTGTTTTTTACCTAAACCAGCCTGGAGGGGGGCTTAAGGGGTTAATGCAATTATTCTTATTCATTTTTTTTTACTATTACAGACATGATTAAAATTTTATTAATTATACTATCCAACCTTGACATGATTTATTACTTTGTACTTTCTTGAAGGAGTTCAATCACCCCTGACCATTGACCGAGGTAGCAAAGGGTGGCTCTTGTGGTATTTGTGTTTGTGTATGTATCTGTGCATGTTTTTATAACTGGTGTGTACAGTCTGATGAAGGGACTCACCACTTCATTATACTACCACAGAAGGTTGAAGTGGAAAATATCTTTTTCTAATTTTCTGTTGTCTAAACCTGGGGTGGTGCGTCTTATAGTCAGAAAAATACTTTGGAAAGTGGCCCAAATATGCAGCATAACATTGGCAGCCCCTGTTTTGCTGCATAATGAATTTAATAATTTATTACTATATTTCTTACTATAGTAAATGTTATAAATATGTTTCTGTTTCCTTTTTTGTTTTCCCTCTAGATTTCTTTGAATTTTGGTTTGAAAATAAACTCCATGAGTGGACAAAGATCATCAAGAAAAAGATGTGGAGAAATCCACTCAGACGTTCCTTCACACTGTGAGCATGTCTCCAAAACAACATGTGTTTTAAGTAAGCTTGTGGAATTGCCAACAGCACCACTGTCCAGACACCAGTTAAAGAGGTTGGAAGAGCATCGGTATAAAAGCTGTGGGAAATCTGTTCTGGAACCGTTAATGCAAGGATTTTGGGAATGGTTGGTTGGACAGGTCCCTTCATGGATTGCACCAAATCTTATCACCATAATAGGACTTTTGATCAATATCTTGACAACAGTAGTGTTAGTATATTACTGTCCAACAGCAACGGAGCAGGTAAAATATAACTTGTTTTAATCACCCATATGCATGTTCTGTAGATTGAAAGGAGTTTTACATGGAATGCTCCTATAGGTTACATGTGTTACGTGACATATTTAAGGAGTGTTTCTGTCATAGATGATTATTCCCATCTCATATCTGATATCTGAATAAGCTTACCCTTTGCATTCATTGAAAACCTGAACTTCTATTTTGAAGTCTATAAAACAAATGGAATGAGCTGATCAAACTAGTGCTATACTTTCTATATCTCCCACAGATATCTAAGGACTATATGTACAAGAAAAAGAATAGGAAAATCTGATTTTCTTTTTGTTTTATTCTGTTAATTTACCATATTTTTCAAACTATAGGATGCAACCAGGTTTTAGACATCAGAAAATAATAATTTCTCTGGTGTTTTAAAGCAGCGGTCCGCAAGCCCAGGACCGGGCCCTGGATGGATGTTTGCCGGGCCGTGGCAACCAGGGCCCTGGTCCTGTGGAGGGCGGCAGTGGCAGGGGACAAGGAGATCGCATCGCTGCCAGCCTGATAGAAGTAAGTATAAGTTGTTTTTTTTTTGTTTTTTTACACAATACAGGAGAGGAGCGTTGTGGGGGCACTGGGGGGCACTTCCTACTGGCAAATTATTGGAGGGCACTTCTAGCACATTGTTGGGGGGCACTGTGGGGCCACTTCTTATTGGTACATTATTGGGGGCACTGTGGGGGCAACTATGGGGGCACTTCTTACTAGGGTTGGGCGATATCAAAAATATTCCCACGATAACGATATCAAGAAATTTATCGTGATAACGATATATATCGCGATAAATACTCATTTAGAAGAAAAACTTGTACTGTACTTATACTGTATGGGGGCAGCCACAAGGAGACATTATACTGTATGGGGGCAGCCACCAGTAGACGTTATACTGTATGGGGGCCACAAGGAGACGTTATACTGTATGGGGGCAGCCACCAGTAGACGTTATACTGTATGGGGGCCACAAGGAGACATTATACTGTATGGGGGCAGCCACCAGTAGACGTTATACTGTATGGGGGCAGCCACAAGGAGACGTTATACTGTATGGGGGCAGCCACAAGGAGACGTTATACTGTATGGGGGCAGCCACAAGGAGATGTTATACTGTATGGGGGCCATAAGGAGACATTATACTGTATGGGGGCAGCCACAAGGAGATGTTATACTGTATGGGGGCCATAAGGAGACATTATACTGTAGGGGGGCCACAATGAGATGTTATACTCTATCGGGGCCACAAGGAGACGTTATACTGTATGGGGGCAGCCACAAGGAGACGTAATACTGTATGGGGCAGCCACAAGGAGACGTTATACTGTATGGGTGCCACAAGGAGATGTTATACTGTATGGGGGCAGCCACAAGGAGATGTTATACTGTATGGGGGCAGCCACAAGGAGATGTTATACTGTATGGGGGCAGCCACAAGGAGATGTTATACTGTATGGGTGCCACAAGGAGACGTTATACTGTATGGGGGCAGCCACAAGGAGATGTTATACTGTATGGGTGCCACAAGGAGACGTTATACTGTATAGGGGCAGCCACAAGGAGATGTTATACTGTACGGGGGCCAGAAGGTGACATTATATGTATGGGGTTAATGGGGCCAGAAGGAGACGTTATGGGCTTGGGCAGCTAGGAGACATTAAACGTTATACTGTATGGCACTATGGGACACTGTCCACCAGGGCAGCTGCCACAAGGAGACATTACAGTAGGGGGAAGCAGCCACAAGGAGACATTACAGTATGGGGGAAGCAGCCACAAGTAGACATTACAGTATGGGGGAAGCAGCCACAAGGAGACATTACAGTATGGGGGTAGCAGCCACAAGGTGCCCCCCCCCACATGTCTATGACCACCTGCCATACAGTAATTCCTTCTTCATGGGTTTAGGGAGGGACTAACGATGGCTCATTCCCTGCCTGCTGGCTGCTATTTGTGCGGTGCAGGCGCAGCTAGCAGGAAGGACTGAGTAGGACAAGGCCGTGCCACAGTAGAAGAAGACATACAATTGGGGTCATATAGTCAGCGAAATTACACCTTTAATCGGGGCCGGCAGCTATAGGGTCTCTCTTGTTCCACAGGCGTAGTTAAATTTGTGGGAGTCGGAGTGGGACTTTCCCGCCACTCGCTCATGTCCTGCGCTGCTCAGCCACAGCAGCCTTGCCGGGTCGGCATCTGAATCCAACGTCAGACGTCGGTGGGCGGAGACTGCGTTATGGGAGCCAGCGAGGAGGAGCCTGGGCGGCCACTGCGGGCTACAGCTGGTATGTAATAATGTAGGTGCGGGCGGCCGTGGACTTAGATTTTGAAGTGGTCAGTGTACCTGACAGCTTCAATGACATCACAAAATACCGCGGTTATTAGGAAACAGCGATATCGCCATATCGCTGTTTCTTAATACCGCGGTATACCGCCCACACCGGTTTATCGCCCAACCCTACTTCTTACTGATACATTATTGGGGGGGCATCTATGGGGGCACTTCTTATTGGTACACTATTAGGGGGCATCTATGGGGGCACTTATTGGTACACTATTAGGGGCACTGTGAGGGCATCTATGGGGGGCACGTATTGGTACATTATTGGGGGCACTTACTGGCACATTATTGGGGGCACTTCTTATTGGTACATTATTGGGGGGCACTATGGAGGCACTTCTTACTGATACATTTTTGGGGGCATCTATTGGGCCACTTCTTACTGGCACATTATTGAGGGCACTATGGGGCACCTCTTACTGACACACTATTGGGTGGCACTATAGGGGCATCTACTGAGTTCACAAAGAAGGGGTATTTTATATGGGGAGCTCTGTATAGAGGCATTTTGTTATATTTAATTCATATATTTTAATATGCACCTTGCGTGAATCATTCAGCGCCGACTGTATGACCCCGCCACCTTGCGTGAATCTCGCGCCATGCTGTATTCAGCGCAGGCGCAGTAAGGAAGCGACCTTCACTATGCCTGTGCTGAATACTGAACGGTATTCAGCAAAGGCATAGTGAAGGATGCTTTCTTACTGCACCTGCGCTGAATACTGCACTGCGCAATATTTCCCCAGCCCACAGGGCCAGCAGGAGGAGGAGAATGCTGCCTGGCCCTGTCAATCAAGCTTCAGAGGCCGGTGAATGAGGTGGGAGAACGAAGCCTCTAGGAGCAGGGCCAACGCCTCCCCTGCTTCTAGAGGCTAATTAGTATATTATAAAAGTTAAATTTATTGAGTAATGGGGGCATGTAGAAAACTAAGAGTAGGGTAGTTTGATGCAGCTGACATTAGCACATCGCTAATGTCAGCCAGTTTAATTTGGGTATTTCTGGTGACAGAAACTTTTTAATGTCGCCCTGGATACCCAACAGGGATTGGGGCAAGGGCCTTCCAAGCTTAGTTTATGTTGCTGATATATCAGGTGTGTATTTGAGACTCCTGCAGCGTTCAGAGGTGATGCGTGACTCTCTTGTTACCCCTGGCATCTTACTGATCGGGAGTTTTAATCCCCGCGGCCAACTTTACTGCAGGGGCAAATCTTTTCACCTGGGTCCTTAAAGGGGTATTCCCGTTACCATAAATATAGCTTATGTTTTAGACTAATTCATCATCAATAATTACCTAGTATAATGTCAATTTCACATATTTACCGTTCAGTATTTATAAAAGTAGTTTTCTTCCTCTGCTACCCACTGTGTTTCCTCATAAGTTACCATGGCATCAACATGTAGTTCTGAGCCTTTGTTAGGTCGAGTATGCTCAGTGTGTTGCTATCAATTCTATAGCTAAATGTTAGTGTGCTGCTTATTACTGAGTAGAGGGGGGTGCCTGGGCTGGAATATCAGTCAGCCAATCAATAAACTTCAAACCTCACAGCTCGAGATTGTGGGAATTGTAGTTTTGTGAGGGAAGATCAGGAGCCATGATACTCTGTGTGTTGCAGGCTCACACAGGAGTTAGACAAATGGATTGCACGGTAAAGTGAAACTTTGGTTATATGTATAGGTATGGTTTCTGGTTGGGTCACAGCTTGCAACCTTAATGCAGTTTTTCAAAAGTTAAGTCACTTTACCGGAATACACCTTTAATCTCCAATGTGGGAGCTACAGTGGAGAAAATAAGTATTTAGTCAGCCACCAATTGTGCAAGTTCTCCAACTTAAAAAGATGAGAGAGGCCTGTAATTGACATCTTAGGTAGACCTCAACTATGAGAGACAAAATGAGAAAACAAATCCAGAAAATCATATTGTCTGATTTTTAAAGAATTTATTTGCAAATTATGGTGGAAAAAAAGTATTTAGTCAATAACAAAGTTCATCTCAATACTTTGTTATATATCCTTTGTTGGCAATGACAGAGGTCAAACATTTTCTTTAAGTCTTCACAAGGTTGGCCCACACTGTTGCTGGTATGTTGGCCCATTCCTCCATGCAGATCTCCTCTAAAGCAGTGATGTTTTGGGGCTGTCGCTGGGCAACCCAGACTTTCAACTCCCTCCAAATGTTTTCTATTGGGGTTGAGATCTGGAGACGGGCTAGGTCACCCCAGGACCTTAAAATGCTTCTTACGAAGCCACTCCTTCGTTGCCCTGGCGGTGTGCTTGTGATCATTGTCATGCTGAAAGACCCAGCCACGTTTCATCTTCAATGCCCTTGCTGATGGAAGGAGGTTTGCACTCAAAATCTCACGATACATGGCCCCATTCATTCTTTCATGTTCACGGATCAGTCGTCCTGGTCCCTTGGCAGAGAAACAGCCCCAAAGCATGATGTTGCCACCCCCATGCTTCACAGTAGGTATGGTGTTCTTTGGATGCAACTCAACATTTACTCTCCTCCAAACACGACGAGTTGTGTTTCTACCAAACAGTTCTACTTTGGTTTCATCTGACCATATGACATTCTCCCAATACTCTTCTGGAACATCCAAATGCTCTCTAGCAAACTTCAGATGTGCCCGGATATGTACTGACTTAAGCAGGGGGACATGTCTGGCACTGCAGGATCTGAGACCCTGGCGGTGTAGTGTGTTACTGACGGTAGCCTTTGTTACGTTGGTCCCAGCTTTCTGCAGGTCATTCACTAGGTCCCCCTGTGTGGTTCTGGGATTTTTGCTCACAATTTTTGTGATCATTTTGACCCCATGGGGTGAGATCTTGCGTGGAGCCCCTGATCGAGGGAGATTATCAGTGGTCTTGTATGTCTTCTATTTTCTAATTATTTCTCGCACAGTTGATTTCTTCACACCAAGCTGCTTGCCTATTGCAGATTCTGTCTTCCCAGCCTGGTGCAGGTCTGCAATTTTTGTTTCTGGTGTCCTTCTACCACTCTTTGGTCTTCACCATAGTGGAGTTTGGAGTGTGACTGTTTGAGGTTGTGGACAGGTGTCTTTTATACTGATAACAACAGGTGCCATTACTACAGGTAATGAGTGGAGGACAGAGGAGCCTCTTAAAGAAGAAGTTACAGGTCTGTGAGAGACAGAAATCTTGGTTGTTTGTAGGTGACCAAATACTTATTTTCCACCATAATTTGCAAATAAATTCTTTAAAAATCAGACAATGTGATTTTCTGGATTTGTTTTCTCATTTTGTCTCTCATAGTTAAGGTCTACCTATGATCAATTACAGGCCTCTCTCATCTTTTTAAGTAGGAGAACCTGCACAATTGTTGGCTGACTAAATACTTTTTTTCTCCACTGTATATACCTAGCAGCTGGGAGTCAGGTTTTCTGCCCTCACTGCAGGATCAATTTATGTAGCAGTTTGAAGCCATTGACTTATTGGTTCATTGCACTACAGTTGAACTGGTTTGCAGGAGAGATACGATTATTATCTTTATATAGTAACACAATTGTTTTAATAGACTACTTAATTATTGTCAGTCACCCTGCACATCTTGCTGGGACTGTTTTGGGCTAGTTGCTATCTCTAAACATCTCATCCTGTATATATGACAGAATACAGTCCTGACACTATTTTGGTATACCGGGTCATGTTGCGGTATATTTCACTGTCTTCGTCTGCCACTTCCAGCTTCACTAGTACTAGTAGGAGGCATTCATTGATGATCCTCTACCCTGTTTTTGAGACAGTTTTCAGATTTTTCTGTTTGTCATACCAACTTTTTAATGTATATCAATAAAGGATTATATTTTAGATACCCATTTTTTTCTCCCTCAGTGATACGTTTCATTTAGTGGTGGGTTCGCAGTGCTATCTATTTTGTTAGTACATGTGTTCTAAGGTAGTGGCCCTTTTAGAGTGGGGTGATCGTTCATAAAAAGACTTGCTTGCGATCATTGACATGTAAACATGGCAACATTTGTTAAAAAAAAAAATCACTATTGTACGCAACACATCTCCATGGAAAAACAGGATATGTACTGTCGAGAGTAAGCAAACTAAATAGAGGATTTGCAATTTTAACCCTTAGAGGACCCTGAGATTTTCCATTTTAGCATTTTTGTTTTTCACTCCCCGCCTTCCGATATTCCTACCCTTTTTTATTTTTCCGTTCACATAGCCTTATGAGGGCTTATTTTTTGCGGGACAAGTTGTACTTTCTAATGGCACCATTTACGGTTGTATACTATGTAGTGGGAAGAGGAATTTTTTTTTTTTGTATGTATGGTGTGTAAATTGTCAATGGGGTGTATGTAGTCAGTTCACATATGAGGCAGCTTGTAATAAATTTCCAATAAAATTTAGGAGAAAGGAAAAAAGAAAAAAAAAAGGAAAGAAAAGAGAAAAAGCATAAAATGAAAGTTTTGGGAAAAAATGCTACCTACAGAAAAAAAAAGTTAACTGAAAACTGAACAGAGGCACAATCCGTAAAGATTAGTGAAAAGTTATTGATCAGCGCTCATAAGCTGCAGGATGCACGCACGCACGCAGATATTGCGTACGTGCAAAAATCTGCCCTTCCTTAAATTTGAGATACATACACACACACAAAAATAGCAACGGCACAGTCAGATATTGTGAAATCTGGTGCAACTCCTCAAGGAAGAAGGAAAATACCATCCACTACTAAATATCTTCCAAAAAAACGAAGCAGCACTCCCAATTGTCGTGAAAGGGTGAGGACCCATTTATTCCTAAGGCAACGTGTCATCCCAGCACAGTGAGGCTTGACAAAGGCCTCATTGTGCTGGGCTGAAACGTTGCCTTAGGAATAAACTGGTCCTTACCCTTTCATGATAATTTGGAGTGCTGCCTCATTTTAATATATATGTGTGTATATATATATATATATATATATATATATATATATATATATATTTAGCAGAAGGACCCAGCTTTGCCTGGGTATATTTCGTCTATTTCATTTAGTGTTTGTGTTTGTCGTCGCAGAGAGAAAGTCAATGCAGCTGACAGTAGTTGATTTTTACCTTTTATTTTCTCAATCCCCATTGGCTGTGAATTGGGAGGGGGCGTGGCCTGACCTGGTCGGGGGCGTGGTTTAGCTGGACTTTGGAGGTGGTTGCTTTTAAGTCTTTCTTTTGAGGGTGGCTTGAATTAAAGGTCGATACCATGCTAATTTATGAGGACACGCAATGAGTAGCAGTGGAAGAAAACATCGCTTCACATGGGTATATTTAATCTATTTCATTTAGTGTTTCTGGTTGTTGTTGCAGAAAAAAAGTCAACCTCCAACCCACCCCTGCAGCTGACAGAAGTTAAATTTTAGCTTCATTTTTTTAATCCCCATTGGCTGCGGAGTGGGAGGGGGCGTGGCCTTACTGAGTCAGGGGCGTGGCTCGGCGAGACCTGGGGCCGGGGTTTTAAGTCCTTCTTTTGAAGGTGGCCTAAATTACAGATCGATGCCATGGTAATTTATGAGGACACGCCATGGGTAGCAGTGGAAGAAAACATCTTTTATTACTACTGAACTGTCTTAGTCTAAAATTAGTCTAAAACATAAGTAATATTTATGGAAACCCGAATACCCCTTTAACAGTGTCATCCACAGCGCTCTGCCCCTTTAAAGCAGCGAATAGAAATGGCTGTGTTCCTCAGCTGGCTTTTATTACTACTGAATGGTCTTAGCCCAAAATTAGTGTATTTCATCTATTTCATTTAATGTTTGTGTGTCATTGCAGAGAGAAAGTCAATGCAGCTGACAGAAGTTGATATTTACCTTCATTTTTTCAATCCCCATTGGCTGCGGAGTGGAAGGGGGCGTGGCCTGACAAAGTCATGGGCGTGGGTTTTAAGTCCTTCTTTAGGGGGCAGCTTGAATTACAGGTCGATGCCATGTAATTTATGAGGACACGCAATGGGTAGCAGTAGAAGAAAACATCTTTTATTACTACTGAACGGTCTTAGTCTAAAATTAGTCTAAAACATAAGTAATATTATGGTAACCCGAATACCCCTTTAACAGTGTCATCCACAGCGCTCTGCCCCTTTAAAGCAGCGAATAGAAATGGCTGTGCTCCTCAGCTGGCTTCTAATTACCTGGCTAGGTTGTTATGGAAACCTGTGTGCATCTGGAGAAAATGGCAGCTGGAATTTGAAGTAAAATGCTCCCAGACTAATATTGGCTAATGGAGGTCGTATTTTGGGGATATCACGGGAACGGTACGTCCTAGGGAGCTGAGACTTGGTCTAAAACCTTCCCGGACACCTGATGTACCTGTGTGCCGAATTTGGTGAAAATCGGTCCAGTAGTTTGGTCGCGCATAGAGAACAGACAGAAACTCATTTTTATAATATTAAAGAACTCCCGCAAAAATTTTTATTCTCTGACCTGTTAGAAAGGTGCATGATATAATCTGTAGTGAATGTTATTTTCTTATCAGAGGCTGAAATTGAGAGTTTCCACTCTCTCCTTATTGTAGCTGGGTCATGTGACCAACTCCCTGACCTCCAACTGACCCAGGACAGCAAGCCAGTCACTTCTCTATTCATTCCTATGAGACTGAAAGTGAGGCTCCCATAGGAATGCATAGAAAATTAGACTTCCTGTCCACACATAAGTCTCTGTGTGAGTTGGTGGGTCTAATTCCTAGTCACATGATACAGATAAGAAACTTCAGGATGATATAACTCAAAAATTCAGTTACTGGTAAGAAAATGACATTCACTACAGATTACATCATGTACATTTCTAGCAGGACATGGAATAAAAAATTTTTGCGGGAGTTCTTCTATAAGATATATAGATATATATATATATATATATATATATATATATATATATATTTAGTTAGGAATATGTATAGTATCTCTCAAAAAATCAGTACACACCTGACATTTTTGTAAATATTTTATTCTATCTTTTCATTGGACTACACTGAAGATATGACCCTTTGATGCAATTTAAAGCAGTCAGTGTACAGCTTGTATAACAGTGTAAATTTGGTGTGCCCTCAAAATAACTCAACACATATCCATTCATGTCTAAACTTCTCACAACAAAAGTGAGTACACCCCTAAGTGATAATGGACAATTTGTGCCCAATTAGGCGTTTTCCCACCCCGGTGTCAAGTGACTCGTTAGTGTTACAAGGTCTCAGATGTGAATGGGGAGCAGATGTGTTAAATTTGGTGTTATTGCTCTCACACACTCTCATACTGTTCACTGGAAGTTCAACATGCCACCTCATGACAAAAAAAAAAAAAAAATTCTGAGGATCTTTAAAAAAAAAAAAAAATGTTGCTCTACATAAAGATGGTCTAGGCTATAAGAATATTGCCAACACACTGAAACTGAGCTGCAGCACGGTGGCCAAGACCATACAGAGGTTTAACAAGACAGGTTCCACTCAGAACAGGCCTCTCTATGGTCAACCAAAGAAGATGAGTGCACATGCTCAGTGTAATATCCAGGGGTTGTCTTTTCAAAATGAGTGCTGCCAGTATTCCTGCAGAGGTTAAAGGGGTGAGGGATCAGCCTCTTAGTACTTGCACCATATGCTGCAGACTGCATAAAAACATTTGACATGGCTCTAGTCCCAGAAGGGAGCCTCTTCTAAAAATGATGCACAAGAAAGCCCGCAAACAGTTTGCTGAAGACAAGCAGACTAAGGACATGGATTACTGAAAGTATGTCCTGTGGTCTGATCATGAGACCGAGATAAACTTATTTACTTCAGATGGTGTCAAACGTGCATGGCGGCAACCAGGTGAGGAGTACAAAGACAAATATGTCTAGTCTACAGTCAAGCATGGTGGTGGAAGTATTATTGTTTGGTGCTGCTGGCTGTGGATAGCTACAGTTCATTGAGGGAACCATGAATGCCAACATGTACTGTGACCTACTGAAGCAGAGCATGATCCCCTCCCTTCGGAAACTGGGCTGCAGGGCAGTATTCCAACATGGTAATGACCCCAAACAAACCTTCAAGACAACAACTGCTTTGCTAAAGAAACTGAGGGTAAAGGTACTGGACTGGCCAAACGTCTCCAGACCTAAACCATATTGAGCAACTGTGGGGCATCCTCAAACCAAAGTGGAGGAGCCCAAGGTCTCTAACATCCACCAGTTCTGTGATGTCATCATGGAGGAGTGGAAGAGGATTTCAGTGGCAACCTGTGAAGCTCTAGTGAACTCAGTGCCCAAGAAAGTTAAGGCAGTGCCGGAAAGTAATGGTGGCCACACAAAATATTGACACTTTGGGCACAATTTGGCAATTTTCACTTAGGGGTGTACTCACTTTTGTTGCCAGCGGCTTAGACATTAATGGTTGTGTGTTGAGTCATTTTGAGGGCACACCAAATTTACACTGTTATACAAGCTGTACACTGACTACTATATACTGTATAATCTCAGGTAGATAAAAAGATAGATGTGTGTGTCATCACACATATATAATATATCCACACAGTAAAATGCACTTTAACCTTTACCCAACTGTTCAACGTTTCAGTACTTTTTCCACAACTTGAATTTTTTTCTAACAAGCTTAAACGCCAAAATTCAGAACAGGTGTTTCATTCATGAATCACCCAATACATTTCCTGGTTCAGTTTATAATTGGTATTTAAACAGTACACCTCATCATGCTGTTCACATTTTGACATCATGAGACCAAGACGATACCTAACAATTGATCAACTGTACTGTGCCATGGCAAAGCTTCAAGCAGGATGTTCTCAGACGGAAGTGGCCACCGAGCTTAAAGTGTCATCAGCAAGTTGCAACAGAGAGACTGAAGTCTTAGAAAGGCATAGAAGAGGACATCCTTTGGCCATATCCCACACTGATGACTGCTTAGTTGTAAATAATGCCCTGCGGAACCTGATGATGAATGCCACACAACTTTAAGGGAGGTGCGAGGCACCCAGGTGTCGTGTCATTCGAAACGGTTTACAGCATTGTCTGCGTGCTAGACGACCTGCAAGTTATATGCAAGACAATGCGGTTTCCTGCAGTTATTTTGCCCCTCACACAACATACACATGATAGCATCAGTACTGCTGGACCCTGGATGACATTGGGACTTGAGTGGTTACAATGTCACCTTTAGCAACTCTCCCAAATGCTGCGATTTTCATGCAACGGCGAACTGATGCGTGAAAAAACTCGCCCATGTGAAAAGACCCATTGAAACGAATGGGTCAGTATTCAGTGCGAGTGCAATGCGTTCGCATCACGCATTGCACCCGCGCAGAAATTTCGCCCATGTGAAAGGGGCCTAAGAAAGAAGAGACCCCCCTTCATTTGTTGAAACTATGAGGACTCTCATTAAAGGGGTATTCTGGTAAGTACAGCGATCCGCTGTCTCTGGAACTCCCATATAAATTACTGGAGCGACCGCGAACAGGGGAGCTGCAAGGAGGTATAGGGCGGTAGGACCCTCACCGATCTGATAACTATCCTCTATCCTGTGGATAGGGGATAACTTGTATCCATCAGAATACCCCTTTAAAGAAGTTAATTCTGCCATACAGCAGACACTTCCACCTCCCTCTCCTAAAGCCTCTTCCTCCTTCTCCGATCAGCCTAATTGGGATATAGATTTCTAGATGAAGGTAGGTCTTCTCTATTCAAGACTCTGACTCTTCTGAAGACAATTCAGGTCGACCCCTTTGCTCCCTCCTATTCTATTCTTGTCCCTCAATATCAGATCATTGGGGATCTGATATTTGGAAACCCTACCGATTAGTTGTTAGAAGAGACCGGGCCCACTGTGAGTGCTGCGGCCTTTTCCCAGCCCCATGTGATGTCACCGTACATCTGTCACGCACCATTCAAGTTAATGGGGCTCAGCTGCAATACCAAGTACAGCTGCTATACGATGTACGGCGCTGTGCTAAGTGCCCAGGAGGCCATTGTGCTCACCACAGCTCCAGTGAACGCTGTAGCTTCCTGAAACAACTGGTCGGCGGAGGTGCCAGGGCTCTTACCTCCACCGATGTGATATTGATGACCTATCCTGTGGATAGGTCATCAGTATTATTTCCCTGGTAACCCCTTTAAGATGTTAGGAAAACCAAATCAATTCAGGATCAAATGTTTGAGGCTTAAGGGAGAAAAGGAAGAGAGGAAAAGGACCAGGGAAGAGATCTGGCTTTCACTCCGGTGTTAAAATAATCCTCAGACTTTTTAGCTGAAGCATCGGCAGACATGGTATAGCCAGGAGTGCGGCCCTTGCCAAATCCACTCTTAGAGCCATCTGGCTCATGTCATGGATAGGGGACATTCGTATTGAAAAGTCGTCTATTTACTATCCCCTGTGAAAGTGACCAGTTATTCGGATCAGTATTAGATAACATCTTAATAATCATAAAAAGCCTCTGACAAGCAAAAAGGGTATCCAGTCTAGATTTTTTTTTTTTTTTTTTTTTTAATCAGAGATGGTCCATTCGTAACTAGAAATGTGAAAGACCTGAACAAAAACGGAAGGAAGGACCAGAAAAGTTTCATATTTTCAGGCATGGAAGAAAATATCATCATCATCATCATCATCATCAAGGCTTCTGGTTACCATCTATAAAGGTTACAGAATAGAATTCCAGTATCTAACCATTCCCCTCTCCCCACCCCCCACCCCCCCAGCAGATTGACTGTCATCATCTGCCTCAGATATCATCATGACAAGCCCTAGAACAAGAAATCTCATGCTTGTTTCTCAAAAAGTCCTAATCCCAGTGCCCGTTCCGCAACAGGGTTCCTGATTCTATTCTCCAGTTTTCATGGGAAGAAACCCAATTGGGTCATTCCGACTTATCAGTCTAAAAAACATGAACCTTTTTGTTAAGAATATAAAATCCACTTTAAATTTACTGAAGGAGAGCTGCTTTATGGCCTCAGTCAGACGCCTATTGTCATGTTCCCATTTACCAGCATTCTTAGAAGTATCTTAGAATTTCTGTCTTCCAGAATGATGTGTTGTGCCATATTTAATTCCAGGTGCTTCCATTAGATCTATCAAACGCTCCAAGATTCTGAGTATACTTTTTCAATCGTACATCCTAACTACCCTTCACACCTTTAAATTGTTAGGATGAAGATGTCAGAGCTAACTCAAACGACACACAATAGTTTTTTTTAGTTTTACTTGATTCTCATCAACTAATGTCTTGTCTTCCACAAACAGGAATCATTGGGTAAAGCAGTCTCTTCCTTTTACTACAACACTGTAACATCTATCAGGGACTTTATGACCATTCTGGGGCTTTTGACCTTGACTATCCCTGTGGTCAGGTGGGCCCAAACCCATACATCAGTACTGCAAAGGTTTCTGCTCAATAAATAGGATAGTCAGAAATCCTTTCTGGATAAAAAAGTGTGAATTCCCTTATCTGTGAAATCCTCCCTGTGCTGGTGGCTAGTAGGGCAACATCTCCAGAGGGGAGTGTTCTGGCATTGGAAAGATCCTTTTATATTCTCCACAGATGCTAGTAAAAAAAGGATGGGGAGACCTTAATGAAGTGGTTCAAGAACTATGGGATAGTTCTATGGCGAGTTCATCTTCCAACATGAGAAAATTATTAGTTTTATGGAAAACTCTTAAGGCACGCAGTTCTCAAGTTTTGTTATACACATAAATATGTAAAAATTTTGTCTGACAATACCACTGCTCTGGCTTACATAAATAAGCAAGAATTTTATAGTGACATCAGAGGATTTGAGTGTGCAGAAAATCTATTGTCTATGTCGGCTGTTCGTCTGAGGGGTTCAGATAACTTAATTGTGGACGATCTCATTAGAAACCCTATTAAAGAAGGTGAATAGAGATTGAATTCAAAAGTATTTCAAGAAATCTCGAGAAAATGGGGTTGTCCAGAAGTAGATCTTTCTTTCTAAAGAAAAAAACAAACAAGAAGAAATAGTGTCTCTCTTTCCAAGATCATCCGGATCAGCTAGCCACATTCCCTCTTCTATGGCGGAAAGGTCTCCTGTACGTATTTCTACCATTTTCCCTAATTCCCAAGACCTTAATGAAAGCACTGGAGGAAAAATCTCAACTCGTCCCCAGAGCTCCAAAGATTCCCTCTACTCTTTAACATGGTGTCAAAATTTTGAAATTCTTTCCAATAACCTCGATCTACTTCTGCAGGGACCAATTATCCACCTAAATGTTGGACAACTGCATCTGACAGCCTGGAGGCTAGAAAATAAGGGTTTATCCAGTTCAGTAGCTGCCACTCGTCTTCTGAATAGGAAAAAGTTAAAGGTGTTGTCCGGGTTTAGAGCTGAACCCGGACCTACCCTTACTTTCACCCTGGCAGCCCTCCTGACTAGGGCATTGGAGCATCCTTTGCCCTGGCAAAGGCATTTAGCCCAGTTCCGGTGACGAACCGGGCTCTGCCGGGCGGAAGCCACCGCCCGGCAGTGTGTATAATGTAAACAAAAAACCCTTGCCCTGCGCGATCCAGATGCTCCGATGCCCTAGTCAGGCGGGCTGCCTGGGTGAAATTAGGGGTATGTCCGGGTTCAGCTGTGAACCCGGACAACCCCTATAACATTCTGTTATCCTGCAAGTTGTTCCAGAGGAAGGCAACTAGATTTTTTTCACGCTGGTTTGGATTAAGGCTTAAAAGTCTCTACTCTTAAAGTCCAAATTGCAGCATTAAGTGACTTTCTGGATATGAAAAGTAGTGAGACATTCCTCTAATTAAGAGATTCATCAAGGGGCCTACAGGAAAAGGCCTTCGAGCAGAACTTTGGTCCATCCTTGGAACTTAAATTTAGTATCATCTGCCTTGATGGTTTGGTGGAGATATCCCCCTCGGGCTTTTTACTCTAAAGACCACCATCCCGATAACCATCAACACGGCTAGAATTAGAGAAATCCAGGCTTCTTCCTGTAAATGGCCTGGCTTAACTTTTCAAGATGATATAATTATTTTGAAACATCATCCTGCATTCCTACCTAAAGTAGTCCCTCAATTCCATTGTCAGCAGCAAGTAATATTGCCTTCTTTCTGCTCTAATCCCTCATGGCATTTTATTTTATCTTATTTTATTTCAAAAGGCATGTACATATACACCTACGTTATCTTGATAGGAATTTAAAAATCAGATTATCAGAGAAGAATCAAAGGCGATACAACTAGTAAGGCCACCATAGCCGGTTGGATTAGAACAGCCATTTCTATGTGTTATATAGTAAAAGATAATTGTCCTCCAAAGGGCCTAAAGGCCCAATTTCTGTGCTATGGCTACTTCCTGAGCTGAAGCACCATCCATTTCTATTAAACAAATCTGTAAGGCTTTCCACATGGGACAATTTGTTAAAGTTATTTTTTGGCCTTTGTATGTTTCTAACTAGGCAAATGTAATGTTTTTTCAATGTACTTACTTTAACTTCAGTGTCCCCTTTCTCAGATTTCACTGAGGGTCACATAACCTGTGATGTCAGCTTCTCTCCCTGCTCTGCTGATGTTTCGTGCACGAGCCTCAGAGATCAGATAACAGTTTGTACATGTGACGTCACTGTGCTGGCCACGCCCCCTGCACTGCCGTCTGCTGCTGCTTCTCTCTCCCTGGATTCTTTCAGATAAGATTTTAACCCCTTAAGCCAGCACAGAATCAGGGCTGACGGCAGTGAGGAGACAAATGCTGGGCACAGGAGCTGACAGACAAGAGAAGATCTGTAGAGTATTGCACAAGAACAGGTAGGGGGAAGATCCTGTGTGTATCAGCAGTGTCCTTGTACAGCTGGGACTAGTAGTCCTACACATACAACATGCTGCTGAATATCTTGGCAGACATGTCACTCAGTGCAGCACTTGTATTCACTCCCTTTGCAGAGCAGGAGGAGGGGCAGAGATTGTTGTTATTGCATGTAAACAAAGGGCCAGAAAGGAAACAAGGGAAATGAGGAAAATACCAAACTTCAAAAAAGCTAAATTTACTACAGGGAATGGGAATAAAAGGTTAAGGAACAAGAAAAAAACAATGTGGATAAATAGAACTGTAAAAGCAATAAATGACAAACAGAAAGCATTTAAATCACTAAAACAGGAAGGTGGCGAGAAAGCATTGAAAACTATAAGGAAAAAATAGAATATGTAAAACACAAATAAAAACAGCCAAACTAGAAACCGAGAGATTAATCGGCAAAGAGTAAAACTAACCCTAAAATGTTCTTTAATTATATAAATGGTAAAAAGTATAAACCTGAAGGTGTCGGCCCCTTACAGAGTAATGAGGGGGGAGTTGCAGAGAGCGATGAGGAGAAAGCAAAGCTACTAAATATCTTTTTCTCCACTGTATTCACTGAGGAAAATAAACTGTCAGATGAAATGCAGAATATAAAAGTAAATTTCCCTTTAAAAGTGCCCTGTCTGACCCAGGAAGAAGAAGAGCTGCGTCTTAAAAAGATCAAAATAGACAAATCGCCAGGACCGGATGGCATACACCCCCGTATCCTAAGATAATTAAGTAATGTCATTGCCAGACCCTTATTTCTGATATTTAAGGACTCTATACTGACAGGGAGTGTTCTACAGGATTGGCGCATAGCAAATGCGGGGCAAATATTCAAAAAGGGTCCAAAAACAGAGCCCGGGAACTATAGGCTAGTAAGTTTAACATCTGTCGTCGGTAAACTGTTTGAGGGTTTTCTAAGAGATGCTATCTTGGAGTACCTCAATAAAAATAAGCAAATAACTCCATATCAGCATGGCTTCATGAGGGATCGGTCATGTCAAACCAATTTAGTCAGTTTCTATGAGGAGGTAAGTTCTAGACTGGACCGCGGCGAATCAATGGATGTCGTATATCTGGACTTCTCCAAAGAGATCTGGTAGAAGGCTTGCACAGTAAAATATCAATTTTTGCAGATGACACTAAACTGTGTAAAGTAATTAACACAGAAGAGGACAGTACACTGCTACAGATGGATCTGGATAGACTGGAGGCTTGGGCAGAGAAGTGGCAGATGAGGTTTAACACTGACAAATGTAAGGTTATGCATATGGGAAGGAATAATGCAAGTCACCAGTACATACTAAATGGTAAAATATTAGGTAACTCTGACATGGAAAAGGACCTAGGAATTTTAGTGAACAGCAAACTAAGCTGTAGAAACCAGTGTCAGACAGCTGCTGCCAAGGCCAATAAGTTAATGGGTTGCATCAAAAGAGGCATAGATGCCCGTGATGAGAACATAGTCCTGCCACTTTACAAATCACTAGTCAGACCACACATGGAGTACTGTGTACAGTTCTGGGCTCCTGTGAACAAGGCAGACATAGCAGAGCTGGAGAGGGTTCAGAGGAGGGCAACTAAAGTAATAACTGGAATGGGTGGACTACAGTACCCATAAAGATTATCAAAATTAGGCTTATTCACTTTAGAAAAAAGATGACTGAGGGGAGATCTAATAACTATGTATAAATATATCAGAGGTCAGGACAGAGATCTCTCCCATGATCTATTTATCCCTAGGACTGTGACGAGGGGACATCCTCTGCGTCTGGAGGAAAGAAGGTTTGTACACAAACATAGAAGAGGATTCTTTACGGTAAGAGCAGTGAGACTATGGAACTCTCTGCCGGAGGAGGTGGTGATGGTAAGTTCACTAAAAGAGTTCGAGAGGCCTGGATGTATTTCTGGAGGGTAATAATATTACAGGTTATAGTTACTAGAGATGGGTCGTTGATCCAGGGAGTAATTCTGATTGCCTGATTGGAGTCGGGAAGAATTTTTTTCCCCAAAGTGGGGAAAATTGGCTTTTACCTCACAGGGTTTTTTTGCCTTCCTCTGGATCAACTTGTAGGAAAACAGGCCGAATTGGATGGACAGATGTATTTTTTCGGCCTTATAAACTATGTTACTATGTTAGGTGATGGGGAGGAGCCTTATAACCCTTTAACCCTTACAGTACCGGCGCCGTACATGTACGGCGCTGGTACGATGCGGGCACATGGCGCCCGCTCGCGGGTGCGGCGGGCGTCATGGCGGGCAAGTCTCTGCTGTTTCTAACAGCAGAGACTTGCCGCTACTTACCCGATCGGCGGCGTCTTCCGGGGTGACTAGATGCCGTGATCACACGTGATCACGGCATCTAGTTGCGTCTAAACCCGGAAGCGTTCGCTTCCGGGTGGTGTACAGACACCCCGTGTGGCCAATCGGGGTGTCTGTACACCATATGAAAACTGTAATCCTCGCTGGTGAGGATTACAGTTTTCAAAGTGCAATTCTTATTCTGGCCACTAGATGGCAGGCCAGGATAAGAAATGAGCAATTGATGGATTTAACTGCCTCTAGTAAATCCATAATTGCTCATAAAGAAAATTAAAAAGCCACAATATATAAGCTCATATTTGAGCATTCAAATAGTAAAAAAAAAATTAAAAAAAATGTTAAAAAATATATAAAAAATAAAAAGATATAAAAGTTCAAATCACCCCCTTTCCGTATAAGTAAAAAATAAATACCTAAATAACACTAAATATAGACATCATGGGTATCACCGTGACCGAAAACGCCCGTACTTTTAAAATATAAAAAAAAAAATCCAATACGGCGAATTGTGTGGCGGAAAAAAGCGTCCAAATGGCGATTTGCCGTTTTTGTCGCTTTTTTTTTCTAAAAAAAATTAAATAAAAAGTGATCAAAAAGTCATACACACCCCAGAATGGTATTAATAAAATCTTCAGATTGTCCCGCAAAAAATGAGCCCCCATACAGCTCTGTACACATAAGTACCAAAAAGTTATAGGGGTCAAGATATGACAAGGAAAAAAAAAAAAAAAAAAAGGGCAACTTTCTAATTTTTTTTCACTATCAAAACGCAGGAAAAACTATACATATTAGGTATTGCCGGATTCGTACTGACCAGTAGAATGAAAATAACGGGTCAGTTTTAATGCACATCGAACGCTGTAAATAAGAAACCCGTAGAACTGTAGCGGAATAGCGGTTTTTTTGCAATTTCACCTGATTTGGAATTTTTTTCCCGCTTCCCACTACACCATATGCAATATTAAATGGTGGCGTTGGAAAGTACAACTTGTCCCGCAAAAAACAAGCCCTCATACAGCTATGTGAACAGAAAAATAAAAGAGTTATGGCTGTTGGAAGGCAGGGAGCGCAAAACGAAAATGCATGACCGAAAAAACCTCCGGTACTGAAAGGGTTAACGTACAACATATGCTATACATTTACAGCATTATGCACAGTGAATTGTATGGAGAAGGCTGCTGCGCCCACTCCATATGCAGCGGGTACTGGCTGTATAATACAGCAGACGTGAGGCTGCAATGACCGTGATCAGTGATGATGCCGAAACTAGTTATTTAGCCCCTCAGATGTTACGTTCAAAACTGACCGCAGAATCTGTTAGGTTAGGCAGAGGGAGGCGGCTGTGCAGTGAAATCACGGAGCTGCAGTTGGTTATCATGACAGCCTCTCTTATGGTGAATGGGACAATCTCAGGTTCTAGCCCCCTAGGGGGACTAAAAGTTAAGTCAAAAGTTAAAAAAAAAAAAAGTCATCATCCCCTTTTATCCCCTTTTATATAAACAATAAAAAAATAAAGATATCGTTTATTGCTTCCGAAAATGCCTGTACTACTAAAATATTTATAAAGGTTTCCTGCAGGGTGAACACCATGACTAAAAAAAAAAGTTCAGTAACAGTGATCAAAAATTTGCACTTACCCCAAAAAGGGAACCTATAAAAACTACAGTTCATCCTGCAAAAAACAAGCCTGCATACAGCTCTCTAGGCTAAAATATAAAATGACGATGCAAAGAAAACTTAGATTTTTTTTCCAAAGGTTTTTAACTTTTTTAAAAGTAATAAAACAAAAGAAAACTATTCACATTTGGTATCAGCGTAATTGTTTTGTGCTGCAGAATAAGGATCTCGTCTTAATAAACCTCTGTGTTGCCAGTGATTCCGCCAAAGTTATGAAGAGGTTCAGGCATCTACATAACTCCGGTAGATCCACCACCGCCTCTAAATGTAAGCCAGCTTCCTAGCTGTCTTACATTTAGACCTTTTTCTATGCGTAAAACAGGCGTAGAAAATGGTAAATGAGATGGCCATGCCGGCCCCCACTTCCCTGCCACACCACACCCACTTTTTTAGTGGGTGAGCGAGGAATAGTCGCAGATTGTGGCGCAACTAGCTGTTGCGCCGCAATATGCACCTTAAATACGCCTATTAGATGTATTTCAGATTGATAAAAGACCTCCTTTGTTTCCAAAAAGCAGTGACTTATTTGGGTTTTCCCATGCAAGGGTACCTCATGGCCTCTGCAAATGTGATGTATCACTTAGGGTCCGATATTTTGATAATTATGATACAGGGATTGGCATTTTTCAATACGAAGCTTACTAGTAAGCAACCCCATCATGTACCTCACATTAACCCCATGTTCTCCATTATGTTTGGAAGTTGTTGATGGGGTTACTATTAATGTGAGGCATATGGTTTTATCAATTTAGACTTCCATTTGCCTCACATTGTTAGTAAGTGACCCTATCAACTACCTCCTGACATAATGAGCAATCGATAATTCCCCACCCACAAAAATAAATAAACTAGAGTTTAATCCCAGATTGACCAGCAACACAAGGTTAACGTGTCTTTTTCTTGGCAAAATTCCAGTATTGTGACAATTGTAGTATCCCCCAAGAACCATTCCTACTAAACATGCCCTCCAAAAACCAAATGACATTCCTTCCATTTTGAGTTTGTCATGTGCCCATACAGCAGTTTAAAACCACATATGGTGTGTTTTTTGTAAACTGCAGATTCAGGGTAATAAATATTGAGTTTTTTTGCTTTTAACCTCTGCTTTTACGCTAAAAAAGGCTGAAAATGGGAAAAAAAAAATTCACTCCACTTTGCTTTAATTCCTGTGCAATACCTAAAAGGTTAACAAAGTTTTTAAAATCAGTTTTGAATACATTGAGGGTGTAGTTTCTAAAATGGGGTCATGTGTGGTTTCTATTATGTAAGTCTCTTAAAATCACTTTTTAACTGAGTTGGCCCTTAACCCCTAAGTGACCACCAATATGCCGTTTTACAGCTATCACTAAGGAGCATTAAGGCTGGGCCTGCCACCTTTTCACAGCGGTCCAGTCTAAGTGCTGAACGGTTGTCCCGTGCAGCAGAGTGCGGAGGCTCGGCTCTCATGAGAGCCATGCTCCTGCTGTAACAGCCTGGACCGGCAGGTTTGTTTTCCACCTTCCTCACACAGGTGGCACCTTCATTACACACCCCTGTCTCTGGACAGGGATTTCCAGGCACTTAGCAGAAGTAAATTCGGTGTCACCATGCTCATTATCCTTCCTACTATTTACAGCGATACACTGCCCCAGCTGCTGGTGTGATGATCTGTGGAGCCGTACGACAGTTGGTCATCTCTAGTAGTGATATAAGAGACATTAATAGCTCAGCAATATATGCAGGACATCCTGTGGTCACATACGCAATTTTTGGCTTTCATGTGAAATATATGGAAAATGGTGATATTATATCATGAAAGTAGGTCATTTAAGTATTAGCATGCAGCAGTGATTTCCTCATCTCAAACAATTTATTGAAACAAAAGCCAACAACAGTGGTGGATATCCCCCCAAGGTTGCATCATTAATGTGGGTTGTCTGGGTTCAGAGCTGAACCCGGACATACCCATATTTTCACCCAGGCAGCCTGCCTGGCAACAGCATCGGAGCATTACTTGCGCTCCCTTGCCCTGCACTGGGTAACGCAGGGAAAGGTCTCTTTTGTTTACAATAACAGACTGCCAGGCGAAGGCTTCCGCCTGGCAGTGTGTTCGGTGACGTCACCGGCCATTTTACTGGCTAGGGCAGCGCTAAAGCTCTGCCTGGCAGAGCCCGGTTCGTCACCGGAACTGGGCAAAATGCCTTTGCCCTGCGCAATTTAGCGCTGGGTAAAGGAGAGCATCGGAGCTCTCCGATGCTCTTGTCAGGCAGCCTGGGTGAAATTAAGGGTATGTCCGGGTTCAGCTCTGAACCCAGACAACCCCCTTTAATGATGCAACCTTGATAACCTGGCACATTGTTGTCCATGAAGATGAAATTAGGCCTGTGTTGTTCATGCAGACACAATGACTGAATTAATGATGTTATTCAAGTAAGGGCTTGTCACTGTACAATTCATAAAGTTTAGTGCAGTTCTGTATTGACTAGACACACCTGCCCACACTGTAACACCACCATCACTGAAGGCAAACAGTGGCTGATGCATATCGCTCTCCTTGACGTCTCCAACTTCATTGGTGGCAATCATTTCTGCCCAGCGTGAATCAACTTTTATTAGTGAACAGCACTGAGGCCCACTGGTCCCTCTTCCACTGTAGATGCTCCATGACCCATGCAAGACAATGACGCCTGTGGTCAGGTACCCTTGCAGGTCGTCTAGCACAGTGATTTTCAACCAGTGTGCCTCCAGCTGTTGCAAAACTACAACTCCCATGATGCCCAGGCAGCCTACAGCTATCAGCCTACAGAAGGGCATGGTGGGAGTTGTAGTTTTGCAACAGCTGGAGGCACACTGGTTGAAAATCACTGGTCTAGCACACAGACCATGCTGATGTAAATGGTGTCGAATGATGCCACACCTGGGTGCCTCTCACCTCCCTTAACCCCTTAATGCCCATCGCCGTAATAGTACGGCGCTGCGTGACGGGACCTAATGCCCAGCGCCGTAGTATTACGGCGCGCTGATATGGCTCTTAGAAAATGGCAACACAAAAAAATGATTTTAATCTGTTCAAAAAATACTACATGAGATGGCCCCCCCCCCAGGCGAATGCTGTAAAAAAATTGTTAAAAAAAACTATGCCAAAATAGCCATTTTTTCCCTCTTCCCTCACAAAAAGTGTCATAGCAGGCGATCAACAAGGCGTATTTATCCCAAAATGGTACCAATCAAACCGTCTTCTTGTCCTGCAAAAATGATACCTTACCTGAGACAATCGCCCAAAAAATAAAAAAAAATATGGCTCTCAGAAAATAGCAACACCAAAAAAAGATTTCATTCTGTTCAAAAATAAATCTAATGTGTAAAATGTAATAAAAGTAAAAATGGTAGACATATTGGGTATCACCATGTCCGTAACAACCGGCTCTATAAAAATATCACATGACTTGCCCCCTCAGGTGAATGCTGTAAAAAAAAATTTTAAACTATGCCAAAACAGCTATTTTTTTTTTTTTTTCACCTTGACTCACAAAAAGTGTAATACCAAACAATAAAAGTGTTATGTACCCCAAAATGGTACCAATAAAAACTTCACCTCATCCTGCAAAAAATGATCCCCCACATAAGACAATAACTCAAAAAAATTAAAATCTCAATGGCTCCCGCAAACCAATCCATCAAAAGCTGTTCTGCAAAATCCATATGGCACTCCTTCCGTTCTGAGTACTGCCATGTGCCCGCACAGCGGTTTACCACCACATATGGGGTGTTGCCGCATTCAGGAGAAAATGGGTAACAAATTATGGGGTGCTTTTCTCCTGTTACCCCTTATGAAAATAAAAAAATTGGGGCTAAAGCAACATTTTATTGGAAGAAATAAAACTTTTCATTTTCACAGCCAAGTGTTTCCAAATTCCATAAATTCCGTAAAAGGGGTCAAAGTGGCCAGTACCCCCCTTAACCCTTTCGCGCCCGGAGCTTTTTTCGGTTCTGCATTTTCGTTTTGCGCTCCCTGCCTTCAAACAGCCATAACTCTTTTATTTTTCTGTTCACATAGCTGTATGAGGGCTTGTTTTTTGCGGGACAAGTTGTACTTTCCAACGCCACCATTTAATATTGCATATGGTGTAGTGGGAAGCGGGAAAAAAATTCCAAACCGGGTGAAATTGCAAAGAAAACGCTATTCCGCTACAGTTCTACGGGTTTCTTATTTACAGCGTTCGATGTGCATTAAAACTGATCCGTTACTTTCATTCTACTGGTCAGTCCGAATCCGGCAATACCTAATATGTATAGTTTTTCCTGCGTTTTCATAGTGATAAAATAATTAGAAAGTTGCCTTTTTTTTTTTTTTTTTTCCTTGTCAAATCTTGACCCCTATAACTTTTTGGTATTTATGTGTACAGAGCTGTATGGGGGCTCATTTTTTGCGGGACAATCTGAAGTTTTTATTGATACCATTCTGGGGTGTGTATGACTTTTTGATCACTTTTTATTTAATTTTTTTAGAAAAAAAAAGCGACAAAAAATGGCAAATCGCCATTTGGACGCTTTTTTCCGCCACACAATTCGCCGTATTGGAATTTTTTTTTATATTTTAAAAGTACAGGCGTTTTCGGTCACGGTGATACCCATGATGTCTATATTTATTGTTATTTAGGTATTTATTTTTTACTTATACGGAAAGGGGGGTGATTTGAACTTTTACATCTTTTTTATTTTTTATATATTTTTTAACATTTTTTTTTTATTTTTATTTTTGCTATTAGCTCAAATGTGGGCTTATATATTGTGGCTTTTTTTTTTTTCTTTATGAGCAATAATGGATTTTATAGACTCAGAAATCCATGAGTTGCTCATTTCTTATCCTGGCCTGCCATCTAGTGGCCAGAATAAGAGATGCACTTTGAAAACTGTAATCCTCACCAGCGAGGATTACAGTTTTCATATGGTGTACAGACACCCCGATTGGCCACACGGGGTGTCTGTACACCACCCGGAAGCGAATGCTTCCGGGTTGAAACGCAACTAGATGCCGTGATCACGTGTGATCACGGCATCTAATCAACCAGGAAGACGCCGCCGATGGCGGTAAGTAGCGGCAAGTCTCTGCTGTTAGAAACAGCAGAGACTTGCCGGCCATGACGCCCGCCGCACCCGCGAGCGGGCGCTATGTGCCCGCATCGCCCCAGCGCCGTACATGTACGGCGCTGGGCGCGAAGGGGTTAATATATTTTGAAGGGTGTAGTTTCCAAAATGGGGTCACTTTATGAGGATTTCCACTGTAGGGGTACGTCAGGGTCTCTCAATTACAAAATGGTGCCTAAAAACCATTCTAGCAAAATCTGCCTCTAAAATCCGTATGGCGCTCCTTTCCTTCTGACCACTGCCACAAACCAATAGAGACGTTTACCACCACATATGGGGTATTTCTGTAAACTGCAGAATCAGAGCAATGTATATTGAGGTTTACTGTGTTGCAGGAAAAAAATTATTAACATGAATAATCTAAAATTTTGAAATTTCACCTCCATTTTCCTTTAATTCTTGTGGAACACCTCAAGGGTTAACAAAGTTTTTTACAGTTTTTTTATCATTTGAGGGGTGTAGTTTCTAAAATGGGGTCATTTATGGGGGGTTTCATTATGTAAGCCCCTCATAATTACTTTATATCTGAATTGGTGCTTAAAAAAATGGTTTTGGAAAATTTGGTGAAAATGTGATAAATGGCTTCTAAACTTCTAAGCCCTCTAACGTCCTAAAAAAGTAAAATTACATTTATAAAATGATGCCAACATAAAGTAGACATATGGGGAATTTAAAATAATAACTATTTTTGGAGGTATTACTATTTATTTTGAAAGTAGAGAAATTGAAATTTGGAAATTTGCTAATTTTTCCAAATTTTTGGTAAATTTGGTATTTTTTTATAAATAAAAATGAAATATTTTGCCACAAATTTACTACTGTCGTGAAGCACAATATGTGACGAGAAAACATTCTCAGAATGGCCTGGATAAGTAAAAGCGTTCCAAAGTTATTACCACATAAAGTGACACATGTCAGATTAGCAAAAAATGGCCTGGGCATGAAGGTGAAAACAGGCCTGGGGTTGAAGGGGTTAAATGGGTTTTGCCATCACAGACAATGGGGACGTATCGCCTCTGGGACCCGCACCTACAATGAGAACGAAGTGGGGAGTGTTGTGGCTGGAGGAACCCGGGGTCCAGCCACCACCAAGCGCTGCTTCCCGCTTCTCCCATACAAGTGAACGGGAGCGCACCGAACATGCGCGGTCCCCGTTCCCATTAATTTGTATGGGGGCGACGGAAATATCCGTGCTAGTGCGGCCCCATAGAAATGAGTGGAGGGCGGCTGCGCATGTGCAGTGCGCCCTCCACATCTTTCTCCGCTCAGTTCTCCGTCTGTCAGACAATGGGGGCATATCCTGGCGATATGCCCCCATTGTTTGTGATGGCAAAACCCATTTAAATGTGCCTGGAGTTGTGTGGCATTCATAATCAGGTTACGCAGGTCATTGTTCACAATCAAGCGGTCATCAGTGTGGGACGAGGCCAAAGGACATCCTCTTCTATGCCTTTCTGACTCTTCCAGTCTCTGTATATCTGTTGCAACTTGCTGATGACACATTGTGACACTCCAAGCTCAGTGGCAACTTCCGTCTGAAAACATCCTGCTTGAGGTCTCGCAATGACGAGGTACTGTTGATCAATTGTTAGGTGTTGTCTTGTCTCATGATGTCAAAAATGTGAACAGCATGGTGAGGAATGTTTAAATACCAATTCTAATTGAACCAGGAAATGTATTGGGTGATTAATGGACAAACACATGTTGTAAATTTTGCCCTTAAGCTCCTTGTTAAAGAACAGCAAGTTGTGCAAAAAGTACTGAGACTTTGAACAGTTGGATATGTGCATTCAAAAGTTTAGAGAAGGTCACATTAAGTTCACCTGTAAAGGTTACAGTGCATTTTAGGTTCATCCTGAAATTTCACTCACAAGCCTAAAAACGCCTAACTTTTTGTGATTTAGTGTATATTGCGTCCCATGGCAGGGCTCCCAACTGGCATTTTTTTATCTGGATAATGCTCGCACACACAGCAAGAGTTTCACAGGAATGTCTCTGCCAGATTACACCACCACCTTGGCCTGCATGTTCACCAAATTGAGCATTTATGGTAGCCTACACATCTGCCGGTCCTACAGGCCCACCTGTAACATTTGTGGGCAAATGTGCCACAGGCTACCATGTGGAACCTATATGCCTCTATACCCAACTGCAACCGTATCTCATTTTGCATCCAGGCCAGAAGTGCCCAACAGAGTACTACGGCTTACTTACAATTGAACAGTTTTTATATTAAAGGGAGTCTGTCACCTCATTTTCACCTATATAGCTAACAGCAGTGCCCCACAGAAGATTGCACACACATCCCAGACATACATGTGTGCACTGTGTGTGTGTATTCCTCGTTCAGAAAAAGCACTTTTATTCTGCAGGAAAACAGCTCCCAGCTCTGCTGCTGCTACAAACCAGACTGGAGGGGGGAGGGCAGCTTTTGCTGCTCATATCTTGGGATTGGTAGCAGATAGAAAAATGGTTCTGACCTTCTTTAAAAGCTGACATTCCAAGCTTTAAAATTGCAGCATTATATCTAGTATATCAGAAGATATAGCTCTTAGAAATCCAGTCAGGAGAGAAAGCTGTTTTTAGTTTCACTTTCAGCCGGGCACTTGGGAGCTGTTTTCCTGCAGAATAAAAGTGCTTTTTCTTGACATGGAATACAGACACAAAGTGCACACAGGTATGTCTGGGATGTGTTTGTAATCTTCTGTGGGGCACTGCTGTTAGTTATATAGGTGAAAATGAGGTGACAGACTCCCTTTAAGCAGCCCCAACATGAGTCAAACACTGGAGTCCACTCAATACACTGCACAAGCTCAGGAGTCCTCATATTCATGAGTTCATTACACCCCCCACACCCTGCCTTTGATTTGACATATCTTTTCCTTTAACAATTAGGGGCCTTATCTAGGTAATTCTGTAATATTTTACAAGGGGTCTGAGTTTCACATTTTAGTTCTTCAGCTTTTCCCAGAAATTTCTTTTACTAACTTCTAAATGTATAACTTTAAAATACAGGGTGGGCCATTTATATGGATACATTTAACTAAAATGGGAATGGTTGGTGGTATTAACTTCCTGTTTGTGGCACATTAGTATATGGGAGGGGGAAAACTTTTCAAAATGGGTGGTGACCATGGCGGTCATTTTGAAGTCGGCCATTTTGGATCCAACTTTAGCTTTTTCAATGGAAAGAGGGTCATGTGACGCATCAAACTTATTGAGAATTTCACAAGAAAAACAATGGTGTGCTTGGTTTTAACGTGACTTTATTCTTTCATGAGTTATTTACAAGTTTCTGACCACTTACAAAATATGTTCAAAGTAGGGTTGTCGCGGGTATCGATGTTTCGATACTGAATCGATACTTTTATACCAGTATCGATTCGGTACCGTGATTTGCTCTTTTGCGATACCTTTGGCAGATAAAAAAAAAAGTCTCTTACCTGTCCTGCGCCGCGGCTCCGCTCCGGGTCCAGCGCTCCTCTGTCATCTCTGCCTGCGCTGCCCTGTCCTGACGGCGTACAGCATCAGGACGTAGTGCGTGCACTCTGACCTGATGCTGCACGCAGTCAGGTGACAGTGCAGCGCCGGGAGGAGAAGGCACAGAGCACCGGACCCGGAGCGAAGTCGCGGCGCAGGAGAGGTAAGAGACTTTTTTATTTTATTCTAATGGGGGCAGGGTGGGCTGATGTGAGGTCTGATGGGGGCACAGTGGGCTGATGTGAGGTCTGATGGGGGCACAGTGGGCTGATGTGAGGTCTGATGGGGGCACAGTGGGCTGATGTGAGGTCTGATGGGGGCACAGTGGGCTGATGTGAGGTCTGATGGGGGCACAGTGGGCTGATGTGAGGTCTGATGGGGGCACAGTGGGCTGATGTGAGGTCTGATGGGGGCACAGTGGGCTGATCTGAGGTCTGATGGGGGCACAGTGGGCTGGTCTGATGGGGCACAGTTGGCTGCTCTGAGGTCTGATGGGGGCACAGTGGGCTGCTCTGAGGTCTGATGGGGGCACAGTGGGCTGCTCTGAGGTCTGATGGGGGCACAGTGGGCTGCTCTGATGGGGGCACAGTGGGCTGCTCTGATGGGGGCACAGTGGGCTGCTCTGAGGTCTGATGGGGGCACAGTGGGCTGCTCTGAGGTCTGATGGGGGCACAGTGGGCTGCTCTGAGGTCTGATGGGGGCACAGTGGGCTGCTCTGCAGTCTGGCACAGTGGGCTGCTCTGCGGTCTGGCACAGTGGGCTGCTCTGAGGTCTGATGTGGGCACAGTGGGCAGCTCTGAGGTCTGTGGGCTGATGTGAGGTCTGTGGGCACAGTGGGCTGATGTGAGGTCCGATGGGGGCACAGTGGGCTGCTCTGAGGTCTGATGGGGGCACACAGATTTTTGGGTGTTTTAATTTTTCGGCATGGTATCGAGTATCGCAATACTTTTTCTTGGTATCGAAATCGAATCAAATTTTTGGTATCGTGACAACCCTAGTTCAAAGTGCTGCCCATTGTGTTGGATTGTCAATGCAACCCTCTTCTCCCACTCTTCACACACTGATAACAACACCACAGAAGAAATGCTAGCACAGGCTTCCAGTATCCTTAGTTTCAGGTGCTGCACATCTCGTATCTTCACAGCATAGACAATTGCCTTCAGATGACCCCAAAGATAAAAGTCTAAGGGGGTCAGATCGGGAGACCTTTGGGGCCATTCAACTGGCCCACGATGACCAATCCACTTTCCAGGAAACTGTTCATCTAGGAATGCTCAGACCTGACACCCATAATGTGGTGGTGCACCATTTTGCTGGAAAATATCAGGGAACGTGCCAGCTTCAGCGCATAAATAGGGAAACACATCATCATGTAGCAATTTCACATATCCAGTGGCCTTGAAGTTTCCATTGATGAAGAATGGCCCCACTATCTTTGTACCCCATATACCACACCATACCATCATTTTTTGTGTTCCAACAGTCTTGGAGGGATCTATCCAATGTGGGTTAGTGTCAGACCCATAGCGGTGGTTTTGTTTGTTAACTTCACCATTCACATAAAAGTTTGCCTCATAACTGAACAAAATGTTCTGTGTAAACTGAGGGTCCTGTTCCAATGTTTGTTTTGCCCATTCTGAAAATTCAGTGCGCCGATCTGGGTCATCCTCGTTGAGATGCTGCAGCAGCTGGAGTTTGTAAGGGTGCCATTTGTGAGTAGTTTAATATCTGCCGAAGGGATGTTCAACTGATGCCACTCTCCAGTGACATGCGGCGAGTGTTACGCTGTGGGCTCTTGCTGAATGAAGATAGGACAGCCACTGATGTTTCTTCATTAGTGACAGTTTTCATGCGTCCACATTTTGGCAAATCCAACACTGAACCAGTTTCACGAAACTTGGCAAGCAGTTAGCTAACTGTAGCATGGGAGATGGGTGGTCTCATAGGGTGTCTTGCATTGAAATCTGCTGCAATGACCCGGGTACTGTGTTCACCAGACATCAACACATTTTCTATCCGCTCCTCACATGTTAACCTCTGCGACATGTCAATGGCTGTAAACAAAGAGAAGCTTGTAAATAACTCATGAAAGAATAAAGTAACGTTAAAACCAAAACAATTGTTTTTTTCTTGTGAAATTCTCAATAAGTTTGATGTGTCACATCACATGACCCTCTTCCCAATGAAAAAACTAAAGTTGGATCCAAAATGGCCGACTTCAAAATTGTCGCCATGGTCACCACCCATCTTGAAAAGTTTTCCCCCTCCCATATACTAATGTGCCACAAACAGGAAGTTAATATCACCAACCATTCCCATTTTTTTTAGGTGTATCCATATAAATGGCGCACCCTGTACTATTGTAAAATTGAGTCCTCACCAGTATTGTCATCCATCAGGTTTGCCTTTTCTTTCTTCAAAAAAATTAAGCATGTAAGTTTGACAAAACCAATTTTTCATGAATGATTATCTGTCAATATTTTGTTTAATCTTTTACCCCTTAACCACTTCCTGACCGCCCATTGAGTATAAACGTACTGGGCAGTCGGGTTTATCTCTGATCAGACGTTTTGGAACGTCCTTTCAGAGATGGGCACTGTTGGCGACAGCAGGGCACTCCAGAGAGAAGACAGGGACCGTTCCTGGGTGTCCATGCCTTCTAGATTGATGTACTATATAATCAACACTAAACGAGTGCTGTGTATACAGATCAGGAAGCAATGTGCCAGGGGAGTGCAGGAGCTGCCGGGTCTTCCGCAGACCTAGATCAGTCATGCACTGGTAATATTGTACAGCCTATCTGGGTGGTGTATTTCCCCTGTAACTGGGGCTACTATGTCAGCCCCAGTTACAGGAGAAATCAATAGTGGAAAAAATGTCCCCCAGAGGTGGTGTATGACCTTATGGGGGACACAAAGTGTAAAATAAAAAATAAACTATAATAAATAAATTTAAAACAGTTTCACATGCAAAAATAAAATAAAAATTTTCCCGATTAACCCTTTCTACCCCGGAGGTTTTTTCGGTTTTGCGTTTTCTTGCCTTCATACAGCCATAACTTTTTTATTTTTCTGCTCACATAGTTGTATGAGGGCTTGTTTTTTGCGGGACAAGTTGTACTTTCAAACTCCACCATTTATTATTGGATATGGTGTAGTGGGAAGCGGGAAAAAAATTCCAAATCGGGTGAAATTGCAAAAAAAACCACTATTCCGCTACAGTTTTCCAGGTTTTTTATTTACGGCGTTCGCTGTTCATTAAAACTGACCAGTTACTTTCATTCTACAGGTCAGTACGAATCCAGCGGTACCTAACATGTATAGTTTTTCTTGTGTTTTGATAGTGATAAAAAAATGATAAAGTTGGTTGTTTTTTTTTTTTTTTTTTTTTTGGTCGTCATATCTTGACACCGATAACATTTTGTCATTTATGTGTACGGAGCTGTATGGGGGCTCATTTTTTGCGGGGCGATCTGAAGTTTTTATTGATACCATTCTGGGGTGTGTTTGACTTTTTGATCGCTTTTTATTTAATTTTTTTAGAAAAAAAAGTGACAAAAAACGGCAAATCGCCATTTTGACATTTTTTTCCACCACACAATTCACCGTGTTGGAATTTCTTTTTTTTTAGTTTAAAAGTATGGGCGTTTTCGTTCACGGTGATACCCATGATGTCTATATTTATTGTTATTTAGGTATTTATTTTTTAATTATACTGAAAGGAGGGTGATTTAAACTTTTTTATATTTTTTTTATTCTTTATATATTTTTTAACAATTTTTTTTTTACATTTTTTTTATTATTTGAAAACTCAAATATAAGCTAATATATTGTACTTTTAATTTTTTCACTATGAGCAATCTCTGATTTTTAATCTTGAATTAAAACTCATGATTGCTCATTTCTAATCCTGGCCTGCCATCTAGTGGCCAGAATAAGAATTGCACTTTGAAAGCTGTAATCCTCACCAGCGAGGATTACAGCTTTCATAGCGTGTACAGACGGCCGATTGGCCAATTGGGTCATCTGTACATCACCCGGAAGTGAACCGCTTCCGGGTACAGACGCCACCGGAAGCCTTCAGAGGGGCCCACAAGAAATGAGAGGCCCATCGGAAGACGCCGCTGATGGCGGTAAGTAGCCGCAAGTCTCTGCTGTTAGAAACAGCAGAGACTTGCCGGCCATGACGCCCGCCGCACTCGCGAGCGGGCGTCATGTTCCCGCACCGCCTGAACGCCGTACATGTATGGCGCCGGTCGGGAAGGGGTTAACCACTTCCCGTCCACCCATAGGATATAAACGTCCGGGAAGTGGTTATTTATCTCTGAATGGACATTTCTGAACGTCCATTCAGAGATATCAGCTGCATGCCTGCAGCTGCACAGTGGGGGACCTGCTGTCAGTGACAGCAGGGTACCCCATAGAGAAGGCAGGGACTGTTCCCAGGAGTCCCTGCCTTCTAGATCGCTGTATACACATCGCTCAAAATGCTCTTATTGTGTAAAATGTAAAAATAAAAAAAATTAAAATAGACATATTTGGTACTTTTGCATTCGTAACAACCGGATTTATAAAAATATCACATAATCTACCCCAACAAGTGAACGGTGTAAAAAAATATATAGAAAAATGACACCAAACTGCTTTCTCCCAAAAATGAGATAAAAAGTGATCAGAAAGTCAAATGTACCCCAAAATGTTGCCAATAAAAAGCAGCCCTCACGCAGCTCAGTCCACAAAAAATTAAAAAGTTATTGCTCTTAAGAACCATGACAGAAAATTCCATGTTAGAAAATGCAGATGCCACTCTTCCCCTTCTGAGCCCTGGCGTATCTCCAAATAACAGTTTACGACCACAATTGGGGATGTTACTGTATTCAGGAGAAAATGGGGAGCAAATTGTGGAGGGATATTCTCTTGTTATCTTTTGTGAAAAAGAAAGTTTGGGCCTAAAGCACCATTTTCTTGTTAAAAAAAAATAAATGTAATTTTTCATTTTCACAGCCAAGGGTTATAAATTGTATGAAACGCCTGTAGGGTCGAGTGCTTTCTTCAACCCTTAAAAAATTTCCTGGGAGTTTATAAAATGTGGTCATTTTTTAGGGGTTTTCACTGTGGGGGTACCTCAGGGTCTCTTCAAATGCTACATAGTGCACTAAGACCAATCCAGCAAAATCTGCCCTCCAAAAATCATATGGCGCTTCTTGCTTTCTGAGCTCTGTCGTGTGCCCATACTGCGATATACGGCCACATATGAGGTGTTTCTGTAAACTGCAGAATCGGGCTAATAAATATTGAGGGTTTTTTTTTGTTGTTAACCCTTGATGTGTTACAAGAAAAACATTATTAAAATGGAAAATCTGCAAAAAATAAGTTACGTTTTGAAATTTCACCTCTATTTTGCTTTAATTCCTGTGCAATACTTAAAGGGTTAACAACATTTCTAAAACCAGTTTTGAATAGTTTGAGGGTTTTAGTTTCTAAAATTGGGTATTTATGGGTGGTTTCTCTTATGTGAGCTCCTCCAAAATGACTTCAGAACTGGTCCTTAAAAAATTTGATTTTGGAAATTTTCTTATAAATTTCAAAAATTGCTTCTAAAATTCTAAACCTTCTAATGTCCTAAAAAATAAAATTACATTACCAAAATGATGCCAAGATAAAGTAGACATATGGTGAATGTTAACGAGTATTTTATGTGGTATCACTATCTGACTTAAAAGGAGAAAAATTCAAATTTAGAAAACAGTGAATTTTTTCAAGTTTTCATTAACTTTTGGGTGTTTTTTTTTATAAATAAAGGTTAAATATATTGACTCAAATTTACCATTAACGTGATATACAATTTGTCATGAGAAAACAATCTCCGAATGGCTTGGATAAGTAAAAGCATTCCAAAGTTATTACCACATAAAGTGACATGTCAGATTTTCAAAATTAGGCCTGGTCAGGAAGGGGGCAAATAGTCCGGTCTGGAAGTGGTTAAAATACCTTTCAAAATATAATAGGAAGCCAATGCCAGACTTACTTGCGTGTGTACAAATGCTGTTAATTGAAACTAATAGCTGTTCTCTCTTTTTACCCTTACAATAGAGGTCTCTGGTTTTGTTTAATATTGGTACTTATTTTTTGTCTGGTTTTATAAAATCTGTCAAAGGAGAATAGCTTCCTTTTCAAACGACCTGGTTCAAGAAAGATCATTCACGTTAAAGTGGTTGTCAAACTTAAGCAAATGACATCATATAGACAAAAGTACTTATTTACTAATGTATTGTGGTTGTCCATATTGCCTCCTTTGCTAGCTTGATTCATTTTTCCATCGCATGAATCAGTGGGCTTGATTGCACACTCTAGAAAAAAGTGTTGTCCTATGTGTACTCCTGTGGTCCTGGCCCCCAGAGAGCCCTGTACTTTCCTATAGTGTGCAAGCACGGAAACTGCGGCTGGATTGCAGGGTGTTAGTAACCCTTTGAAAATGAGCAGAGTGTAATGGAAAAATTAATTAAGCCAGCAAAGGAAGCAATATGGACAACCACAATACATTAGTAAGAGCCTTGTATTAACTTTCTCTACATTAAAAATGCCATTTGCTGAAGTGAGACAACCACTTTAACTGGGAAGTGGGCAGAACACCTGTATAGTACCCAGCTTTTTAGCTGCTGATCCACTATTTTCCAGGCCCTTTTTTCTGTTTGCCAAGATGGCTGCACTGCTTCTCAGACTGTATGATGCACGCTGTGTATATAGTCCAAGACACTTTATGCTTGGTTCATTGCTAACATCGAAGGCAGGAGGAAGTAAGTGTCTTGAACTACCAAATAGCATGCTATATTATTCTATCCAGAAAAAAACAGGAACCTGATGTCCCACTAGAAATCAATAGATACAAAACAGGACATAAGGTACATCATGACACCATTGTGAAGAGAGCCATTATGTTAAATAGTTTTTTTATGTGTAGGATGAAATACAGTTATCCTAATGTAAATCTCTACTTTTCACCCCAAGGCCCCAGCGTGGACTTACCTGTGTTGTGCTGTTGGTTTATTCATTTACCAGTCCTTGGATGCCATTGATGGGAAGCAAGCAAGGAGAACTAACAGCAGCACACCACTTGGAGAGCTCTTTGATCATGGATGTGACTCTCTTTCTACAGGTATTTCTTTTGACTTAACGTATATTATGAAATACAATGATGGTTTGGGAATACTGGTAATTTTTTAAGTTGCTGTCTACATTTAATTTTTTATTTTTAATAATATGTTATTTTAACAAGCATGATTCATAGCATAAAGGGGCTTTCTAGTGTTTTAAAGAGTAACTAAACTTTTAATTACTCTTTTGTACTTACTTTTAATTATTTTTTTGTAAAAAATGTCCCAAATGCTCTAGTAATACTTTTTCAATATACTTTTTTTTTTTATATACTTTCTATATGGATTTTGAATTTTTAATAGGGATATTCCCCCCGAAAGCGGACCTTTCCGTGTGCGCTTTAAATTCACTTTTCGCCACACTGCTGACTTCATTGGTGTAAGGAGTGCAGACTCTACACTCTATGAATGGGGCTGCAGAGAACGGAGTATGGGAAGGAGCATACATTGCTGCTCCTGCATGTGCCCCCAGGGTTTAACAAATATAGGCATAGCACATAGATACTCTGTAGCCATGTTATATGCCAGGATTAGGCCTCTTTCACACTAGCGGCAGCACGGATCCGGCACCTAAAGGGTGCCGACGGATTCGTACTGCCGCTGATACATGTTTGGAGCCGGAGCAGCGCTCCGGCCCCACACATGTTGACACAGACACAGAAAATATACATACACACACATACACACAAACACATACATACTCACATACTCCAGGCAGGGACGCCGGCAGCACGTCTTCACGCGCCTCCTGCGCGCAGTGATGACGATTCCCCACAGCGCCCTCTGCTGGGCGCAGTGGGGAAACGTCATAGCTGCACGCAGGAGGCGTGTGAAGACATGCTGCCGGCGTCCCTGCCTGGAGTATGTGAGTATGTATGTGTTTGTATGTATGTCTGTATGTATTTCTGTATATGTGTAGCCGGATCCGGAATGACCCCCCATTGCAAGTCAATGGAGGACAGATCCGGATAACTGGTGTGTCACACCAAACGGATCCGTCCCCATTGACTTGCATTGGGGGTCATTCCGGATCCGTCTTGGTCCGGATGCCTGGACCGGAGAGAAAACCGCAGCATGCTGCGGTTTGCTCTCCGGTCTGAAGACAGAACAGAATGCTTTCAGGAGCATTCCGTTGTCTTCAGTTCAGTTTTGTCCCCATTGACAATGAATGGGGACAAAACTGAAGCGTTTTTTTCCCGGTATTGAGCCCCTATGACGGAACTCAATACCGGAAATTAAAAATGCTAGTGTGAAAGTAGCCTTAGTTAAGTGGAGAGGGCTCCTGCCTGTGCCTGCTTCGCTAAGCTAAAAGCTGACATGCAGGGATTTTAGCTTAGCGAAGAAATGAATTATAATTTTCTAGAACCGTTGCTTCACCTGTTTTAGCTTCAAGGAGTTTAATTCCAAAATCTTGGAAAAGCACTACTGCTTTCCCCTTGGGGTGCATTCACAGGACCAAATGTATTTTGCGGTCCGCAAACTGTGGATCATGCAGTCCATGACGCATCCACATTTTTTTGTGGACCCTTTGAAAATACCTACCCTGCCCCCTCCGGATCCCTGCATGGCCATCGCTGCATTTCCCAGCTGCAAATCAAAACATCTAACAACTGGAGGAGCAGTCAATAGCAGGCCGCGATGTTGACTGGGTAATTATCGTCTATAGGAGGGGCTCGGGCATTGTGTGTGGGGGGGGGGTATTTGTACTATTGGATAACCCCTTAGACACAGTCTTCAATGCTGGAAGTACTCACTTTTGTTGCCAGTTGGTTTAGAAATGAATGGCTGTCTGTTGAGTTATGTTGAGGGCACACCAAATTTACACTGAGGTGTGTACTCACTTTTGTGAGATACTGTATACAGTGGGGGAAAAAAGTATTTAGTCAGCCACCAATTGTGCAAGTTCTCCCACTTAAAAAGATGAGAGGTCTGTAATTGACATCATGGGTAGACCTCAACTATGAGAGACAAAATGAGAAAACAAATCCAGAAAATCACATTCTCAGATTTTTAAAGAATTTATTTGCAAATTATGGTGGAAAATAAGTATTTGGTCAATAACAAAAGTTCATCTCAATACTTTGTTATGTATCCTTTGTTGACAATGACAGAGGTCAAACATTTTCTGTAAGTCTTCACAAGGTTGGCACACACTGGTGCTGATATGTTGGCCCATTCCTCCATGCAGATCTCCTCTAGAGCAGTGATGTTTTGGGGCTGTCGTTGGGCAACACGGACTTTCAACTCCCTCCAAAGGTTTTCTATGGGGTTGAGATCTGGAGACTGGCTAGGCCACTCCAGGACCTTGAAATTCTTCTTACGAAGCCACTCCTTCGTTGCCCTGGCGGTGTGCTTGGGATCATTGTCCTGCTGAAAGACCCAGCCACGTTTCATCTTTAATGCCCTTGCTGATGGAAGGAGGTTTGCACTCAAAATCTCACGATACACGGCCCCATTCATTCTTTCATGTACACGGATCAGTTGTCCTGGTCCCTTTGCAGAGAAACAGCCCCAAAGTATGATGTTGCCACCCCATGCTTCACAGTAGGTATGGTGTTCTTTGGATGCAACTCAGCATTCCCTCTCCTCCAAACACGACGAGTTGTGTTTCTACCAAACAGTTCTACTTTGGTTTCATCTGACCATATGACATTTTCCCAATACTCTTCTGGAACATCCAAATGCTCTCTAGCAAACTTTAGACGGGCCCGGATATGTACTGGCTTAAGCAGGGGGACACGTCTGGCACTGCAGGATCTGAGTCCCTGGCGGCGTAGTGTGTTAATGACGGTAGCCTTTGTTACGTTGGTCCCAGCTTTCTGCAGGTCATTCACTATGTAGGTCCCCCCTTGTGTTTCTGGGATTTTTGCTCACAGTTCTTGTGATCATTTTGACCCCACGGGGTGAGATCTTGCGTGGAGCCCCTGATCGAGGGAGATTATCAGTGGTCTTGTATGTCTTCCATTTTCTAATTATTGCTCCCACAGTTGATTTCTTCACACCAGGCTGCTTGCATATTGCAGATTCAGTCTTCCCAGCCTGGTGCAGGTCTACAGTTTTGTTTCTGGTGTCCTTTGACAGCACTTTGGTCTTCACCATAGTGGAGTTTGGAGTGTGACTGTTTGAGGTTGTGAACAGGTGTCTTTTATATTGATAATAATTTCAAACAGGTGCATAGGAGGACAGAGGAGCCTCTTAAAGAAGAAGTTACTGGTCTGTGAGAGCCAGAAATCTTGCTTGTTTGTAGGTGACCAAATACTTATTTTCCACCATAATTTGCAAATAAATTCTTTAAAAATCAGACAATGTGATTTTCTGGATTTGTTTTCTCATTTTGTCTCTCATAGTTGAGGTCTACCTATGATGTCAATTACAGGCCTCTCTCATCTTTTTAAGTGGGAGAACTTGCACAATTGGTGGCTGACTACGGTAAATACTTTTTTTCCCCACTGTATGTGCAATTTGCATTTATCCAAGTCTTAAAGAACTGTCAGCTTGATCTACCATATTAAACCAGGCATACTGCTTGCTAGTGTTGATCCCTCTGATCAAAATGTTACAATTGTCACTTAAAGGCGTATTCCGGTAAAGTAAGTTAATTTTTGAAAAACTACATTAAGGCTGTAAGCTGTGACCCAACCACAACCCATACCTATACTTATAACCAGAGTTTTTATTTACCTTGCAATCCATTTGTCTAGCTCCTGTGTGAGCCTGCAACACACAGAGTATCATGGGTCCCGATCTTCCTTCACAAAACTTCGCTTCGCTTTCCTGCTGTGAGTTTCTGCCTGTTCAGGAGTGTTGATATTTCCTGATTGGTTGCTTGATATACCAATCTGGTCACACCCCCTCTACTCAGTAATCACCAGCACACTAACATTTTGCTAGAGAACTGATAGCAACACACAGAGCATGCTCAACCTAACAAAGGCTCAGAACTACAGGTCGGTGCCATGGTAACACAGTGGGTAGCAGAAGAAGAAACTACTTTTATAAATACTGAACGGTAAATGTGTGAAATTGACATTATATTAGGTAATTATTGATGATGAATTAGTCTAAAACATAGGTTAAATTTATAGTTACCGGAATACCCCTTTTAAATAAGAAATGCTGTTGCAGATATATATTTCTTCAAAGCCCCCAGAGAGGCTTTCCCTATAGCACATTAGTGTACTCCAGCTCCTCCACTATCTGAACTTAGCCATGCCCGCTTTCCAGAATTGAACACTGTATCTAAGGGGTTAAAGTGGTTATCCAATAGTACAAATACCCCCACAATGCCCGGGTCACTCCTATAGGTGATACTTACCCAGTCACAGCCTGCTATTGGCTGCTCCCCCCCAGTTGCCAGATGTTTTGATTTGCGTGACGGGGAGGTGCAGTGGAGACTGGGTAAGTATCAGTGTCATATCTTCAGTGCTGTCCCATGAAAAAATATAATAAAATATTTACAAAAATCTGAGGAGTGTAGCCATATGAGGGCTTATTTTTTGTGGCGGAAAAGTTTTTTTTTTTTTTTTTTTTATGCACTTAAAATGACGTGACAATTTATGTTGGGTTTTTTTTTATATGTTTTACTACTTTTAGAACATAAAAGCATTTGAAAAAAGTTTAAATTTTCTTTGAATCATCCTATTCTGACACCCAAAACTTTTTAATATTCCCTTTCAAACAGCTGATTCTTGGGGTTGTCGGGCGTTGGACTCTCACTGATCTGATATTAATGATCTATGGTGAGGATAGGTAATCAATATTATGCCACTGCACAACCTCATTAAAGGGTTTGTCCAGGTTCTATGTACTAATAAGCTATCCCCCGGATAGGTCATAGTCAGTCGTTTAGCACCTCACCTCTCAATAGCTGCCAGACAGTTCTGTCCACTGTGTGCTGACCGTGGCAGCGTACTGCAACATTATGGCTACATATATGTTTGTAATGTGTTATTATTCAGGTGTATTTTATTTTATGTATTTCACAGTGTTCGTGGTTTTGGGAACATGTATTGCAGTACAGCTTGGTACACACCCAGACTGGATGTTCTTCTGCTGCTTTGCAGGCATGTTCATGTTCTACTGTGCTCATTGGCAAACATATGTGTCTGGAATGCTGCGGTTTGGAATGTAAGTTACTTTACAAATTCATTTAATGATAAGTTAAGTGTTTATTCAGTAAAGTAGATATTTGTTGTAAAAGATCTTTTAATTTAACACAGCTTATACCTGAGCAAATTTATTTGAAATATCTTCCATGGTAGAATCTTAGGCCACTTTCACACTAGCGTTAATTTGTATCCAGCATTGAGATCCGTCATATTGTCTCAATACCGGGAAAAAACGCTTTTGTTTTGTCCCCATTCATTGTCAATGGGGACAAAACATAACTGAACAGAACGGAGTGCTCCAAAATGCATTCTGTTCCGTTTTATCATGTTCTCATACCGGAGAGCAAACTGCAGCATGCCAGTCAGTGGCATGACCCACATGGAGACGGATCCGTTTTCTCTGACACAATAGAAAACGGATCCGCCCCCCATTGACTTTCATTGGAGTTCATGACGGATCTGCCTTGGCTATGTTAAAGATAATACAACCGGATCCGTTCATAAGGGATGCAGATGGTTGTATTTTCAGTAATGGAAGCGTTTTTGCTGAACCCTGCCGGATCCAACAAAAATGCTAGTGTGAAAGTAGTATTAAACAGGTTTTACCATTTCCTCCATTCATGGCTGAAATTGGAATTCCAGACATATATACAGTGGCCAGGTTTCTGGAACACAGAGAACTACACTATTTCTTTAAATGGGAAGGGGAATTCCAGTTAGGTAAAGTAACCACACACTTGGACCAATTCATTCATTCATTCAAGTTATGTTACTAAACGCTGGCAGTTGTGTATCCCCATTCTGATCTCTAAAGATTTTATATCCCAGGCAAAGTATAAATTATAACACTTGCACCCCCACATGCTGAGCCATATTAGTAACATAGTTTATAAGGCCGAAAAAAGACATCTGTCCATCCAGTCCGGCCTGTTATCCTACAAGTTGATCCAGAGGAAGGCAAAAAACCCCTGTGAGGTAGAAGCCAATTTTCCCCACTTTAGGGGAAAAAAATTCCTTCCCGACTCCAATCAGGCAATCAGAATAACTCCCTGGATCAACGACCCATCTCTAGTAGCTATAACCTGAAATATTATTACACTCCAGAAATACATCCAGGCCCCTCTTGCACTCTTTTAGTGAACTTACCATCACCACCTCCTCAGGCAGAGAGTTCCATAGTCTTACTGCTTTTACAGTAAAGAATCCTCTTCTATGTTTGTGTACAAACCTTCTTTCCTCCAGATGCAGAGGATGTCCCCTCGTCACAGTCCTGAGAATAAATAGATGATGGGAGAGATCTCTGTACTGACCCCTGATATCATTATACATAGTTATTAGATCTCCCCTCAGTCGTCTTTTTTCTAAAGTAAATAACCCTAATTTTGATAATCTTTCTGGCTACTGTAGTCCACCCATTCCAGTTATTACTTTAGTTGCCCTCCTCTGAACCCTCTCCAGCTCTGCTATGTCTGCCTTGTTTACAGGAGCCCAGAACTACACAGTACTCCATGTGTGGTCTGACTAGTGATTTATAATGTGGCAGGACAATGTTCTCATCATGGGCATCTATGCTTCTTTTGATGCAACCCATTATCCTATTGGCCTTGGCAGCAGCTGACACTGGTTTCTACAGCTTAGTTTGCTGTTCACTAAAATTCTAAGGTCCTTTTCCATGTCAGTGTTACCCAGTGTTTTACCATTTAGTATGTACTGGTGACTTGCATTATTCCTTCCCATATGCATAACCATACATTTGTCAGTGTTAAACCTCATCTGCCACTTCTCTGCCAAGCCTCCAATCTATCCAGATCCATCTGTAGCAGTGCACTGTCCTTTTCTGTGTAAATTACTTTACAAAGTTTAGTGTCATCTGCAAAAATTGATATTTTACTGTGCAAGCCTTCTACAAGATCATTAATAAATATACTGAAGAGAATAAGGCCTAATACTGACCCCTGTGGTACCCCACTAGTGACAGTGACCCAAACTGAGTGTGTACCGTTAATAACCACCCTCTGTTTTCTATCACTGAGCCAGTTACTTACCCGCATACAGACATTCTCTCCCAGTCCAAGCATTCTCATTTTATATACTAACCTTTATGTGTCAAATGCTTTGAAGAAGTCCAGATATACGACATCCATTGATTTGCTGAGGTCAAGTCTAGAACTTACCTCCTCATAGAAACTAATTAAATTAGTTTGACATGACCGATCCTTCATGAGGATATGGAGTTATTTGCTTATTGAGGTACTCCAAGATAGTATCTCTTAGAAAACCTTCAAACCGTTTACCCACGACAAATGTTAAACTTACCGGCCTATAGTTTCCGGTCTCTGTTTGTGGACCCTTTTTGAATATTGGCACCACATTTTCTATGCGCCAATCCTGTGGAACACTCACTGACAGTATAGAGTCCTTAAATATTAGAAATAAGGGTCTGGCTATGTCATTACTTAATTCTCTTAGGCTATGGGGGTGTATACCATCCGGTCCTGGCGATTTGTTTATTTTAATCTTTTTGAGACGCCGCTGTACTTTTTCCTGGGTCAGACAAGGCACTTTTAATGGGGAATTTACTTTTATATTCTGCATTTCATCTGACAGTTTATTTTCCTCAGTGAATACAGTGGAGAAAAAAAATATTTAATACCTCAGCTTTCTCCTCATCGCTCTCTGCAACTCCCCCCCTCATTACTCTGTAAGGGGCCAACACCTTCAGGTTTATACTTTTTACTATTTATGTAATTGAAGAACATTTTAGGGTTAGTTTTACTCTCTTTGGCAATTAATCTCTCGGTCTCTAGTTTCCTGCTTTTATTTGTCTTTTACATATTCTATTTATCCCTTCATCCTATGACCGCACCAGGAGAGGATCCACCTCCCAGGACAGGAAACCCACAGGTATAAATTTGGAAAGAGCCTCTCCCACTTCAGTGGTTTCCTGTCCTGGGTGGACAACCTACAGGTTTTATTATTTTCAAAAAAAAAATACAGGGAGTAGTTTCTCCCTAGATTTATGGCTGGCTGGGCAGAGGTGTGCGCCGGGTGAGGTCCCCACTCCACACATCTTGAAGATGGTAGAAGAGCCGGAGTATCCATTTCCTTCTATGGCGCGCCCTTCTGACGTCAAAGGGCCGGTCACGTGACTACTGAGCGCCTTATGTAAGGAGGGAAACGCTCCTGCTGGTTGACTGAGCGTCCTGGCAACAGTAGCACTATTTTTCATAAGGATTAACAGCCCAGCACAAGCCTTCCTTGAGATTCTTGCCGGGATCTTCCGAATCCAAGGATACAGGGACACCCAGCATGGAGAGCTCCGGTGAAACCCCTAAGGACCCAGTTACCCCTGCACCTGTGTGTCTCTATGCCTTTTCTCTAACTTAGAGTGTGGGCTTATGTGTGGATATATTGGTTGTTTTCTAGGATAAACCTAAAAAAGCAACTTCTAAGTTGCTCCATAAGGAATGTGGAGTGTGTAAAGCTAAATTGTCCCCTTCCTATCCGAAGGCTCTATGTAAGAGATGTATTGAGAATACGATAGCAGAGGAATCCCCAGCTATGGTCAAATGCATGAAGAGGATGATTAGGGAAGAAGTAAATAGCACCCTATTATCGCAGAGGGAGCTTCGTCACCATAAATCAAGACATCTTTAAAAAGGTCCTATGACCACTCAGGATTTGGATATTTCCAGTTCTGAGGGAGGTTTAGAAAGCGAAGAAGTAGATACAGTCTCTTCAGCTTCAGACGAGGAAGGAGGTGGTAGACCGTTCTTTCCTCTTCATGATGTGGACCAGCTGGTTAAAGCGGTCAGGGCCACTATGAGTATTGAGGACACTAAAGATGTCAGTGCGGTACAGGATGTTATGTTTGAGGGTCTGGAGTCCAGAAAGAAAAGAACCTTCTTTATTCATAAAAATGTTTCTGCCATCATTTAGAGGGAATGGAAACACCCTGATAAGCGTAGTTTTATTCCAAGCTTTGTAAAAAGGAAATACCCGTTCTCAGAGGAGGATTGTGCCCGGTGGGACAAAGCCCCTAAAATAGATGTTCCCATTGCCAAAGTTTTACGTAGGTCCTCTCTTCCTTTTGATGACCTTGGCCAGTTAAAAGATGCCATGGACAGGAAGGCAGATAGTTTTCTGAGAAAAACTTGGGAGTCTATTGGGGCGGCTTTTAAACCGAATATCGCTGCTACTTGTACTTCGAGAGCATTGATTTTATGGGTCAAGCAGTTAGAAGAACAAATTAGGGATAAGACCCCTAGAGATAAAATTCTTGAATCCCTTCCAGTAATTGCTAAGGCAGCTGACTTCCTGGGGGATGCTTCTGCGGATGAGATTAGATTATGTGCAAGGGCTTCCTCGTGGCCAACACTGCCCGTCGCGCATTGTGGTTACAAAACTGGTCAGGAGATGTAGCTTATAAAAGCCGCCTATGTAGTGTGCCATGGGAGGGTAAATACCTTTTTGGACCGGCACTAGATGACATATTAGAAAAAGCAGGGGATAGGAAGAAAGGGTTCCCAACCTCCTTTCGTAAACAGAATTTCTCCTTTCAGAGAGGCAGAAAGTTCAAGGAGAGAGAAAAGAGTCCTAACAAGAAAAATGATAAATGGAGATTCTCCAAGTCCCGGGCCAGAGGGTTTCTGTTCAAGGGGCAGTTCTCTGATGCATCTAGAAGAGAAAATCCACAATGACGCCAGGGTGGGAGGAAGATTAAAAAACTTCCTTCCAGCCAGGGAAAAAATATCAAACAGTTCATGGATTCTGGAGTCGTTAAAAGAAGATTTCAAAATAGATTTAAAAGCTCTATCTCCGGAAAAATTCAGGATTACCAAAGTGGGTCCCTCCTGCAAGGCCTCTCTAGAAAGAGAAGTCGCAAACAGTAAAACAATGAAACAATAAAATCAGTGCTGTATCTATTATACTGTTCTGGACATCAAAGCTGCCTATTATCACCTCACGATTTTTCTGGAACATCAGAAATACCTCAGGGTAGCTCTGAACTTCCAAGGCTGTCTGAGACATTTCCAATTTCAGGTATTACCATTTGGGATTGCAGTGACCCCAAGGGTGTTTACCAAGCTGATATCAGAGATGGCAGCCCATATAAGGGAAAAAGATATCCTTTTTATGCCATACTTGGACGATTTTCTTATTGTAACACCAACGAGTCAGAGCTGTGTATTTCAGGTCCAGCAAGTGAAGACTTTGGCTGGATCTTGAACGAGGAAAAATCGAGACTAGTCCCAGAAAAGAAACAGCGTTTCCTAGGAATAATTCTAAATTCAGAAGTCCAGAGATCTTTTTTATTGCAGGAAAAGATCTAGAAGGTAAGGTCAGTGGTTCAATCTCTGATAGACAACCCTCGTGTGTCTATAAGGAAGGAATGTCAGTACTAGGAACCCTGACCTCATGTATCCCAGCACTCCAGTGGGCGCAAATACACTGCAGAGCTCTTCAATGGGAGATTCTGGGAGCCTGGTCTGGAGAGACAACGGGTCTAGATGTAAATCTTACGATTTCAAGACAGACCTGTCAAGCTCTGATTTGGTGGCTTTTATCCCAGGGTGTTCCTTGGAGGATTGTGGATCCTCTAGTGATAAACACAGACGCCAGTCCTCGTGGCTGAGGGGCTCATGTGGGGGATTCACTTCTTCAAGGTTTGTGGGACTGCCCAATCTCGGACAGTTCTTCAAACCAAAAGGAACTGCTTGCTGTCCTCAAAGCCATTCAGGAAGTCCTTCCCATGATCAAAGGTCGTCATGTGAGGACTTTGTCAGACAATGTCTTCGTTGTAGCATATCTGAACCACCAGGGGGGTACCCGTTCTGAATCCCTGGGGACTCTGGCGGTTCAGATTTTTTCTCTAATAGAAGAGCCTTGTCCCTGTCAGCTCTTCACATCAAGGGTGTGGACAACTGGAAGGCAGATTACTTAAGCCGTCAGTCTTTAGATCAGAAGGAATGGTCACTGCATCAGGCGATTTTTTTTTTTTTTTTTTTTTTTTTTTAAACTAGTCAGGTTGTGGGGGGTTCCCCAGATAGACCTGTTTGCCACCAGAGCAAACAAGAAGGTGGAAACATTTTTCTCCCTATCTCCATCAGATCTCCCTGTAGCAGTAGACGCTCTGATCCAACCCTGGGGTCAGGGCCTCTTATATGCTTTCCCCCCTTCGGATACTTACCAAAGTCCTGAAGAAAATCAGAGAGGACAAGGCGAAGATCATTCTTATAGCCCCCTTTTGGCCTCGTTGGGCATGGTTTTCATGGCTAAGGATAATGTCTGTTACCGACCCCTGGGTGCTTCTGGAAGTTCTGGACCTTCTGAGTCAATCACCCTCCAGTGAAGGGTCTTCACCTGACTGCATGGCTTTTGAACGGGGCCTGTTGTTAGCCAGAGGCTTGTCTGCTTCAGTGGTTTCCACGATGATGCAAAGTAGGAAGCCAGTGACTACTAAGATTTATGCCAGGACTTGGTGGGCCTTCTTTAGGTTTATAGGGATTTCTCCCTCAACTTCATATAGACTTAATCTTCCTGTGGTTCTGGATTTTCTACAAAAAGGAATTAAGGGGCTAGCTTTAAGCACTTTAAAAGTACAAATAGCGGCACTTAGTGTACTGTTTGACTATAGATTGGCCTGTCACCCTTGGGTGATTAGGTTTTGTAATTCAATATCGAGATCTCTTCCTCCCGAGAGAATCAGGACCCCTCCTTGGGATTTAAATTTGGTATTGCAGGCTATGACAAAGCAACCATTTGAACCTCTAAATTCAGTGTCTATTAAAATATTAACATTGAAGTGTATTTTTCTGGTGGCCATTACTTCAGCAAGAAGAATAGGCGAACTTCTGCAAGTCTCCATCAGTCCTCCTTACACTGTTATTCAAGAAGACAGGATAGTTTTAAGACCTGATCTGGCTTTCCTACCAAATGTTCTCAGATTTTCATAAGAACTAGGAAATGATTTTGCCTTCTTTTTGTGCAGCTCCAAAAAATCAGAGGCAGAATTTCACTGTTTAGTCCTAAAATATCTAGAAGCTACTAGGGAATGGAGAAAGTCTTCTTCCCTATTTGTGCGATTTTCAGGTCAGAACAGGGGCAAGTCAGCTAGTTAAGGTACCATAGCTAGGTAGATCAAACAAGCTATTGCTCTAGCATATCTTTCCATGCAGAAACCCATACCTTTGGGCTGGATGGCTCATTCTACTCGAGCAGTGGCTACCTCATGGGCGGAAAGAGTGGAAGCTTCGATCCTGGACATTTGCAAGGCTGCAACTTGGTCCTCCGCCTCTACTTTCTATAGACACTATAGATTGGATCTTTCTGCGGTATCTGACCTCTCTTTCGGGCGAAAAGTCCTTCAGGCTGTGGTCCCCCCCAAATTTTCACTCTCTGGGATGTCTCCTGGTGCTGTCATAGGACGAAGGAATTACTTACCGGTAATTTGATTTTCCGGAGTCAATGACAGCACCCCTTATATTCCCTCCCATATGTTCTGTATATTTTTCGTTAAATTGGTGATGGGTATTAGCTTCCTCACGGGTGTGCAGTAAAAAAATGAAATAAAATTTGCGTATGCAACTTTAAACGATGGGAAAAAAAAAAAAGATGATGAATTGGCTGGCCAAAGAAGAATATTGATGGATGAAGGTGGTCTCTCGTCTCTGGAAACTACTGAAGTGGGAGAGGCTCCTTCCAAATTTATACCTGTGGGTTTCCTGTCCTGGGAGGCAGATTCTCTCCTGGTGCTGTCATGAACTCCGGAAATTCAAATTACCGGTAAGTAATTGGCATTTTTCCCCTTATAGTTTTTCACATCACTACTTCCAGTTCACCAGTTTTAGTCAGGCTTCTGGCATTATTATACATACAATTAAGAGGTTTATGTATATTTTTTAACCTACACCTTTCCTTCTGAACTGTTCTAGTCCCTCCTTCCATTCCTCCCCTAGTTTCATTACCTTGTCCCAGGTCTCTATCTGCACTATCTTTCCCTCTTGTGTAATTTCCCTCACCCCAGTCCCTAGTTTAAACATTCCTCCAACCTTCTAGCCATCTTCTCCCCCAAAACAGCTGACCCTTCCCGATTGTGCATGGCCAACTGCCAACCATATAAAAAGAAAACAACAGAAACATTGCTTACCAATAAATGATCATTCCTATGTCGGGAATGCACTTTTTGTAATCGTATGACACCTACCAAAACATTTGAAAACCCCATTGATGGGGAAAAAATATAAAATAAAACATTATATAAACTGCAAATCGATGGGTGTCTTATATGCTATTAAATGTGACTGTCCCACAATTTATGTAGGAAAATCAATACAGGAACTAAGGAAATGGATCTCTAGTCACCTGAGCAGTATCAACACAGAAGAAGATACACCTGTATCAAGACATGTAAGATTATAGATATTACAGATTATAGTTACTAGAGAGGGGTCATTGATCCAGGGAGTTATTCTGATTGCCTGATTGGAGTCGGGAAGGATTTTTTTCCCCTAAAGTGGGAAAATTGGCTTCTACCTCACAGGAGTTTTTTGCCTTCCTTTGGATCAACCTGCAGGATAACAGGCCAAACTGGATGGACAGATGTGTTTTTTTGGCCTTATAAACTATGTTACTATGTTACTAAGATCCCAACATCAGGGAAATATCTCAAACCTCAAGTTTTGGGGTATCAGTAAAATTAAATCAGGCCCAAGACAAGGAAACATTGACAAAAGACTACAACAGGAGGAGACGAGATGGATCTACCGTCTCAATAGTCTGGTCCCTGATGGTTTGAATAAAGAGTTTACGTATTTGTTCTTCCTATGATAAAGCTCAGAATAACATCAAAATAACAACAAAATGAAGAGACGGAGACAACGATAAAACAACATTACTGTATTTATTATATAGATGGCCTTATAACACGTGAACCTAACCTTTAGACTCTTTAACAAATTTGAGTGCATGCTAGGCTGATTGGGGGATACTATACCTGGATCTTGAAGCCCATAAGGAAATACCTTGAAAAAAGAAAAAAAGAGGGAAATGATGAAGGCAATGCCAAATCAATTGATCTATAATAAATCATAAAAACAATGAAGAAGGCCCATTGAGCAAAGTGAAATAAGGAGATCATGACCTCTATGAAGATGATGATATGTGTAGATATGATCCTGTAGAGGAATTTAAGAATAAAAATTTTGAGATATATAAACTAATATAAAAAAAAATGTAATTAAAAACCAGCAAAGATTATACTAGAAGTACATACTAAACTGCCAGCATTGGTGATCTCCTTAAAAAAAACATATGTATATAAGAATGTAAAAAATGAAATTAGGTCATTAAATATGTTAAATGTACTCTTTAAAATAATTTAAATATACCTTGAATAAATAATAAATAAGTTCATTACTCTCATTTTCCGATTTAGTAGCCAAACTTCCAGATAAACATCTATCATGGATAGAATATAATCAGTTGAGGTCTTATATTAGGTCTGGAGGAGAGCGATGTCATTTTGGAGCATCTTTATCAGAGACTGAGAAACTGTTTCAATTGACCTCTCCGCCAACACACCTAGTTTCCTTGATGTATCGCATCTTACTCGCTGACTCGGATAGCGGGACTCCGGGCTTTGTCTCTGGTTGGGAACAGGAATTAGGTATCTCTTTGGAACGCGCTGATTTACAAAAAGCATTTCTATTCTCACATAAACTATCAATGGCATGTTCTGCACAAAAAAAAAGCTATAAAATATTATCACGATGGTACAGATACCCTGTCAGACTCAACAGAATCTTTCCTTCTGTGCCTGAGACATGCTGGAGATGTAATAAAGATAAAGGTACAATGCTACACATTTGGTGGAGTTTTGATCTCGTTAAACCCTTTTGGGATAAAGTGTTTGAAATCTTTCATAGCATTTCAGGGAGACGCGTTAGCAACTCTCCTAGTGTGGCTCTCCACCTTGACTAAATGGTAGCAAGAAATGTTATATATTGCCCGCATGGAAGAAATTTCCGCGGAGGCCTCTGACAGATCTCATAAATATCTAAAGATCTGGTCACCATGGACCAATTTCCAGGAGACCCCGAGCTTTCAATCCATATTTGCTACATGATATTCTTCGCAGTCAAAGTATACACTCCCCCTTCCCCTCCCCCCCCCTTCTTTTTTTCTCCTTTCTCTTCTTCCTTCTTCATCTCATATCTTTCTCTTCGACATTTCCTCTTGTGGGTTAGTTTTCACTACTAGACATTCTGCCTTTTAGGCTTTAATAATCATACTTTGTTGGAACATGTGATTGCTGTACTTATACTGATCACGTGTAATTGCATACTGTTAATTTACCTTGAATATAGGTCATTAATGTGATCTGATCCTTATTTTGATAAATGTTTAATAAAACTGTTTAAACATAAATAATAAATAAGTTGTTACTACTTACAGCTAAATTAAACGTATCTTTGTTATTCTGCTATAAATTATAAGACAAACTCAAATTCCTCCTGACCATGAACTACAACCTACCTGAAATGTTCAGAGCACATATCTGTTGAACACTTTCTCACTCTATTGGGGACAATACAACATGTAATAGCCCCTGACTCCTGAAACCGCCAGGAGAACTGCAGAGGGCCCTTAACAGGCTCGTTTGATGGGATTGGCTAGCCATCACTTCAATCTACCTATCTAACTATCTGATAATCTCCTCGTACCCCAGCCCAAGGTTTTTAATCTCCACTCATCCCTTAAGGTCGTCCATCTTCACATGGATGGCCCAAAAGCTCAGGGAGGATTAATGACACAGTCTCTAGGCGTGTGGTTGAGTGAGAGACAAAGCACAGGCCAATTGACTCAACTGAGCTCTAAAGCATAGGAACTGGGGTGCAGAAAAATGGCAGCAAAAAAAAAAAAAAAAAGACTGTAACAAAGAGCATTTTATTTTTGCCAAAGTGCTACAGAGCAGTACGATAATGAGTGTCTGGAGGCATGTGAAGTATGATGGAGGTTCCTTGCAAGTTTGGAGCTGCATTTCAGCAAATGGAGTGGCAGATTTGTTTAGGATTAATGATGTCCTCAATGCTGAGAAATATGAGCAGATACTTAAACATCATACAATACCATCGGGGAGGCTCCAAATTTATTCTGCAGAAAAACAGCCACGACAATTACGCCAATGTCATTAACACCTTAGTGAGCACCCATACGCATTTTTAAAGCGGTTGTCACGGTGTGGGTATTACAGAGCACACAGGGACGGAGAATGGGACACGGATCCAGAGGACTTTATTACATCACAGGGAAATCACTCCACAGAACACGGACGAGCACCAACTCACACGGCTAACTCTGAGACAACAATGGATAAATCCGGGGGTGCCACCCGGTACTCCGACACCAGCAATTCAATCCCCAATCGTCCTGGGTACTCTGCTACTTCAAGGACGGCTCTTCCTAGCCAAGAGTGGATGGCAGACGACCCCCATCTTTACTCCGTTCTTGTGGCACCAGGTCCTGGCCTCAGCATCAGGTCCTGGTCCATCCAAAGCTCCCAGCACACGACAACTACCCCAAACCTCCTCTTCTCCTAGAGAGAAAACAGGCAAGGGGTGTGAATAATTACCAGCCCCCCAACCTCCACTCTGCTGACCGGAACCTTATAGAAGATTCATAGGTGAGAGGTGAAGAGCCTTCCCCCTCCTCCACATTCCAAAGTGTCCTGTCTCCGGACCGTCTGTCCAATGTTTATTTATTGAAGTCCCCAGTAACTCACCCAAAGGTTTACAGCCCCTTCCCCCTGAATGTCTGTAGAATACAGGAGGCCATACCTTGTCACAGCGGTCACTTAGGGTCTTTAAGCTGGGTTGCCAACTTTTTAGTGCTGTATAGGTCTCCCATGCAGTGGAGAGCTGAGGCTTGGCTCTACTACTATACATAATCTACCACCTCAGGTTAAGGCTACATGCACATGACAGTGAAAAAAAAGTCCGTTAAAAACGGACACACTGTCAGTTTGTCATGGTCATTTTGCATCAGTGTGTGCATCCATTTTCTGGCCGTGTGTCCATTTTTAATGTCCGTTTTGCATCCGTTTTGCATCAGTTTTTCATGTCCGTTAAAAACGGACATGAAAAATTGATGAATTGGAGTGGCAGTTATTTCTTGCCCCCAACTAAAATCATGACCCCATGATGCCCATATTGTCCTCCATAGTGCCCCTAACTAAAATAATGTCCCCCACGGTGTAAATAATTTTTTATAGTGCCCCAGCTAAAATAATGTCCCCATGGAGGCCCCCTGGTAAAATAATGTCCCCCATGTAGGCCCCCATCTTAAATAATTTCCCCCATGGTTTAAATTAAAGCCCCCACAGCTGCTTTTTAAGGTTAAAAAAAAAAACAAAAAACCATCACCTTATCCAATTAATCGCGCTGCAGCAGTCTCTTCTCTCTTCACTGAACAGGACCTGCCGATGGACCTGTGATGTGCACGATGACGTCACTGCGCGCGCCAGCGTGGTGACGTCACCGCGCATAACGCAGGGCCTGCTCAATGAAGAAAACCAGAGACTGCACAGCGCGAGCAAGTGGATAGGGTGAGTGGCCATAGTGTACCCGTTTTTAACGGCCGTTAGACGGGAGCACTCCTGTCAATCGGCCGTTAAAAACGGCCCCATTCATTTCAATGGGGCAGTCGGCCCATTGAAACGACCCAGAAATAGGACGTGTCCTATTTCTGGACGGACGCTATTCACTGGCCGTTAAAAAAACGGCCATGTGAATAGCGCCATAGGCTTGGACGGACGCTATTCACTGGCCGTTAAAAAAACGGCCATGTGAATAGCGCCATAGGCTTTCATTGGTGCTAAAAATGGCCATGTGACGGCCGCTACGGCGCATGAGCCCTTATGATGTAAAAAAGTAAAATAAAACTGAGCAAAAATGTCATTTTTTGGTTACCTTACATCACAAAAAGTGTAATTCCAAGCGACCAAAAAGACATATATACCCCAATATAGTACCAATCAAACCATCATCTCTTCCCGCAAAAAATGAGCCCCTACATAGGACAATCGTCCAAACAATAAAAAAATTTGGCTTTCAGTAAATGGAGACGCTAAAACATAATTTATTTTTCTTCTTCAAAAATGCTTTTATAGTGTAAAACTGAAATAAATTTAAAAAAAGTAGACATATGAGGTATCTTCACGTCCATAATCACTTGCTCTATAAAAATATTATGACTTACCCCCTAAGGTGAGCACCATTAAAAAAAAATAAAAAAAAATAATAAAAACTGCAAAAAATGCCATTTTTTTGTCACCTTTCATCACATAAAGTGTAATACCAAGTGATCAAAAAGTCATATGCAACCCAAAATAGTACAAATCAAACCGTCGTCATTTTTTTTTTAGGTATTATTAGGTAATATTAGGTATTGCCGCGTCCGTAAAAACCAGCTCTCTTAAAAATATCACATGATCTAGTGAATTCACAGTGAAGGTGAATTCCATAAAAATAAAAAATAAAATAAAAACTCTGCCAAAACAAACCATTTTTGGTCACTTTGCCACATAAAGTGAAATATTGGGTGATCAAAAAAATATGTACCCAAAAATGCTACCTAAAAACATCAACTCTTTCCGCAAAAAATGAGCACCTACACAAGACGATCAGCAGAAAAATAAAATAAATGTAGCTTTCAGAAAATTAAGACACAAAAACATGATTTTTGTTTTAAAAAATGCTTTATTATGTAAAACTGAAACCACTAAAAAAATACACGTTTGGTATTGTCGCGTCTGTATCAACCTGCTCTATAAAAGCAACACAAAAATAAAACTGTGCCACAACAGCCTTTTTTTTTTGTTACCTTGCGTAATATTGAGCAATAAAAAATCATATGTACCCCAAAATAGTACCAATAAAGCTGTCACCTCATCCTGTAGTTTACAAAATGGGGTCACTTTTTGGAAGTTTCTACTCTAGGAGTGCATAAGGGGGTCTACAAAAGTGACATGGCAACTTAAAATTATCCCAGCAACATCTGCCCTCCAACATCCATCTGGCACTCCTTTGCCTCTGCGCCCTGCTATGTTCCCCTACAGCAGTTTACCACCACATGTGGGGTGTTTCTGTAAACTGCAGAATCAGGGAAATTAATATTGAGTTTTCTTTGGCTGTTAACCCTTGCTGTGTTACAGGGAAAAATAGATTAAAATGGAAACTCTGCAAAAAAAAGTGAAATTTTGAAATTTCACCTCCATTTTCCTTTCATTCTTGTGGAATATCTAAAGGGTTAGCAACGTTTATAAAATCAGTTTTAAATAACATGAAAGGTGTAGTTTCTAAGATTGGGTCATTTATGGGTGGTTTCTATTATGTAAATGCCACAGAGTGACTTCAAAACTCAATTGGTCCTTGAAAAGTGGGTTTTGGAAATTTTCTTACATTTTAAGAATTACTTCTAAAATTCTAAGCCTTCTAACGTCCTAAAAAAATAAAATGTTTACAAAATGATGCCAACATGAAGTAGATATCCGGGAAATGTACAATAACAACTATTTTATGAGGTATCACAATCTGCTTTAAAAGCAGAGACATTCAAATTTCAAAAATTGTGAATTTTTCCAAATTTTCTGTAAATTTTGGAATTTTTTAAAAAAAAATAAAGGTGAAAAGTTTTGATAAGTAAAAGCATTCCAGAGTTATTACCACATAAAGTGAAACATGTCAGATTTGATAAATGTGGTTTGGTCCTTATGTTGAAAACTGGCTTGGTTAAAGGGGCTATCCAACATTTTGTAAGTGATGACCTATCCTCTGGATAGGTCATCAGCATCTGATCAGTGAGGGTATGACGGCCCACCGACCTGCGGCGCTCCAGTGATCACTATGTTCTGCACAAAAAGCACAGTGCTGTACATTGTATTGTTTGGTATCGGAGCTCAGCCCCATTTACTTGAATGCATGCATGCACACACACTGCTCATTGTCTGAATTGACTGATCAAATCTGTACATTGACGTCCATACACAGGAGAGAACATCTTACAGCAGACAGGGCAGAGAGACCAAGCATGGCTGAAGCATGCAGCTCATTCTCCTCTTCCTCCCTCCTTTCCCCATAGATTTCAATTGGTGTATATGCACTTCTGCATACGTATTTACACAATCAATTCCGAGAAAGGGGACCGCAGGCGAGAAATAACTGTAAAAATAGGCACTTTAATAAGATATATTAAAAAGTTCACTGATATCACCTACAGTATTGAATTATGAAAAGTAAAATTAAAGTTTATGTATGTGTTAATGTAACTTTACTATATTATTTATTTTTATTTTTTTTAGGATTCCTTCTGAAATATACTTTATCTAGCCACCAATATATAAAATATGTACAGTCTTTTTTTCTTTAAATCAATTTTTTTCTTAAACAAATTTAATAATTTTTGGCTTTTTTTCATTTTCCATGTAACGTCTATATTAAAAAAAATAAAATTAAAGTCCTGCTATTTGTACATTGGCCAAAAATTAAAGTCCCATTAATAGGCTTAAAATGTGTAGATATGTGGGGGCGTGGTCTGGACGCAGAGGAGAGAAGACGCACCGGCTGTAGCTCTGCAGGCCAACTTTTAATCATTTAATATCCGCGGCTTCTACTGGGCATCCGGACGCTCCTTAGGCCTCTTTTAGATCCCTGATAGTCAGGGAATCGCCTGGGAGGAGTTATTTTGCCCAGGGTTGCCGAAACGCCCTGCGGCCTGCAGCGAAGAAGAAGCTCCGGGCTTTCCTGAGTAGCCGCGCCAACCGGAAGTGGCGGTACGACGCGGAGGCGCTCTGGGAGCGCGACTTTCAGCAGCAAGTCCCTCAGTCTCCGACACCCCATCCACCCATACCTTTACCAACGCCACGAGGATTCATCTTCGGGGGGCTCACTGAGGGACCTCCTCGCCACAACACCTGGGCGCCATCTTGCAGCACCATCCTGATGGCGGGTGGCAATACCTGAAACCCCCCCCCTGTGGAGAGATCTGCGCAGAGGACTGCGGTCAGGGGTGAGTTGAAGGGGTGATCCCCCCCCTCACAGAACCTCCTATTGGCCCCCACCTCTATCACTGCTCCTGAAGGGCCACATTATTGTTCTTTCCAGAGGAGCCCCACTGCCATCAGCTTCATTGTGGTTCTACACGCCTGCAGCTTATCAATAAGTCCTTTCATATATACACTATTGTAAGGACTACCACATTGCATTTTCTCTGACAACCCAAAGGGGCTTATTACCTTCACTGAAGTGGCCAGAAATTTAATGCCATAACTGTCCGCTGTATTGCAGAAGCACCGTCTCTTCCACTATCACCTGGCCAATCACAGCTATGGTGTTTCTGATGTCTAACAAACTCTAACAAAATTAACTCTGTCCGCGGCATGATGTTTATTAGAGGTGGCTTCTCGTTTTTCTGAATCCCCTGCTTCACCGATGTTTTGAATACGCATTTATTATACCAGCTGGAACGAGGTATGCCTTCAAGGTCACAAAAGAAGAAACCGCAGGGCTTTTCATCATCCTGCCAGACCCTCCCAGAGCTTTTTCGTACACAACAACCATCTAGCATGGAACGACCCGACTCGCCCACAGGTAGTGCAAGTTCGCTACTACCCTCTGAGCCTGAGCGTGCTGTTACACCTCCTGCAACGGTCTTTGACCCAACCGAACTGTACAATAATATCAGATCGCTTTTCACTACTGAACTCTCTAAAGCCGTTGCAGACTTCACCAGGCAAATAACTGACCTGGGTACTAGGGTCTCTGACTTAGAGGAAAAGATGGATGATGTGGCAGACGCTATGGAGGTTGACTGTACTCGCCTGGATGACCATACGCAGAGGCTCGAGGCATTGGAATATAAGTTGGAAGATCTAGAAAACCGTAATCGGAGAGCCAACATCAGAATTAGAGGCATGCCTGAATCCATTACAGCCCTACAACCTGCTGTGCTCAATTTATTTCAGGCCTTACTACCTCAGATGGACTCTACTTTATTCAGAATGGATCGAGTACATAGGGCACTGGGTCGCCCGAGGAATCCCAATGTTCCTAGAGACATTATACTCAAGCTTCACTATCCAGAAATGCGCGACCAACTCCTACAAGCTGCCCGCAATCTTCAGGCTCTTCCTGGGGTAGATTCATCTGTGCAGCTGTATGCTGATCTAGCCCCAGTCACCCTAGAAAAGAGGAGGTCTATGAGACCTGTTACTATGGCCCTTCAGAGAGCCCAAATTCGCTACAGATGGGGTTTCCCATTCCACATTGCTTGCAGAATAAATGACCGCAACTATACAATTAAGGATTTGTCGGAAGGCTACGAGATTCTGCAAAGAGAGGACATTCCATTCGACAGACCTGCTGCGTCGGCTCCTCTGCCTCGACGACCTGCAAGAGCCTGGCAACCACGTCGCCCTCCACCGCCTGCCTTGCCGGAACCGCCTAGACGCTCTCCGGACCCGACCTGAGTTTGCGATCATCAAGATCTCTTATCTCTACAGTAACTCCTATGCCTGGAACTGAGCTCTGGTGTGACAGTATGTTTAAGTTGATAGTTTTCATTGTTCATGCCTAGTTCTTTCTCTGAGCCCCTCAGGCTTACCTCACCTTTCTTGTTTTGTACATTGCTACTTGACTTTGTTGCGCTTCTCCCCAACTCCGTCGGTAACCGGGGTTGAGATAGGTGATTTCTTTACGCCCGACTTGGTGGTGCTGGCGAGATGGGGAGACGTGTAGTACTATGCCTCCGCACTCCATGACTGGTATCTTATAGGTCCCAGGCATTGAACTAGTGGAGACTCCAATGTACTAATAGATGTGGTGGTGCCTCCCTGTGGCGTTCTACGGCCGCTGGCTGCGATAGGCGATCTCTTTTCGCCCGGCCTGCGGAGGTGGATCGGGGTGTTGGGGATGCGCTGCCACATAGGTCATCATACCAATATGACCCAGGTATTAGGTCATTTACTTCCTAACCCCATCCCTTGAAATGTACCTTGTTCCTCTAAATCGCACTGATACACTAATTGCTTCCTGCCCCTTTTCGTTCCCTCTTCCCTGCCCCTCTACCATTGTCACCTTTTCCTGCTTAGCGATACATTGAGCTGATTGCCGCGGCGCGGATGCTTAATGTGTTTGCTACGCTTTGTGCGTTTCAGGACGCGATGTCGGCATGTTTGGTCCGACACGTGGCTCCTGACTGTTACTGTTTCTATGGTTCTTTACAGTCTGTTCATTCATGGTACTGACCTTCATGACTTGAACCTCAGTATTTCTGGTCGAACTCCCCTGGTCCTCCATTCTCTTTCCTTTCCCCATCGTTATGCTCTGGATGTGATTTTTTACCCTTAGTCTTAGCGGTTTTTACCTACACTGGCCATGTGTAGAATAATTTCTCATAATGTTAGGGGGTTTAATTCCCCTCAAAAACGTCGCAAAGCCTTCCTCCAGTATGATAGACTTAAACCAGATATTATCTGCATTCAGGAGTCGCATTTCACTCCGTCCTCCTGTCCTAGATATTTCCATAGCAGATATACTCTCCTGTCTCATGCGCCCTTCCCTTCTAAAAGTAGAGGTGTAGCTATTTTTGTCAGGAATTCTTTACCCTTTCATATAACGTCCACCACCATAGACCCGGAAGGTAGATATATTATAATAGTAGGTTCCCTATACAACACGCCCATATGCCTGATTAACTCATACGCCCCTAATAATCAACCTGCCTCTTTCTTTAAAACTATGGGAAAATTGCTGGAACAACACCACTCCCTAACTCTTATCTGGTGCGGAGATTTCAATATGACCTTTAATGCTAAACTGGACAGGTCTTCCCCAATAGCTGATAAATTACCCTCCAAATCGAAGAATTCTATCAGGAAAATTATGCAGGGGTTAGGCATAGCAGATTGTTGGAGAGAACACAACGGGCCCGCCCGGGGATATACTTATTTCTCTCCTGTACATCACCATTACACTAGAATTGACTGGTTACTAGCTTCCACACAACTTCTACCGCGCCTTTTATATGCTAGACACATTCCCTGTGCCTGGTCGGATCATGATCTGGTGCAGGTAGACTTCAATCTGGACTCCCCATCTAGATGCCCTTTTACTTGGAGATTGAATGAATCATTACTTACAGACCCTTCTATTGTAGATCGTATTACCACAGCTCTTAGAGATTATTTCACCATTAATGTATCCTCGGATACTACGCCTGCTATCAACTGGGCCGCGCATAAAGCAGTCATTAGAGGGGTAATTGTGGCTGAGGCGTCTAGATTGAAGAAGGAACGCTCTAAAGTTCAGTCTGATTTGGAATCAAAATTGTCACGCCTGGAATTGGCTAATCAAAGGCAGCCCTCATTATACCTCACTAAAGCTATTAGAGACACGAAACTCCAGCTTGAGGCGGTTTTATTGCATCGCACTGAAAAGGCCTTGAGATGGACACAAGCCAAATTTTATAAAATGGCTAATAAACCTGACAAACTGTTAGCGGCTAAACTTAGATCCAGGCAGCGCTTCAATAATATCTATCAAATTAAGGACACAGAAGGGCGACTCACTTCTAACCCAAATACGATCTACCAGAGATTCCATACCTTTTATCAACAGCTATACTCGCCACCCTCCGACCCCCCCCCCCCTGGAAGAGACTGTCTCTTTCCTTACCACTCTTCCCATTCCCACTTTACCCCAGTCTGATGCAGACTCTCTTAATCTTGATGTTACGGAGGAAGAATTGGATTTGGCTATTGCGTCCCTTAAGTTGGGAAAATCGCCGGGTCCGGATGGATTCTCTGCTATCTATTATAAGAAATTTAAGGAACTTTTAATCCCTCATCTCAAGAGTCTTTGTAACCATATCCTACGCCAAGGTACATTGCCACCGGATATGCTTAGTGCACTGCTTACAGTTATTCCTAAGCCCCATAAAGACCCCCTGTGCCCAACGAGCTATCGCCCCATCTCCCTACTCAATGTAGATATAAAGATATTCACTTCTATTTTGGCTAAGCGCCTTAACAGTTACCTTCCAGCCCTGATACACTATGATCAGGTAGGCTTTATACCAGGCAGACAGGCCCCTGACAATGTTAAGAAGATCTGTAACATTATACAATGGGCTAATACGAAGTCTAGACCCCTTTCTTTGTTAGCCTTAGATATTGAAAAGGCTTTTGATAGCCTCTCTTGGAATTACCTCTATCAAGTCATGTCTGCCATGGGTATCTCGGGTAAATTTGTAAGTGCAATACAGGCTCTCTATACAGCCCCCACGGCTTTTTTAAAGTTGCCTACTGACAACCCGACCCCGATCAGTATTAGCCGAGGTACTCGACAGGGATGCCCCCTGTCTCCCGCCTTGTTTGCCTTAGCAATCGAACCGCTAGCCATCATGATTCGCTCCAACCCAAATATAGCAGGAGTTCGAATTGGCACACGCGAATATAAAGTGAGCCTCTTCGCAGACGACATGCTCCTTACTATCACACGTCCCTTGACTACACTGCCTAATTTATTGAACTGTTTAGATTCTTTCAGTCGCTTTTCTGGTCTACGGATTAACGCTACAAAATCAGAGATCCTACACTACCATGTACCTAAATCAGTTAGAGACTTAATTTCTCTTAACTTTGGATTTACCCATAGGGATCAGTATTTACCGTACCTCGGGGTTAATATTCCTAAAACACTAGATTTGACTTTTAAATGGAACTATGCTAGGCTTATTCCTGCACTCCTCCAAGATTTACATAATTGGAACTACCCTACTCTATCATGGATAGGCAGAATTCATACAGTTAAAATGGTCACATTACCGAGAATATTATACCTATTCCGGTCTCTTCCTACGCCTATAACGGGCTCCTCTCTAAAGACTTTGCAGACGGAAATTTTCCGTTTCATATGGGCTTATAAGAGACCGAGGATAGCTAGAAATATAATGCATCTACATAAGAGTGTGGGCGGTCTCTCAGTTCCTCATCTTTACAAATATTATCTTGCAGCCCGGTTATCACAGCTAGTTTCATTTAATGCTTCTTCTCATTCCCCACAATGGGTACACTTAGAGTCTGATTTACTACTCCCTACCTCCCCATTAGCACTGATTTGGTCGCCTGACATTCCTTTGGGGTTGATAGACCCTGCTGCAAAAATCCCCTACCTCATGCTTCAACTCTGGAGGAAGGCTAGATTTAAATATAAATTACAGAATCCTATATCTCCCTTGCTTCCATTGTTTAGAAACCCCCTATTCCCACCTGGTCTATCACCAACCGAGTTCATTTGGTGGAAACATACCAGACTACTTTGTGTTGGTGACTTCCTACTCCGTTCTCAACTCATGTCCAGGGCATACTTTCTATCTGCATTCTCTCCCCCACACTTAGAAATCTTTAGAGTTTCCCAGGTTTTCCATTTCCTAACATCTCAAATCCCAGCCAACCATATAATAGTACATACACCATTTGAGAGACTTTGTAGATACAGGGCTTAAGAGAAGGGTTCTCTTTCTTTTATTTACTCGTTGTTAAATGCTCCACCCCCTAATTCCAAATTGGCATTTATGTATGGCTGGGAGGTTGACCTCGGAGAGACTCTCTCCATGGAACAATGGCAAGACTGCTGTACTATGATCAGTAAGGGAAGCTGGCAGGTCACCTTAATGGAAACTTCTTTGAAGATTCTTCATAGGACCTATTTTGTACCGTCCAGGCTACACACTATCTATCCCACTGTCCCCCCCTACTGCTTTCGGGGGTGCCAGTCTGTGGGGAATACCCTTCATATTTGGTGGACTTGTCCAATCGTACGTCAGTTCTGGACTAACATCAAAAGAGGACTATATGAGGTTTTCAGGAAAGATCTACCCCTTTCAGCTCCTATATACTTACTTGGACTTAAGCCGCCAACCTTTACCTATACGGAGTATAAATTGCTTCAGTTCATCCTGATGTCAGCCAGGATTCACATAGCAGCCAAATGGCGTACTCCATCCCTTCGGATGTCATTAGTTATCCACAGAGTCAATAGTATTGCGCTGTATGAAAAGCTAAACGCTACGCTAAATGATACAAGAGAACGCTATGCGCAAATATGGAATCCCTGGCTGAACTGCTCTAACTCCCCCAATTTACAATACTATTTATCTCTATAGCCAGATAACCTGATTTTTGGGAGACTACTTCACTTATTTCTATTTTCCACACCCCCACCCCTCCCCTTCTCCATTTCTTTCTTCCCCTCCCATCTTCTACCCTTGACCGGGGGAGTTCACCAGACTGTTTCTCACAACTCTACTGTAAAATGAGTCAGACAACTCTTGTTTAATGAACATTTTTATTGGTTTACGATTGTTTCATTAACACATTTCGTTACTTAATTCGTTGTTCATCGTATGCGATTGTACCAGTTGGAGAAATGTATTTACATCGTTTATATGCCTTACCATTGTGATTGAGATTTCTCCTGTTTTGCAATTAACACAATAAATATATTTTGGAATTAAAATGTGTAGATATGTGTATCACTTTTCAGCAGTCATCCAATTATCACAGGCAGGATTATAGTGAAAGATATCAGGATCCACCATTCACAATAGGTGATGCTCATAGGTCACCTCCTTTCCCTACTTTCACAAAGGCCTCTGCACAGGTCACTGAGCATATCCTGAAAACTCTCCTATAGAAGTCAGTGAAAATCTCCTGTCCATCGTGGCAGGAGGAAACCGGACAATGCTTCACCTGCAATAAAGAACTGGTAAGTACTTACTTGACAGATCCCACCTTGCTGCTCTGGTTCCCTCATCAGGGTTCTGTTTACCTGACTGCAAGAGTGATGTCATGTCAAACATGTGACCATTGGCCTCATTGGGTGCACTACTGAGGCCAGTGATTAGCTGTAATGGTCATGTGTTGTTGTGTCACTGTGTCTGGGAGAACTGGAGCAGCAGTGCCTGATCTCTCCTGTCCGGTTACCTCCTGAAAACAGACAACTGCTATAACAGCAGAACAGGCAAGATGGCTCCTGATAAAAATCTACAATTAGAAAATGGAAACAGATATTAAAAAGGGGAATATATTTCAATATCTGATTTTAATTAATAAAAAACAAGTGATTTAAAATTTCTTGGCAATCTCGTACACTGAATGAATCTTACAGGTAACCTAGTCATGTTATAGTTGGTCTGATCTGCTAAGTATCCAGATTCAATGAAAAAAAAAAATACTGTCCCACATTCAGGGTGACTAGTACACAACTTTCAATGCATAAATGACACGCCAAGTAAAATATCAGTTTTAATAAATCATTTTAGTACCCAAAGAATCCCCTTAAATTCACAGAGATCACAAAATAAAGCCACTACGGTATCACATGGCAGCTGGAGTGCGATTTAGACCAGTGATCACTTGTGATCCTTAAAGGGAATCTGTCACCAACTACTGAATACTAGGAGCTCCAGCACCTGCCGATTAAGGGCCCGTTCACACAACAGCGTGAATGAGACAAATTAGCGGAATAGATGCAGTCCTATTCATTTCAATGGGCGGCATTAGATTGTAGAGAGCTGTGGCTCCGCGAAAAAAGATAGAACACATCCTATGAACAACCCCTAATTTTTAGATTCATGAGCTGTACCTATCACGAATTGACAGTGTTTCTAACTCAGATCAGCCGCGTGTGGTTGGGTACATCCGGTAGCTCATGGATATTGGAACTCATCTGCATAAACTGTTCAGTACTAGATTTTAGCAAAGCAACTGGGGCAATTATAGAAAGAGACCCAGCGTTTTGTAGTTAAAATAACCAGAAAACTACTGACCAATTTAAGCAATTTACAGATTTCCCAATGTTTGCTGCATCTCAATTCAATAATGGCTTTCCTCCAGCAGTCCACTGCAAGACTTTTTTTTTTTTTTTTACGTCCTGATGCGTTTGCCTCCTTTTATGCAGTTATGATTGATTTTGACTGTTTAATTTAAATAATAAATATATAATGTTTATATAGACACCATAATAACTAAACAAAGATCAGCGTGTCTAGAATTAACAATTGTGTAATCGTGTGTTTTGTCTTTTTGACTTGCATGAAATCAGAATTGATGTCACTGAAGTGCAGATCTTCATAATTATCATGCACTTATTGGCTGTGATCGGTGGACCAGATTTGTGGCAATCGATGGTAATTTGATCATGTAATCATTTGTAAATTTGCATTTAATTTAATAAAGCCTATGAACTTTGTACCAAACATGCTTGTACACATACGGTAAGGTCAAGGTTCACTGTGTCATTAGGGGGTACTTGCATTGTTTTCATACTGTGTATGTTTATTATTTACTTGCTGCAATCAAGAATCCAGTAAAAAAGGAACCTGTCAGAAAACTCTCTTTAATGGGTAATGAGTTTTAGACATCAAAGAATTATGAGAATAATTCTCTGAACGTGGAAAGCGTTGCCAAAGATTTCTTTTAAGGGGCATCTGTCAGCAGATTTGCACCTCTGAAACTGGCTGACCTGTTACATGTGCACTTGGCAGATGAAGGCGTCTGTGTTGGTGCCATGTTCATATGTGCCCGAATTGTTGAGAGAAATGGAGTTTTAATATATGCAAATGAGCCTGTAGGAGCAACAGGGGTGATGCAATTACTCCTAGAGCCTCTTCTCTTTGGACCAACACAGAAGCCTTCAGCTGCCAAGCACACATGCAGCAGGTCATCCAGTTTCATAGGTACAAATCTGCTTACAAGCACATCATGCCTGGTGACTAATCATGAATCTGAGGAACTTTACAGGTTCGGCGTTCGAGCAGTGGAGGAAGTCTGTGGCCAAGCATAATGGATCTGTCTGGTTTCTGTTATGCAAGACAAAAAGCAAAGTCCTGCATAACGAAAATCAGATGGATCAGTTATACTTGGCCATAGACGTCTATTTTGCATTCCATAATATTCCATTATAACAGACTCCATAATGGCATTTCTCCACTGCCCGAGTGCTGAACCTGTAAAGTTCGGGTTTGTTCATCCCTCCCAACTTCATGCCGTGTGTTGAGCAGACTCTAACACTTGTGTCACTCTCGAGCTCTTCACTGCGGATTTTAGCAAAGCCAATGGTTCAATTTAAGTATCTTTGCTCAGGAGCTCTGTCACCAACTGGTGGTAGACTCTTTAAAGGGATTTTCTGGGAACCTGTTATGTTGAGCATAATGCTTGAGCTGTGGGCAGCATGTTATAGAGCTGAAGAAGATGAGCAGATTAAGCTATAATTTTGCGTGAAAAGAGTCAGTAAAACTTGTATTTCATTCATTTAAATCCCTTCTCATTCTGGGCTTTGACATCAAGGATACAGACCTATTAGTGGTTGACAGCTAGCTCTACTTTCACAGTCATAAAAGAACGGCTGGCAATCGCTACTAGGGCTGCCTCCTTGACTTCAAAGCCCAGAAAGAGCAGGGATTTAAAGGGAATGTGTCATCAGAAAATGACCTATTGTGTAAACCACATCTTTATGTTAACACCCTTAACCCATAGCTCTGTATATTCATGGCATTATGCGTCTGCAAGTGTATAGAGCGGGCCTCTTCAGCGGGCCCGCTCCATGCACGGCGGGTACTGGTGCTGGCTGTTTCATATAGCCGGCACTTGCCCGACAGGAAGCGGCAATCACACCGCCCATGTAATTTAACACCTCAGGTCTGCAATCAACGCTAATCGTGGCAGCTGTGAGTGAATGCAGAGGGATGCGGCTCCCTCTTCCTTCCGATCGGTGCCCTAGCAGTGTAATTGCGGGGCTCCAATCCAGACTCTGCTGAAGCGATCCAGGCCTGCCATGGCATTCTCCATGCTGAGCTATGCACGAGGTAGAGCTCAGAATGGAGACTGTAAAAACCCTATTCACCCTAATACAGAGTGAATAGTAGAGGGAATCTAAAGATCCTGTGTACTAGGTCCCTAAGGGGGCTAATGGTTATTAAAAAAAAAAAAAAAAAAAAAAAAAAAAAAAAAACAATATTGCCCCCTTTCCCAATTTTACATATAAAAATATATAAAAAATAAAAAATTTAACATATTGGGTATTGCCGCAAATATTGTCTGAACTGTTAAAATATAAAATCTTGTGCGGTGAACACCGTAACTGAAGAAGAATTAAAAACATGTGATTTCCCACGTTTTTTGTCATTTTGCCCCCCCCCCCCCCCCCCCCCCAAAAAAAAAAATAGAATAACGGTGATCAACAAAGTCTTACACAATAAAAAAATGGTACCAATAAATACAATGCCTCATACAGCTCTGTAGACCGAAATTTAAGAAAGTTATGGTTGTATATATAGCGATGCAAAGAAATTTGAGATTTTGAGATTTTTCAAAAGTTTTTTTTTTTTTTAAAGTAACATAGTAAAACAAAAAACATTCAAGTTTTGTATTGAGTCGCAGAATAAGGATGTCAGGTCATTTTCAGTACATTGTGAACGCTGTGATATCAAAACCCCAAAAGCTTTGGCGGAATTCTGTTTGTTTTTTTTCCTTTTTAAATTCTGCTACACAAAGAATTTTTTCCCATTTTCTAATACAAGACATGGTAAATAAAAAAAAAAAATGCATCTTGTCCCGCAAAAATTAAGCCATCACATAGCTATGTGAACAGAAAAATAAAATAATTATGACTATTGGAACATGGTGAAGAAATATCCAAAATGGAAAAAGGCCTGATTTTAAAGGGTTAAACATATTTTATTAGAATTGTTGGAGAGTTAAAAATATTTCCATCTCACTTTTTATATTTAAAAAGGATGCATATAATCCTGTACCTGTATAACTTATTTAAATATCAGAAATATAGTTCACATTACTTAATTCTCTTAGAACACAGGGGTGTATGCAATCTGGATCTGGTGATTTGTCTATTTCAATCTTTTTAAGACGCCGCTGCACTTCTACCTTATTCAGACAGGCCACATTTAATAATGAGTTTACATAAACACACTGTATTTCATCTAACATTTCATTTTCATCAGTGAATACAGTGGAAGTATTAAAAAAATAAGTATTAATAAATTTGTTTTACCTCCCTCATCACTCCTCAAAGGGCCAACATTTTCAGGTTTAAAGGGGTTGTCTCACTTCAGTAAGTGGCATTTATCGTGAAGAGAAAATTAATACAATGTACTTACTAATGTATTGTGATTGTCCACACTGCTTCCTTTGCTGTCTGGATTCATTTTTCCATCACATTATACATTGCTTGTTGCCATGATTACAAACCACCCTGCAATCCATCAGTGGTGGTCGTGCTTGCACACTATAGGAAAAAGAATCAGCCTCTATGGTGGCCAGGACCATGGGAGCGTATGTAGGCTTGTGTTTTTTCCTATATTTTTCAAGCACGACCACCACTGATGGATTGCAGTGTATAATGTGATAGAAAATGAATCCAGCCAGCAAAGGAAGCACTATGGATAGTAACAATATATTAGTAAGTGGCTTGTATTAACTGTCTCTACATGATAAATGCTATTTACCGAAGTGAGACAACCCCTTTAAGCTTTTTGCCATTTATAAAACTGAAGAACATGTTAGGGTTAGTTTTACTTTCGTTTTTAGTAATTTTAATGCTCTCTTTTTGTCATTTATTTCCTCCACTTTTTTATTTATTTATTGGTTAATACTCTGTATTAACCCCTTCACGCCCAGCGCCGTAATAGTACGGCGCTGTGTGAAGGAGCTTGATGCCCAGCGCCGTAGTACTACGGGCCGCTGATCGGGCGGGTGCAGGAGCTGTGCCCACTTGCCGGACCCCTGCTGAATGCGCCGGCATCGGTCAGCACTGACCGCGGCATGTGCAGGGATGCCATCGGGTTCCCGCGCTGCTGTGACAGGGACCCGATGGCTTGGATGGCAGCATGCCTTCCTTAGGCATCCGGCTGCCATCTACGGAAGCCTGTGAGATCCAGCCCCCTGGATCTCACAGGCAGTGAGCTGGAAGTGTATTGTTATCAGTAATACACTTACAGCCAATGCATTACAATACTGAAGTATTGTAATGCATTGTAAAGGGGATCAGACCCCCAAAAGTTTAAAAAAGTTAAAAAATAAAGTTTAAAAAAATAATAATAAAAGTTTCAAGTAAAAAAAAAACAAGTAAAGTTAAATAAAATGGTTAGAAAAAGGAAAAAAAAGTCAGTATCAACCGGCTCTATAAAAATATCACATGATCCACCCTGCCGGGTGAACACGGTAAAAAAAAAAAAAAACAGTGCCAAAACAGCCATTTTTTGGTCACCTTCCCCCACAAAAAGTGTAATACCACGCGATCAAAAAGGCTTATTCACCCCAAAATTGTACGAATCAAATCGTCATCTCATCCCGCAAAAAATTATACCCTACCTAAGACAATCGCCCAAAAAATAAAAAAAATACGTCTCTCAGAAAATGGCAACACAAAAAATTGTTCAAAAATGCAGCTAATGTGTAAAACTTAACAAAAATAAAAATGTTAGACATATTGGGTATCGCCACATCCGTAACAACCTGCTCTATAAAAATATTACATGAGATGGCCCCCCAGTTGAATTCTGTAAAAAAAAAAATTAAAAAAACTATGCCAAAACAGCCATTTTTTTCCCTCTTGCCTCACAAAAAGTGTAATAGCAGGCAATCAAAAAGGCGTATGTACCCCAAAATGGTACCAATCAAACCGTCATCTCGTCCCGCAAAAGATGAAACCCTACCTAACACAATCGCCAGAAAAATAAGAAAATAGGGCAGTTAGAAAATGGCAACACAAAAATAAGATTTAATTCTGTTCAAAAATTCATTTACTGTGTAAAATTTAACAAAAATAAAAATGTTAGACATATTGGGTATAGCCGCGTCAGTAACAACCTGCTCTATAAAAATATCACATGATTTGCCCCTACGGGTGAATGCTGTAAAAAAAATTTAAAAAAACTTTTTATGTCACATTGACTCACAAAAAGTGTAATACCAAGCGATCAAAAAGTCTTATGTACCCCAAAATGGTACCAATGAAAACGTCACCTCATTCTGCAAAAAATAAGACCCCACATAAGACAATAACTCAAAAAAATAAAAATCAATGGCTCCTGAAAACCATTCTGTCAAAATCTGTGCTGCAAAATCCATATGGCGCTCCTTCCGTTCTGAGTCCTTTTCATTTTCACAGCCAAGTGTTTCCAAATTCTGTAAAACGCTTAGGGGTCAAAGTGGTCAGTACATCCCTTAATATATTCTTTAAGGTGTGTAGTTTCCAAAATGGGGTCACTTTTTGAGGGTCTCCACTCTAGGGGTACGTTAGGGTCTCTCAATTACAAAATGGTGCCTAAAAACCATTCTAGCAAAATCTGACTCCAAAATCCGTATGGAGCTCCTTTCGTTCTGACTACTGCCACAAACCCATAGAGATGTTTACCACCACATATGGGGTATTTCTGTAAACTGCTGAATCAGAGCAATGTATATTGAGGTTTAGTTTGCTGCTAACCCTTGCTGCGTTGCAAGAAAAAATTGATCAACATGAAAAATCTGCATAAAAATGAAATTTTGAAATTTCGCCTCCATTTTCCTTTAATACATCAGTTTTAAATAATTTGAAGGGTGTAGTTTCTAAAATGGGGTCATTTATGGGTGGGGTCCATTATGTAAGCCCCTCAAAATCACTTTATATCTGAATTGGTGCTTAAAAAAAATGGTTTTGGAAATTTTGTTGAAAATCTGAAAAATGGCTTCTAAACTTCTAAGCTTTCTCACGTCCTAAAAAAGTAAAATGACATTTATAAAATGATGCCAACATAAAGTAGACATATGGGGAATGTAAAATAATAACTATTTTGGGGGTATTACTATGTATTTTGAAAGTAGAGAAATTGAAATTTGCTAATTTTTCCAAATGTTTGCTAAATTTGGCATTTATTTTTATAAATAAAAATGAAATATTTTGCCACAAATTTACTGCTGTCGTGAAGCACAATATGTGACAAGAGAACAATCTCAGAATGGCCTGGATAAGTAAAAGCGTTCCAAAGTTATTGCCACATAAAGTGACACATGTCAGATTAGCAAAAATTGGCCTCGGCAGGAAGGTGAAAACAGGCCCGGGGTTGAAGAGGTTAATAGTCCAGTGTGATCATTCCTCTGTTTGGTTCCTGAACCAGTTGGGAAAAGGTAACTATCTTTAGTTTTTGGAGACTGACCCCTGACCTCTGTAAGGGCAGGAAACAGAGAAAGGTTAAATTGCCCCCTGCCACCACCATTCCCCAGTGTTTTCCTGCCCCTACAGTGGCTAGAACAGAGAACGGCCTCTCTGTTTCTGTCTAGGGAGGTGAAGATGGATTGTCTTTCTTTTTCTTCTATTAATCCAGGGCACTGCATCAGAGGTTTAGGACCTTACTTGCATGTTTATTAGAATTCCCTGGGAGTCCCTGCTCGCTGGCGGTAACTTACCTATGCTGGGCAGGGAGACAGGTTGGCCTTGTATCCGTAGATCGGATGCCTGTCCACATGCTGCCATAGCCTCCTTTCCCCTAGTGGGACAAGCTGAAGTAAGGGCACAGATCCTGCATGGAGATCGCGGGTGTCTGTCTTCACTTCCAGGTGCGGAGTGGCGTGCTTGTGTACCAGAACTGTCTTTGTGATACAGGGCTGACACACTTTAGAAAGCTCCAGCGGGAAAGCCACAAAGCTTTTGATCTGAGGTCTGGTGACAGTCATGTCGGGCCCTGAGATGCAGGCAACTAGAGAGCTTGATGCTCCAGCGCCACCAATTGTAAGTCCCCATGTGGGGTAATGTAATATATACATATACCTGACAGTGATGGGATTGCGCTCTTAATAATAGGTCTCTAAGGAGGCTCAGAAGAGTATCAAATGCATATCTTGCTATAAGAAATTGCCAGACCAATATTCTAAAATACTCGGTAAAAAGTGTATTTCTAACATCATAAAAAAGGAACAACCATTTATTATGGAGGGATTCAGGTCTAGCCTCACTGGCTTCTATAAGAGATGTGAATCCAGGTCCACAACCTCCAAAAAGCTAGAAGAGAGGAGTAAATTCCACCTCAGACTCAGATGGTCTTGAGGATGAAGCATCTTCATCAAAACAGTGGAAAGATGAAAATCCTTTATCTGAGAGAGAAATTGTGGAAGAATCAAAAAAGTTTTATTTTTCTACAGATGAGATGAACAAACTATTAAAAGCAGTTAGAGCTACAGTTGTTTTTGAAGAAGTCCAAAAGCCCCATTCAATACAAGAAGAAGTGTTTGGGGTTTGAGAACCAAGTGCTCCAGAATTTTTCCTATTAATAAAAACATAAAGTATATGGTAATTGATGAATGTTTGGACCCAGAGAAAAGGCTGGGCATATCTAGAGAATTCAAGAGCCGGTTATTATTTGATCCAAGCGAGTTCAAAAATATTTGATGAAATTCCCAAAATTGATGTACAGGTTGCCAAAGTAAATAAAAAAAAACAAACAAACAAAAAAAAACATCATTACCATTTGGAGACTCATCTCCGTTAAAAGACCCCATAGAAGGAAAGGTGGAGAGTAGAGATGAGCGAATCTCATGTTATGAAATTCGTTCACGCTTCGTTTGGTGGTAAAAGGTGAATTGCGTTATCGATTCCGTTACCACGAACCATAACGCAATTCTATGACGGAATGCATAACGGAATGTCTTTAGAGACATTCCGTTATTTATTCCATCATAATAGAAGTCTATGACCTGCATAAGGGATCCATCCCGTTTCCGTTATGCTGCATAACGGAGACTGGACGGATCCATTATGCAGCCCTTAGACTTCTATTATGACGGAATGAATAACGGAATGTCTCTAAAAACATTCCGTTATGCATTCTGTCATAGAATTGCGTTATGGTCCGTGGTAACGGAATCCATAACGCAATTCACCTTTTACCACCAAATGAAGCGTGCACGAATTTCAAAATATGAAATTCGCTCATCTTTAGTGGAGCGCCTTCTATTCAAATTATGGGAAGCAGCAATGTTTGGACTGAAAACAAATATAGTAGCAACATCAATGTATACTTGGCTAAATGAACTAGAAAATCACCTAAAAAAAAAAAAAAAAAAAAAAAAAACCCAGGGAGAAGATAATAGATTCAATACCCTTGCTAAAGTCGACAGCTTTCATAGCAGACGCTTAATCAGAAATGGTCAGTTTTTCAGCTAAAGATGCGGCACTCTCTAATGCAGCTAGAAGAGCGCTATATAGTTTTTTCGTGAGAAGACATCTTTGATCCGATCTTGGACAAAATTCTTAAAAAACAACTGGCAAGAAAAAAGGGTTTCCCAAACAAAGACCTATTAGAAGGAAACGTCCCTTTCGTCCCTTTAGTAATCGGGACATATCATACAGGAGAAAAGGAAAGACAAGGCGCTGAAGTTTCCACAAGGGTGGACGAGGAAGAGGATTTCTCCTTAATCCCCAAAATAGACCAACTGAAAAACAATGACGCCACGATTGGGGGAAGATTAAAGAATTTTCTATCCCCAATGGAAGACATTAACATCAAACCTTTGGGCCCTAAATATTGTGGAAGAAGGATACAAAATAGAATTCTCTTCTTCTCCCCCGAACAGATTCCTGATAACAACTCACAGGTCCAAATTGTCCATAAAGAAAATATGGGAAGGAGTTCAAGAACTTCTAAAATTAGGGGTAGTAGTCCAGGTTCCAATACATCAACAAAAGCAGGGTTACTACTCAAATATTTTTCTCGTAACAAAACCAGACTGTTCTTACCATACTATAATAGATTTAAAAAATTTGAACAAATACATAAAATACCGAAAATTCAAAATGGAAACCCTAAACTAGTAACATAGTTTATAAGGCCGAAAAAAGACATCTGTCCATCCAGTTCGGCCTGTTATCCTGCAAGTTGATCCAGAGGAAGGCAAAAAAAACCCTGTGAGGTAGAAGCCAATTTTCCCCACTTTAGGGGAAAAAATTCCTTTCCGACTCCATTTAGGCAATCAGAATAACTCCCTGGATCAACGACCTATCTCTAGTAACTATAACCTGTAATATTGTTACCCTCCAGAAATACATCCAGGCCCCTCTTGAACTCTTTTAGTGAACTTACCATCACCACCTCCTCAGGCAGAGCATTCCATAGTCTCACTGCTCTTACCGTAAAGAATCCTCTTCTATGTTTGTGTACAAACCTTCTTTCCTCCAGGCGCAGAGGATGTCCCCTCGTCACAGTCCTGGGGATAAATAGATCATGGGAGAGATCTCTGTACTGACCCTTGATATATTTATACATAGTTATTAGATCTCTCCTCAGTCGTCTTTTTTCTAAAGTAAATAACCCTAATTTTGATAATCTTTCTGGGTACTGTAGTCCACCTATTCCAGTTATTACTTTAGTTGCCCTCCTCTGAACCCTCTCCAGCTCTGCTATGTCTGCCTTGTTCACAGGAGCCCAGAACTGTACACAGTACTCCATGTGTGGTCTGACTAGTGATTTGTAAAGTGGCAGGACTATGTTCTCATCATGGGCATCTATGCCCCTTTTGATGCAACCCATTATCTTATTGGCCTTGGCAGCAGCTGTCTGACACTGGTTCGTACAGCTTAGTTTGCTGTTCACTAAAATTCCTAAGTCCTTTTCCATGTCAGAGTTACCCAATGTTTTACCATTCAGTATGTACTGGTGACTTGCATTATTCCTTCCCATATGCATAATATAATAATATAATATCTGTAGCAGTATACTGTCATTTTCTGTGTTAATTACTTTACACAGTTTAGTGTCATCTGCAAAAATTTATATTTTACTGTCCACTACAAGATCATTAATAAATATATTGAAGAGAATAGTGCCCAATACTGACCCCTGTGGTACCCCACTAGTGACAGTGACCTAATCTGAGTTGTACGGTTAATAACCACCCTCTGTTTTCTATCACTGAGGCAGTTACTTACCCACATGCAGACATTTTCTCCCAGTCCAAGCATTCTCATTTTATATACTAACCTTTTATGTGGTACCATGTCAAATGCTTTGGAGAAGTCCAGATATACGACATCCATTGATTCGCCGCGGTCAAGTCTAGAACTTACCTCCTCATAGAAACTGATTTAAATTGGTTTGACATGACCGATCCCTCATGAAGCCATGCTGATATGGAGTTATTTGCTTATTTTCATTGAGGTACTCCAAGATAGCATCTCTTAGAAAACCCTCAAACAGTTTACCCACGACAGATGTTAAACTTACTGGCCTATAGTTTCCGGGCTCTGTTTTTGGACCCTTTTTGAATATTGGTACCACATTTGCTATGTGCCAATCCTGTGGAACACTCCCTGTCAGTATAGAGTCCTTAAATATCAGAAATAAGGGTCTGGCGATGACATTACTTAATTCTCTTAGGATACAGGGGTGTATGCCATCCGGTCCTGGTGATTTGTCTATTTTAATCTTTTTAAGACGTCGCTGTACTTCTTCCTGGGTCAGACAGGGCACTTTTAAAGGGGAATTTACTTTTATATTCTGCATTTCATCTGACAGTTTATTTTCCTCAGTGAATACACTGGAGAGAAAAATATTTAGTAGCTTTGCTTTCTCCTCATCGCTCTCTACAACTCCCCCCTCATTACTCTGTAAGAGGCCGACACCTTCAGGTTTATACTTTATACCATTTATATATATTTATAGAACATTTTAGGGTTATTTTTACTCTCTTTGGAGATCAATCTCTCAGTCTCTAGTTTGGCTGTTTTTATTTGTCTTTTACATATTCTATTTTTTTCCTTTTAGTTTTTCAATGCTTCCTCGCCACCCTTCTGTTTTAGTGATTTAATTGCTTTCTTTTTGTCATTTATTGCTTTCTTTATTTTTATTTTTGAGGACTTTGTCCCAGTTAGTTAGGCTTATGGCCTCTTTTAGTTGACTAAATGTAGCTTTTTTGAAGTTTGGTATTTTTGTTCCTCTTTGAAGAACCACTATTTTGAATGACAATTGGAAGGTTATTATTTTATGGTCACTATTTCACAGGTGTCCCCCCAACCTGCACATCTGTTGTTCTGTCAGGTGTATTGGTTAATACTAAGTCCAGTATGGCCGTCTCTCTAGTCGGGTCCTGAACCAGTTGGGAAAGGTAATTGTCTTTGGTTATTGCAAAGAACCTGTTTCCTTTGTGAGATATACAGGTTTCAGTTTCCCAGTCTATATCTGGGTAGTTGAAGTCCCCCATAATAACGACCTCATTATGATGTGCCGCCTTGTCTATTTCGTTTGGAAGTAGCTTTTCTGTGGACTCTGGGTATATTAGGTGGTTTATAATAAAGTCCTATTAGTATTTTATTATTGTTTTTGGCTCCATTTATTACAACCCACAGTGACTCCACATCTTCATGTCCCTCACTTATATCTTCCCGGAGTGTGGGCTTTAGACAGGACTTTACATAAAGACATACCCCTACCCCTCTCCGGTTTTGGTAATCCTTTCTAAACAGACTGTAACCCTGTACGTTAACTGCCCAGTCATAGCCCCTCCTATAATGTAGTTACACGCCCCCCCCCAGTCCCTGGTTTAAACACTCCTCCAGCCTTCTAGTCATCTTCTCCCCTAAAACAGCTGCCCCTTCCCCATTGAGGTGCAGCCCATCCCCACGGTAGAGCCTGTAGCAGACAGAGAAGTCGGCCCAGTTCTCCAAGAACCCAAATCCCTCCTTCCTACACCCGTTCTTGAGACACTTGTTTACCTCCCTAATCTGTTGCTGCCTTTCTTGTGTGGCTCGCGGTACAGGCAGTATTTCAGAAAACACTACCTTTGAGGTCCTTGCCCTAATCTTATGCCCTAAATCCCTAAAATCATTTTTAAGGACGCTCCACCTACCTCTAACTTTGTCATTGGTTCCGATATGGACCATGACTGCTAGATCTTCTCCAGCCCCTCACAGTAATCTGTCAACCCGATCCGCAATGTGCCGAACTCGAGCGCCTGGAAGGCATCACACCATTCGACGATCCCGGTCTTTGTGACAGATTGCCCTCTCTTTACCCCTAATAATTGAGTCTCCCACTACCAGCACCTGTCTGGCCTGCCCTGCTCTCCTGGTCCCCTGCTTACTGGAACTTGTTGGGGTGTGTCAGATCAGGGCTAGCATCCCTGGCACTTTTCCCTCTACCCCACTTTCTAACTGTTACCCAGCTAGCTAACTCACTTTCCTGAGAGATGCGTAAAAGAGATGATAAAAAGATATGCGTTAATGAGTGCAGTCGACTTAAAAGACTCATACTGCCACATACCAATCCAGGAACAATTCCAGACGTACCTATGGTTTTCCCCAAAAAGTCCTTCTGGAAAATATCTCGCTTTCAGTTCATCGCCCTACCATTCGGCATATTATCAGCTCCCAGGATTTTTACAAAACTTGTGATAGAAATGGTAGCGTATGTAAGAAAGGAAGTATTAATAATAATCCCTTACGATTTCTTAATAGTGGCGGACAAACAGAGTCAAATAAAACACAACATATTAGACCGATTCTTGCTCCTGTTAAAAGATTTCAGATGGGTAATAAATCTAAAGAAGTCCTGCCTTCATCCTCTAACAAGGGTAAAATTTTTAGGAATACTTCTGGACTCAAGAAAACAAACATCCTTTCTTCCAAGCGAGAAGATACTCTTTACAACAAAAGGTCTGCACATTTCAAAAGAAGAGATCATGTTCCATCAAGGAAGACATGAGCCTATTGGGGTTACTGACATCATGCATGACTTCAGTAACCTGGCGCCAAATTCATTTCCAAACTCTCCAATCTTGGTTCCTGAGGAGAAGGGACAGACACCAAACGTCTCTAGATCTGAAGATTTCCATTCCGGAACATGTAAAAGTATCGCTTCACTAGTGGATGAAATCATCAAACGTGAGAAAGGGAGCTGTAGGGCAAAAGACCTGATCCATCCAGATTCAAACAGATGCGAGCAAGTCAGGCTGGAGAGCAAAGGTAGAAGACATTCTACCAAGATATTTGGCCAGAAAATAAAACCAAACAATCATCAATTTACAGAGAACTTCGTGCGGTATGGGAAACCTTAAAAGCAGAATCAAATACCTTGCAGGGTCATCATATAAAGGTTCTATCAGACAATAGTCCTTTCAGAGAAAATCATATCCTGGGCGGAAAGAACAGTGAGCTCCATAACAGCAATTCACCTAAAAGGACATCAAAACTACTGTATGTGGCAGACTTTCTCAGTAGGAAGAAGATAGATCAAGGAGAATATATATGATAGAGAGCAGATGGGGTTCTCCGTAGGTGGATCTTTTCACCTCAAGAGAAAATCTAAAAACCCAACATTTCTGCTCACTAAACCCCTAGTACAGACCCTGGGCAGTAGACGCATTCTCCCAAACATGGAATTGGGATCTAGCTTATGCGTTCCCTCCGTTCCAGTTGTTCTCAATGGTAATTCAAAAAGCCCTTCTGGAAAAATCGACAATACAATTAATTACCCCATTTTGTCCAAAGAGGAGTTGGTTCTCCCTGCTCGAAAAACTATCTTTACAAGAACCATGGTTGCTGCCAAACAGAAAGGATATCCTGGTACAAGATCCCACTACTCATTTCCATCCAGAGCTCATCAAGTTGACAGCATGGATCCTGGGTCCGACATTCTAAGACGTCAGGGGCTTTCAGATAGAGTAATTTCCACACAAAGATCTAGCAGGAAGAAAATTACATCAGCAATTTATCTGAAGATCTGGAAAAATTCTGTTACTGGTCAGGTGAAGCAACTCCAAACCATTCAAAGCCAAACATTCAAAAAATCTTGGGTCTTAGACCTTACATTAAAAGTACAAAGTTCAACACTTAGTGCTTTTTATGACACAGACCTAGCGAGTCACAGATGGATAAATAGGTTTGTTAGGGCAACCGCTAGATTAAGACTTTTTATTAGACCACGTGTCCCTTCCTGGGATCTAAACATTGTCCTTACAGGACTTACAAGAAGTCCCATTGGACAACAGCTCAGTTAAGTCCCTCTCTTACAAGACTGCTTTCCTAATTGCCATCTCTTCAGCGAGAAGATTAGGTGAGATACAGGCCCTCTCAATCCGTGAACCTTACCTCAAAGTACTAGACTATAGGATAATCCTAAAACGTAACCCAGGGTTCTTACCCAAGGTGGTAACAGATTTCCATAGAGATCAAGAAATAATGCTACCTTTTTGCAGTAACCCTACGGGCTCTTTCACACGAGCAGATGCCATCTGAGGTTTCCGCTGTGTGTAAGAGAGCCAAGCCCCATGCAGGACAGCAGAGGCATGACACAGAGCCTCTCTGTGTGATTTTGTAGTAAAAAGATCACAGAGAGGCACAGAGCATTATTAATCATGTTAATGCTCCGTACTTTCCTGCACGGGGCTTGGCTCTCTGTCACACAGCGGATTCCTCAGACGGCATCCGCTCGTGTGAAAGAGCCCTAAAAATGCTAGCAATAAGAATTTCATTCTTTGGATGTAAGAAGGACAGTTCCCCAATACCTAGAAGGTACCAAAGAATTTAGACTGGTAGACAATTTACTAGTTCAATTTGCAGGAAAAAGCAGAGGTAGAATGGTATCCTAAGCATCCATTAGCAGATGGCCCATTCCACTAGAGTTGTGTCTTCCTCTTATGCTGAAAAAGTGGGTGCATCTTTAGAACAGATCTGCAAGGCTGCGACCTGGTCCAATATTGATGTCAGATCTATCCTTCGGACGGAAAGTTCTGCAAGCTGTAGCCCCCGCCCTTTAAGTTTGGTGATCTGAATGGTCTCCAGTTGTATTCTGTCATGGTGATGAAATGGAAAATTGGAATTAGTCTTACTGGTAATTCTGTTTCCATATATCCACCATGATGGCACAATTTCTCTATTGTTCCTGGGTATGAAGCAATAGGATTTAATATATCTCTCTGACACTATAGTAATTTTGGGGAATGGTGGTGGGAGGGGGGAATTTAACCTTTCTGTGTTTTCTGCCCCTACAGAGTTCAGGGGTCAATCTCCAGTTGTATGCCATCATGGTGGATTCATGGAAACAGAATTACCAGTAAGACCAGAACCCCAATATATATTCTATGCAATAGTAAATGGTGGAATTATGAAGTGCAAATTGTCCCACAAAAATCAAGCCCTCGTACGGCTATGTGAATGGAAAAATAAAAACGTTATTGCCCCAGAAAGGCAGGGAGTGAAAACATTGAAGGGATTGTGCCAAGTTTTTAAGATATCCCCTAGGCACAGGATAGGAGATAGCTAGCTGATCTCTGGTGGGGGTCCCAGCAGTGAGACCTCCAATCATGAGAATGGGGGTCCCATGCACCTGTTCTAATAGACCAGCAGGTCATGCTTGGGCAGTGCCAGTCCATTCATTCTCTATGGGAGCGCCGGAGATACCTGAACTCTGTACTCCAATATCTCCTGCACTCCCATAGAGACTGAATGGAGCTGCAGTGCACATGCACAACCTGTCGCTCCATTAGAACGGGGGAGTGGGACCTCCATTCTTGTGATCAGTGTGCTCTCAGTGGTTGGAACCGCCAGCCAGTTAAAACCAGATAGTCAAACACCTTTTTTTCTAATTTGTTTTTATTTTCTGATTGTAGATTTCTTATTCTGTTTCCTGAACATGATTTAAGGTACTGCCATCTTTCCTGAGCTGTTTGTTAACCCATTTAGAGAGATGCTTTAGAGCAGCCACCATGTGCCATAGACATAAAAGACAGAAGCTGACCTCCTTGATTTGTATGGGCAAGTTTTCTAGGCTTTCTCTGACCTGTGTGGAGGTCAGGAAGAGTAGATAAGCTATGCTATCACCTATTGTAAATCATGGATCCTTTGTTATCTATATACAGGGGTTATGTAATTGTAATCTGGCTTATAATGATAATGAGATGGCTACTGAAAAGTGATCTGTACAGACCAAGAGCCCTTTATTTAAGGCTACTTTCACACTGGCGGCAGGCCTGATCCGGCAGGTGAAGGGTGCTGCCGGATCAGGCCTGCCGCAGTGACATGTGTGGAGCCGGAACCGCGCTCCGGCCCCACACATGTCACACAGTACATACATATACATACACATAAACATACACACACATATAGACATACAAACACACATACATACTTACATGCTCCCCGGCAGGTCTTCGGAGCGTCAGGACGGCTCACACAGGTCACGATTCCCCACAGCGCCCTCTGCTGGGCGCCTGGTGGAATCGTCATCTGACGATTCCACCAGGCGCCCAGCAGAGGGCGCTGTGGGGAATCGTGACCTGTGTGAGCCGTCCTGACGCTCCGAAGACCTGCCGGGGAGCATGTAAGTATGTATGTGTGTTTGTATGTCTTTATGTGTGTGTATGTTTATGTCTGTATGTGTCTATGTGTACCCGGATCCGTAATGGACTCCATTGAAAGTCAATGGAGGGCGGATCCGGTTACCATTATGGTCACACCAGACGGATCCACCCCCATTGACTTGCATTGGGGGTCATTCCGGATCCGTCTTGGTGCGGATGCCTGGACCGGAGAGCAAACCGCAGCATGCTGCGGTTTGTTCTCCGGTCTGAAGACGGAACGGAATGCTTTCAGGAGCATTCCGTTGTCTTCAGTTCAGTTTTGTCCCCATTGACAATGAATGGGGACAAAACTGAAGCGTTTTATTCCGGTATTGAGCCCCTATGACGGAACTCAATACCGGAATTTTAAAACGCTAGTGTGAAAGTAGCCTAAGAGCCCTTTACACAGGCCAAGAATCTGCCAGATAATCGTTAATGAACGTTAATAGGAACGCTTGTTAGTGATTATCTGGTGGTGTAAAGGTACTGCAGATTACCCGATTAACTCCGCTGCCAACAAACAAGTCTATATTGGGACGAGTGATGGTGATAGTGATATTCCTACCCATATTGTTGAGGAGATTGCTGCATGTAAATGCAGAGGTCATATCCACTGATAAGCAGGCAATTACTAGGAAGGAACATTCCTTTCCGACAATTGCCTGCTGAATTGGCCTGTCTAAAGGGACATTTAGATAGTCACATGGAAATTGAAAAATAACACTAAAATTATATATATATTAATATCTTTTTCTGATGACATTCCGTTTAATGCATTTGAATTTTGAATGGGATATCGGAAAACCCCCTGTAATTGTAATGTGGAGATTTCCCATTACTTTTGTCCATACACTATAGCTGTCAATCTGTTATTAGGATTGCCCACTGGACACCTAGTAGTAGAAAAAGCAGAGATTTCAATGGATTCATTTCACATTATAAATAAAAAAGTACATAAGTGGCTTACAGGTACTGGGATGGCTCACATGGGTGCGTTACCTAAATGGTTGCCCTTAAACCAAGACTAAGCTAATAAAGTATATAGAAAATAGCTGGCACTCTAAGTAATAGAAATATGTTGTTATAATAATATTTATTGGTATTTATTATATAAACATGCCTCATGAATATAGACCTACGCTATACAGCGCTTACATGGGTCTGTTGCACACCTACACATGAATGTAATGGTACCTTTGTTATTTTCTTTAGACTTGCAGATGCAGGAAAACACAGTTTAATTCAAATGCAAATGAGCACTTGCAAGGGGGCGGTGTTCAGTGTGTAGGAGCCCAGGCTGCTCTTGGACTCCTTCACAATGAACACCGCCGCTGGGCACTTACAAGTGCTCATTTGCATATGGATTAAACAGCGTTTTTTCTGCATCTGCAAGTCTAAAGAAAATAACAGAGGTACCATTACATTCATGTGTAGGTGTGCAACAGAGCCATGTAAACCCTGTATATGGTCATATAGTTGTGACAGACTCCCTTTACAGCAGATTTGTACCTATGAAACTGGCTGACCTGTTACATGTGTGTTTGGCAGCTGAAGGCAACTGTGTTGGTCCTCTATGCATACGTGCCCCCATTGCTGAGAGTAATGTTTTAATATATGTAAATTAGCGTCTAGGAACAACAAGGGCATCCACCAAGAGGCTCTGCTCTCTTTGCATCTGCTGTGCCCTCTCCACTTTGACAGCTCCAGACAGTGTAAATGTGATCACGCCTGGCCCTGACTTCTACTAAAGTCAGTTAAAGGGTTATTCTCATTTTAGACAATGGGGGCATATCGCTAGGATATGCCCCCATTGTCTTATAGGTGCGGGTCCCACCGCTGGGACCCGCACCTATTTCCAGAACTGAGCCCCCGAAGTGAATGAGGGCGCACTGCGCATGCGCAGCCGCCCTCCATTCATTTCTATGGGGCCGCCGAAAATAGCCGAGCACTGGCTCGGCTACTTCCGTCGGCTCCATAGAAATGAATGGGAGCGCACCGCGCATGCACGGCCCGGCTCCCATTCATTTCTATGAGCGGCGCGGGGAGCTGCGCCTGGTGGTGGCCGGACCCCCGGAAACCTGGGGTCCTCCAGGCGCAGCGCTCCCCGCTCCGTTCTGGATATAGGTGCGGGTCCCAGCGGTGGGACCCGCACCTATAAGACAATGGGGGCATATCCTAGCGATATGCCCCCATTGTCTAAGATGAGAATACCCCTTTAAGGTGCAGAGAGTGCGGCAATTGCGGGAGAGCAAAGGTTCTAGGTGTAACGGCAATGTCTCCATTGCTCCTAGAGGCTCATTTGCATTTATTAAAACTTCATTTTTCTCATCAATGTGTGCACGTATGAACAGGTAACCAACACAGATTCTACACATGCCTTTTAATTTAAAAAAAAAAAAAAACAACTCTTTCTCCCTCTCCCTCTCCCTCTTTCTCTCTCCAAGACTAATACATCATCATATTAGTAAACTGATAAAAATAATTGTGGCATTAGAATGAAAAGTGTACAAGTTTGTTTAGGTAGCAGTGGCCATTCAAACATAATGTGTACATGCATGTTTGGGTACAAGTGATTTATTTAAATAATGTTTTTTAAATCTATGTCAATTTATTGAGTTGTGTGTGTGAATTAATTGTTTGCTTATTTTTCTTTATCTTAGCATTGGGCCTGTGGTTTTTCTTTTTGTACATATTTTATGTTAAATCAGTTATTTATCAGTTTTCATATTCGTACATAAGGTCTCAAGAATCAAATGAAAATTATCTTCTTGGTTTTAAAGGGGTTCTCCAGGAATAATGAGTTTTTATTAAGTGCTTACTGCCTGCCTCTCTAAACAGAAGATTCAAACTTACTTGCTCCCCACAGCTCCTCTCTACTACATTTCCTCAGCTGTGTCCATGTTCCAGTCTGAAAAATAAATCAATAGCCTAGGGGCTATTCAATTCTGTTTTTGGCCTTATTATTTATTTCTTCTTTTAAAAACTTTTTGTTTTATTTTAAAATAAACACAAAACGTAATAGCGTGTCTCTATACATTTCTGTTTTCAAAAGCCTTTTAATGGTAATAAAAAATTCAAAAAAACATTAGCGTGTTTTTCTTTACTTTTTATATCTTCTATATATACTAGTGGTATTTATACTTAGGTCTACATATATTTTCAACTGTGGTTACGTTTGCTTTCACACACCTCAGTTACAATTAGTAAGAAAATATTTTATTTATCAAATAGTAGCAGCTGTTCTATTAGAACAGCTTTTTATATTCTCTAGACACTGCTTCTTCCTGAGTGTACTAGAGAGAATATAGTAATCAGTTGCTCTGTATTGGCAACTTTGTTTATTATTAGTATGGTAGTTTGTTACACTGTTCATTCAATCCAATATCGCTTAATCTCTAACTATATCAGCTGCTACTCTAATGCTGGTTCCTTGCTCTATCTGAGCTAGCTTTTTTAATCGGTTCCCTAAATTAATACCACTAGATTCTACCACTAGTCATAGTGCAGGGGGACTCCTGCAGGTCTGCCCCTACATTCGCAATTCTAATGCATTTGCTTTTTAAAAAATGGATCAAAGCTCCCACAGCATGTTTCACCACATATGTGGCGTCTTCAGCGGTTAGGAGCTTGTAACACGAGTGCTGGGTTTATTAGATCTTTATAGGAGAAGGGTCCCCTCCTATATCAGTATTATCCATTCACAGCGCTCAGTGTATAAGTTGACAATTCACCAATTGAAAGAGAGGTACAAGTGTTTCTAGACCAATAACGTACATATTTTTTACCTGATGTGAACGCTGAGTAAGCCAATCCCCCGCTCACACCGGCGCTTGCATGTGAAACTTAGAGAAAGGAACCGATCCTCCTTTTTCCCCCCTACGCGCCTGCATGCAAAGCTTAGAGAGGATACGATCCTCTCCATCCTTCCCACACGCGAAACTTAGAGTGAAGTGATCCCCTCGTTCTCTCGTGCCTGCTCGCAAAACTTATACTTACATTCCCATTCTCTTCTCTTGCCTCTTACTATGCATGTTTCTGGACTTAGTTTCATCAACATCAACATTTGGTCCTATCATTAGTACATTCCATTTTACTTCAATGATGGACGTTTAAGTCCTTTTTATTATTAATGTTGTTGTCTTTTTTTTAATATAAGGTCAACGGGAAAAAGAACAGGTGTATTATGATAGTATTAATTTAAAGGTGATTCAAATAGTAAATATATTGGTCCTATATTTGGTTGATTGGATACCCGGTTAGCAGTATTTTATATCAATTTAGAGACAGATTAATATCAAACAGTATCACATGATTAATATCAAACAATGTCAAAAAAGAATATATATTTACAGAATGACTAATAAAATGATAGGCGATAGAATGTAGCAATAAACTGCATAAGGTTATCAATTAATTTATTAGATAAGTCCAGAAACATGCGTAGTAAGAGGCAAGGAAAGAGAACGGCGATGTAAGTATAAGTTTTGCGCGCAGGCACGAGAGGGGGGGGGGGTTGCTTCATTCCTCTAATTTTCACACGCAAGCGCTGGTGTGAGTGGGGGATTGGCTTACTCAGCATTGACATCAGGTAAAAATATGTACCTTATTGGTCTGGAAACCCTTGTACCTCTCTTTCAATTGGTGACTGATATTGTCAATTTATACACTGAGCTCTGTGAATGGATAATACTGATATAGGAGGGGACCCTTCCCCTATAGATATCTAATAAACCCAACACTCGTGTTACAAGCTCCTAACCCCTGCAGATGCCACATATGTGGTGAAACATGTCGGGGAGCTTTGATCCATTTCTTAAAAAACAAATGCTTTAGTATTGTGAATGAAGGGGCCCACCTGTAGGCGTCCCCCTGCACTTTGACTAGAAGAGATAGAATCTAGTGGTATTAATTTAGGAAACCGATTGAAAAAGCTAGCTCAGATAGAGCAGGGAACTAGCATTAGAGTAGAAGCTGATATAGTTAATGATTAAGCGATATTGGATTGAATGAACAGTGTAACAAACTACCATACTAATAATAAACAAAGTTGCCAATACAGAGCAACTGATTACTATATTCTCTCTAGTACACTCAGGAAGAAGCAGAGTGTCTAGAGAATATAAAAAGCTGTTCTAACAGAACAGCTGCTACTATTTGATAAATAAAATATTTTCTTACTAATTGTAACGGAGGTGTGTGAATGCAAACGTAACTGTTGAAAATATATATATATATATATATATAAACCTAAATATAAATACTACTAGTAAAAAGGAAAATAAAACACACTAATGTTTTAATTTTTTATTACCATTAAAGGCTTTTGAAAACAGAAATGTATAGAGACACACTATTAAGTTTTGTGTTTATTTTAAAATAAAAAATAAAAGCACATTTTTAAAAGAAGAAATAAATAATAAGGCCAAAAACAGAATTGAATAGCCCCTAGACCATTCATTTATTTATTTCTTTTTCTTTTTCAAAATATTCTGGGCCAATAAGGGTCTTTTTTTTTCTCAAATTATGTGTTCCAATCTCCAACATATTGACATCTGGTGCAACATGGGCTTTGACACATGGTCCTCTGCAGTCAATGAATTACAAGTGTATCTCAATAAATTAAAATATCATCAAAAAGTAGTTTTTTTTTTTTCAGTAATTCAATTCAAAAAGTGAAACACGTATATTATATAGAGTCATTACAAACATGGTGAACTTTTTCAAGTGTTTATTTATGTTAATGTTGATGATCATGGCTTACAGCCAAGGAAAACCCAAAAGTCATTATCTCAGAAAATTAGAATATTATATTAGACCAACTGTAATTATTTTTATTTTTTTTTTTGAACCACAGAAATGTTGGCCAAATTAAAAGTATGTACAGTAAATGCACTCAATACTTGGTTGGGGCTCCTTTTGCATGAATGACTGCATCAATGCGGCGTGGCATGGAGGCAATCAGCATGTGGCACTGCAGAGGTGATATGGAAGCCTAGGTTGCTTTGATAGCAGCCTTTAGCTCGTCTGCATTGTTAGGTCTGGTGTCTCTCATCTTCCTCTATGGGGTTAAGGTCAGGCAAGTTTGCTGGCCTATCAAGCACAGTGATATTGTGGTTATTAAACCAGGTATTGGTACTTTTGGCAGTGTGGACAGGTGCCAAGTCCTGCTGGAAAATAAAAATTCCATCTCCAAAAAGCTTGTCGGCAAAGGGAAGCATGAAGTGCTCTAAACTTTCCTGGTCGACGGCTGCACTGACTTTGGTCTTGATAAAACACAGTGGACCTACACCAGCAGATGACATGGCTTCCCAAACCATCGCTGATTGTGGAAACTTCACAGTAGACCTCAAGTATCTTGGATTGAGTGCCTCTCCACTCTTCCTCCAGATGCTGGGACCTTGATTTCCAAATGAAATGCAAAATTTACTTTAATCTGAGAACAACACCTTTGACCACTGAGCAACAGTCCAGTTCTTTTTCTCCTTGTCCCAGGTAAGACACTTCTGGCATTGTATATTGGTCATGAGTGGCTTGACACATGGAATGTGACACTTGTAGCCCATGTCCTGGATATGTCTGTGTGTGGTGGCTCTTGAAGCACTGACTCCAAAAGCAGTCCACTCCTTGTGACTCTCCCCCAAATTTAGGAAAGGCCTTTTCTTAACAATCCTATCAAGGCTGCGGTTCTACCTGTTGCTTGTGCACCTTTTTCTACCACCCTTTTTCCTTCCACTCAACTTTCCATTAATATGCTTTGATACAGCACTCTGTGAACAGCCAGCTTCTTCAGCAATGACCTTTTGTGGCTTACCCTCCTTGTAGAGTATGTCAATGACAGCCTGCTGGACATCAGTCAAGTCAGCAGTCTTCCCCATGATTGTGTCCCCTACTGAACCAGACTAAGGGACCTTTTTAAAGGCTTAGGAAGCCTTTGCAGGTGTTTTGGGTTAATTATTCTAATTTTCTGAGATAATGAATTTAGGGTTTTCCTTGGCTGTAAGCCATAATCATCAACATTAACATAAATAAACACTTGAAAAAGTTTACTCTGTTTGTAATGACTCTATATAATATATGGGTTTCACTTTTTTAACTAATTTACTGAAAAAAAACAACTTTTTGATGATATGGCCACAAGCAGTCACGCCCATGCTTGTCAGCACTGCAGGTAACAGAACTCCGATGGACCGAAGTGGCATTGAGCAGGTAAGTATGAATATTCTGTTTAGACAGGTAGGCTGCGGGCACTTGCTTAAAACTTATTATTTCCAGAGAACCTCTTTAAGAAGGGGTTTGACACAGGCCTAAATGTCTGTTAGATTATGCCGATTTTATATTAGTGGTATGTCACCGGAAAATTCACTGTTAAACTGGGCACAATACCTTGTAGTGCTAGTTAAGCTGAATATAATGATGTCTTTCACTTAGCAATCCATTGCTTCATTCTAAAGCTAAATCATTTTTAACTCATGTGGAAAGATGCAGTTAGGTGCACTGAGGGCAGTCCTAAGTCATGCTGTGCACACTTGCTCCTCCTGCTTCCTCTGCCAGCCTTTCCCTTTCATTGATTGACTGGGCCAAGGTCCTGGCCCTACCATTTTGCTTGGCCTTGTCAATCTAAAAGGAGAGCAAGGGGCTCAGTCACATTGTGAGTTGCAGTAATGAAATTCATGCAATTTGACTATAGAGATGTTATTTTTTTCTCATCTTCAATTAGTCAAGATTTTGATCCGGAATCTTTCGTTCATCGAGATCATATGTGTAATTTGTGTTCCCTTAATGTTTAAAATGCTCAGTGCAGACACTTCTGTAAGTAAACTGTAGTTGGTTGCATCACAGACTTTATGTGCAGTCTGCATTCTGCTCCTGGATTTACAGGACTTCTGTGGAGTAGCTGTGTAAATTGTATTTAAATGCTTTCCATATATGTAATAATTTCATATTTCACTGTGTATTTGTGAATTAGTCAGATTCAGTGCATTTTGTACAAGGTTGAAAGGGTCACTAGTATACATTTTATTCAACTATGCATGCAGAAAGTAATCTTATGTGAAGTGTATAGGTAATAGGAATTAAATTCTGTGATAAAAGAACTATGTTACTTATTCTGTCTATTTTGTGTTCTATGTTAAAGATCCCTGTATTGAATGTGCAAGTGAAACTTGTCCCTGCCTTCGGCACTGTTGCCGGCACCATATTTTCTTCTATCAATTACTTCAGAGTTATCTTTACAGGTGGAGTGGGAAAAAATGGATCAACAATAGCTGTAAGTACAAACTCTTTGTGAAATGTATTATACTAAGAATTTCGAGTGGCCGACTGAATCTGACATAGCTTTGTCTGACAGACAAATCCCTTGTAAATGAAAATGTTTGTAGCCATCAAAGTCCCAATACACACAGAAGCTCCACTTCTCCGCACCAACAACACAACACCGTGTATATCCAGGGTAACAGAATTAAAAATGTATGGCAGAGAGATACTGATAATTTTACGAACAATAAATCACTTGCTGATGACCCTTCCCTTGCCATTAAAAATGCTGACAAGGGGGGCCATTGTTATGGATCGAGAGAAGTATATACAGTAGCGTAAGCTTTGGATCAATTTGGGGATACTAAGGTATATAGGAAGTTAGAGAAAGATCTGACTAACATATACTAAAAGGAGATTGATCTTTTTCTTGGGAATTCTGTGCAGTCTGGCATTATTACTGAAGAAGTCAGAAAGGTTCTGGTGGGTGAAACTTCTTTGGGGAGGTTTATGAAGAAGGTGCTTTCTGCGCCAGTCTTGATATCCCCTGCACTGCTAGAGGATGCACCAAATTTATGACGTGGCATACTACTCATCATAAATGAGGCATATCCTCTGGCAGTCCGCATGCATAAACAGAAATCTATAATGATTTTTATGCCACTCGTTATTAGATTCATAATTTCTGAATCATTCCTCCATTTCCTTCCTTCCTCCTCTTCTACCTCATCTCTCCATAGACTTCTATGAGACGATGAACTTGATGAACAATGTCAAATCCATGCCCATTGAATCTGAAAACTGCAGTGGGTTACAATATGCACGTTAGTGTATGTGAATCAAGGACTGAGCATCGTCTGTTAAAGAGGAGACTGTCACATTGAACATGGTGTGCGGGCAGCTTGTTAATAGAGTGGGAGGGGCTGAGCAGATTCATTTGTAGTGTTGTGGGAAAAAATTCTGCAGAATGGCTCTTGCACACGGCAATATTCTGATTAGTGTTTTGCATTGGTATTTAGAAACCAGTCTCAGAATATGTCCAAAGTATGGAATAGAGTCAAGGTTTTTTATTTTAGTTCTCATTGTAGGTTCTACTGGTGGTTTTAGCTTCCAAATATTGATGCAAAATAAGGACGATAACACTGCTGTGTTGAAGTGGCCTAACTTGTGTGTTATTTGTTTAAATCCCAGCTCATCTATGCTTAGGAGTCCAGAAGGAGTTCTTATTTTATAACTGATGAAACATTACTTAGGACTTCAAAATGGATTGCAAAGCATAAAAAAGATGGGATTTTTCATTTTTTCATCCTAACCTTCCAATGCCATAAGTCCTTTATTTTTGCCTACGCATTGTTTTTTTGTGGGATGATTTTTATTTTTTACTGTTGGGTGAAATGGAAGGAAAAATCCATTTTGTTTTTTGGGTTTCATTTATACATGTGCATTAAAATATATACTAACTTAATATAAAAATATACTAACTGTGGATTAGTATGATTCTGGTGTTACCAAATGTAAACTGTAAAAATTATAATGTATACTTTGTTTTCCTATTATGCCCCTTGATAGCACCCGTAAGAGACCATGCCTTATCTGTACATGAACCTCCAAAATGACTTCCACTCCCCTCTTCAGTTCCTGTTTCTTTTCCATAGAACAGGTGTACAGTGCCTCTCAACATCGGGTTGAGTCTTCAGGGCCTCCTTCGCCTCAACATACTGATGAACAGGGGTCACCTGTTTGCTTAAGACACCACTAGGAGCTGCCATGTATTCTGGATTCCTCTCCTCGCTCCCTGTGGATGATTCTTTTGTGCTTCCAACTGTGGTCTTTCTGAAGTGCACTGCAGGATTGTGGTTCCTTCTCCACTGGTCCTCTTGTGAATTGGCTGTGTTTCAGGTGCAGGAGGGCTGCAGGCTGTTAGGCTGGGTTCTTTGTTCGGTGAGGGAGCAGGGATAACAGGGTACAACGTCCTATGCTCCAGAAGAGGTGCAGCTGATGTGATGTCAGTGTTCCACTGTGGACCTGGAAAAGGAGGGGAAGCAGGCTACAGGAAGGAAAGCATTCTCTGAATGAGGGACTTCTAGCCAGCCACCAAACGAACAGTAACATAGTAACATAGTTTATAAGTTCGAAAAAAGACACCTGTCCATCCAGTTCGGCCTGTTATCCTGTAAGTTGATCCAGAGGAAGGCAAAAACCCCTGTGAGGTAGAAGCCAATTTTCCCCTCTTTAGGGGAAAAAATTCCTTCCTGACTACAATCAGGCAATCAGAATAACTCCCTGGATCAACGACCCCTCTCTAGTAGTTATAACCTGTAATGTTATTACACTCAAGAAATACATCCAGGCCCCTCTTGAACTATTTTAGTGAACTTACCAACACCACCTCCTCAGGTAGAGAGTTCCATAGTCTTACTGCTCTTACTGTAAAGAATCCTCTTCTATGTTTGTGTACAAACCTTCTTTCCTCCAGACGCAGAGGATGTCCCCTTGTCACAGTCACAGTCCTGGGGATAAATAGATCATGGGAGAGATCTCTGTACTGAACCCTGATATATTTATACATAGTTATTAGATCTCCCCTTAGTCGTCTTTTTTCCAAAGTAAATAACCCTAATTTTGATAATCTTTCTGGGTACTGTAGTCCACCCATTCCAGTGATTACTTTAGTTGCCCTCCTCTGAACCCTCTCCAGCTCTGCTATGTCTTGTTCACAGGAGCCCAGAACTGTACACAGTACTCCATGTGAGGTCTGACTAGTGATTTGTAAATTGGCAGGACAATGTTCTCATCACGGGCATCTATGCCTCTTTTGATGCAACCCATTATCTTATTGGCCTTGGCAGCAGCTGTCTGACACTGGTTTCTACAGCTTAGTTTGCAGTTCACTAAAATTCCTAGGTCCTTTTCCATGTCAGTGTTACCCAGTGTTTTACCATTTAGTATGTACTGGTGACTTGCATTATTCCTTCCTATGTGCATAACCTTAACATAACATTTGTCAGTGTTAAACCTCATCTGCCACTTCTCTGCCCAAGCCTCCAGTCTATCCAGATCCATCTGGAGAAGTGTACTGTCCTCTTCTGTGTTAATTACTTTACACAGTTTAGTGTCATCTGCAAAAATTGATATTGTACTGTGCAAGCCTTCTACAAGATCGTTAATAAATATATTGAAAAGAATGGGGCCCAATACTGACCCCTGTGGTACCCCACTAGTGACTGTGACCCAATCTGAGTTTGTAACATTAATAACCACCCTCTGTTTTCTATCACTGAGCTAGTTACTTACCCACATACAGACATTTTCTCCCAGGCCAAGCATTCTCATTTTATATACTAACCTTTTATGTGGTACAGTGTCAAATGCTTTGGAGAAGTCCAGATATACGACATCCGCGGTCAAGTCTAGAACTTACCTCCTCATAGAAACTGATTAAATTGGTTTGACATGACCGATCCCTCATGAAGCCATGCTGATATGGAGTTATTTGCTTATTTTCATAGTGGTACTCCAAGATAGCATCTCTTACAAAACCTTCAAACTGTTTACCCACGACAGACGTTAAACATACTGGCCTATAGTTTCCGGGCTCTACTTTTGGACCCTTTTTGAATAGGTTAGGGTCGAAAATTAACTTGTGAAGCTATATTCAGTTCATACAGTTCATATTAGCAATAAACCTCTATTGATAGGAGTGGTTTTTGCCCTGATATAATTGTATTTTCTTCACTAAAGAGAGTACAATCTGCCTCTCTCTAGATCTCACAGGCAATTGTAATTACCACTCACTAGTGAGTCATCTAAGGAGGATTTAATCGCTATATTCAATGCAGATATTTACTCCATAGTACTCCATGCCTGAATAGTGCTTACCCTAGTGCATTCACACATTGGATTATTATTCACTCGAACATTATAGCCAGTTAGCCTAAAATATTGCGCACATTAGCCCACCCAGTACCAGGACATTGACACTAAAGAAAGTTCTACACAGCTTTCCCAGTTGATTGAATGTCAGGTTTGCCTTTATAGGCAGGAGGGATTTCTAGCATACTAGGCACATTCATCAGTGATAGCCTTCCCCAGGATCGTGAAACATAAATCTCTCTAGCTATGGCACGGTTTAGGAGCTGGAGGGGTATTTAGAATTCTCAGGTCTGGTACAGTTTCACATGTTTGTAACCCAGCTTTCTCAGACCATAAATGGCAAATCTGCCTAGCTATGTCTCCTTGTGGTGGGGAGATCATGATATGGAAAACCCGACAGAGGAAAAGTGCTTTTTGTACCTCTGTCCCCCTGTCCGCCCGCGGTCCAGTACCAACGCTGGACAGGGGAAGGTGGGAGGACTCGTCTCGGCTGGTCTGGGGCCTGCTCCCGGCGTTCAGCTCCCTCCTTTCCCCTTTGTGGGATAAGCTGGGTTGCGCGCCCGAAGCCTCGCGCGTACTGTGATGATGACTTCCAGTGGCGTCCGGAAGTCTCAGAAGGCGGTTCGGGAGTCCGGAAGTGGTAAGTATAAAGCAGGCTGCCGCGTTTACATGCTGATCTGAGGTCTGATGCACGGCTTACCGGCATGTCTGCTCCGGAACCCCGGTCCCCGTGTGGGCTTGATGCTCCACCGCCGCCTTCTGTAAGTCCCCAGTGGGGAACACCGCTTACCTCTTTCTCTCCGGGGTGTTTGTTGAGGTCTGGGGGCTATGGGAGTTGTTATACTCGCCGTTCCCTTTCCATCACAGGGTGGCATCTTCTCTATTTTTGACCTTACCCCTAATTGCCTTCTGTTGCCTCACAGGTTTCTAAAGAGGCTCAGAAGAAGTCAAAGAAACCATTAAGATGCTTGTCCTGTGGGAAAAAATTGCCAGAATCTTATGTCAAAAAGCTCTGTAAGGGATGCATTGACAACATTATCCGGGAGGAACAACCTTCTTTAATAGAAGATTTTCGCTCCATGGTACAAGATGAAATACGCTCCTCACTTGCCAATATCAATCCACCCGCTCCTCCTCCTCCCAAGAAACAAACATAAAATGGCTATTCACCATTCCTCATCTGAAGAAGAGGACTTTGACGAGGACTCTAATTCCTCTAAGTTTGGAGGGGATGATGAAGCAGTGTCGGATTCAAATACTGCTGAGGGCTGTAAAAAGTTTTTCTTCTCAAATGCTGACATGCCTGAATTGTTGAAAGCGATTCGAGCCACCATGGGAGTAGAAGAGGTTCAAAAACCTCACTCTATTCAGGAAGAACTCTTTGGTGGTCTCAGAGCAAAAAGGGCTAGAGTTTTCCCTTTCAACGAGAACATTAAAGAGATGATCTTTGAAGAATGGTCTGTACCTGAAAAACGCCTGGGCATCTCCAGGGACTTTAAGAAGCGTCTTTTGTTTGATCCTAGTGACTCAAAAATCTACGATGAGACTCCAAAAATCGATGTCCAAGTTGCTAAGGTCAACAAAAAGACATCCCTTCCTTTCGAGGACGCATCCCAACTCAGGGACCCTATGGAAAGGAAAGCAGACTCCCTCCTTAGGAAATCCTGGGAAGCCGCCATGTACAACATTAAAACAAATGTAGCGGCTACCTCGGTTGCCAGGTCAATGACCCTGTGGCTAAACGAGTTAGAACAACACTTAAGGAATAAAACTCCTAGAGAGGAAATTCTAAACTCCATTCTCCCCTTAAAATCTGCTACGGCATTTTTGGCGGACGCATCGGCTGAATCCATAAGATTCACCGCCAGAGATGCGGGACTTTCAAACGCAGCTAGGCGTGCGATCTGGATGAAATCCTGGGGGGGAGACAAGGCTTCCAAAATGAAGCTTTGTTCTATCCCCTTCTCAGGAGAATATGTCTTCGGTCCTGTACTGGACAGGATACTAGAGAAGGCTGCTGACAGGAAAAAGGGATTCCCAGATGAAGAATCCCTATCGTAGGAAATTTCCCTTTCGGTCAGGCAGCTTTCAAGAAAGATCCTATAGGGGGAAGGGTAAAAGCGGACGCTGGAGTTACCCCAAAGGAGGCAAGGGAAGGGGCTTTCTCCATAACCCCCAGTCTAAACCTTCCGACAAGCAATGACGTCTGCGTCGGGGGAAGATTGAGTATGTTTCTACCGGCCTGGAAACGGGTAACTTCAAATCCTTGGGCCTCAGCCCTGGTGGAATCAGGTTACAAGATAGAGCTCAATTCTATTCCCCCAAACAAGTATCTACTTTAATAGAATTCCAAATTCCCCCTCAAACAGTGTAGTAATCTGGCAGGAGATTCTTCATCTTCTAAACATGAAGGTGATTGTAAAGGTTCCACCTCTGGAGCAACGAAGGGGATACTATTCTACCCTTTTCTTGGTAAAGAAAAAAGGGGGGAATCTCCGCATGATAATAAATCTGAAATTTCTGAACAAGTTCGTTCACTACAAAAAATTCAAAATGGAGTCCCTTTCATCAGCCATTCCTCTCATCATGGAAAACGCTTTCTTGTGCACAGTGGACTTAAAAGACGCGTATTACCACGTCCCCATCCACCCAAAATACCAGAAATATCTTCGGTTTGCGATTCAAGATGGAGAGGGCCTGACTCATCACTTTCAATTTGCGGCTCTACCGTTCGGGATCTCGTCTGCACCCAGAATTTTCACCAAGTTGATAATAGAGATGGTGGCATTCCTACGTCAGTCAAACCTGATCCTAATCCCATATCTAGACGATTTCCTCCTAATAGCAAATTCTCAAGAACAGCTTCTAAAGGATCTAGATGTCCTCCTATCCACCCTGGGGGATCTAGGCTGGATCATAAATTATCAAAAATCCTCTCTTCTTTGACGAGGACTTTTCCTCCAATTCCTCTTATCCCAAGGGTAATTCAGAAGATACAACGGGAACCCTCATCATAATCACCCCCTTTTGGCCCAAAAGGAGTTGGTTTTCCTCCCTGAAGCGCCTATCTATCGCGGAACCCTGGATTCTCCCGATCTCCAGAGACCTTCTTCTTCAAGGTCCCATCTTTCACCCCCATCCGGAGTTCTTAAAGATGACGGCTTGGATCCTGAAGTTAGAATTCTGAAAGATCGGGGACTGTCAGAAGGGGTTTTCTCCACGCTCAGGGCCTCAAGGAAGAAGGTCACGTCGGCCATTTATCTGAAGATCTGGAAGAGGTTCTGTTCCTGGTCTGACAATCCTTCCCCAAACTCCTCTGCTCCCGACATAGGCTCCATCTTGAATTTCCTTCAATCAGGGCTTGAAAAAGGTTTAAAACCTTCAACACTAAGAGTTCAAGTATCGGCTCTCAGCTGCTTTTATGATTCCGAGCTCGCTAGTCACAGGTAGATAAGACGCTTCATGAAGGCAGCTACCAGATTACGTCCTTCTCTAAAATCAAAAGTTCCTGGTTGGAACCTGGGCACAGTATTGACAGGGCTAACCTTACCACCTTTCGAGCCATTGGATGAATGCTCTTTAAAGCTCCTTTCTTTCAAGACGGCATTCTTAGTAGCTATCACCTCTGCCCGGAGACTAGGCGAGATTCAAGCTATTTCTACTAGAGAACCTTACTTTAGAGTTCTGGACGACAGGTTGATTATCAAGTTAGACCCAGGTTTTCTACCTAAGGTAGTCTCCAACTTCCACAGGGAACAAGAGATTATCCTTCCTTCCTTTTGTAATTCCCCTTCTAACGACAAGGAAAAATCCTTCCATTCTTTAGATGTTAGAAGAGCGGTCCTACAGTACCTACAAGCTACTAAAGATCATAGACGTTCGGACCGTCTCTTCCTTCAGTTTGCCGGGAAAAATAAAGGCCAGGGTGTTTCTAAATCAACACTTGCCCGATGGATCAAAGACACCATCTCTCTATGCTATGGGATCCAGGACCTATCCAGCCCCCCTCTCGTCAAGGCTCATTCCACCCGGGCCATGTCTTCCTCACAAGCTGAACGTGCGGGAGCCTCATTGGAAGAAATTTGTAAAGCCGCCACTTGGTCGAGTGCCAATACCTTTATCATGCATTACCGGCTAGATCTTTCTAATAATGCGGACCTGTCTTTTGGACGGAAAGTCCTTCAGGCAGTTGCCCTCCCTTAGTTTTTATTTCGTATATCTCATTGTGGTGCCGTCGTGGTGATGATATGGAAAGCCGGAATTAGACTTACCGGTAATTCATTTTCCATGATATCACCACGACAGCAGGGATTTTCCCTCCCATCTCCTTTTTTCTTGGTATGCCTTCAATACCGGGAAAATTTTTGAAATTTGTCAAATGTTTTGTTTGTGTGTTTCACCGGTTTGGCTCTGTTATTTGGTAACACTGGTGATTGGTGGTGGGAGGTGTACTTTTAAACCTTCTCTGTTCCTGCCCCTACAGAGGTCGGGGGTCAATCTCATTGTGATGCCGTCGTGGTGATATCATGGAAAATGAATTACCTGGTAAGTCTAATTCCGGCTTTCCCAGGACCCTGAAAGGCAAATCTGACTAGCTATGACACAATATGGGAGTGGGAAAATGTTTTATTTAGGTAGAATTAGTACTTAGAAGTTCCTATTACAGCCCCAGATATGATTTGTCTAGCTATGTTACAGTATGGAGGATTTTTCACTGGGAATCTTACTGAACTTTTTCAGATTTCTGGCTAGCAAATCCACCTAGGTATTATACAATACTGGGGATTTACCAATTCATAAATAGACTGTTCTAGCATTCTGGGAAAGCTGGGTAACAATCTCTGTGGAACGGTGATGGGGGCATATTTGTTAAAAGGGTTGTCCTAGTTTTTAAAAACATGACCGCCACCCACCCCCCTCCCCCCCCTTTACATGGATTGTGTCTGATACTGCAGCTCAGCTCCATGGGGCAAAGTTGCAATACCGCTCACAACCTGTGAACAGGAGTGATGCTGTTTTTTTAAGAAAACCATGAGGCCAAAGAAGCCATGTTTTTCTAATATACACACCAGACACACAAGACAAATCGCCAGGACCGGATGGCATACACTCCCGTATCCTAAGAGAATTAAGTAATGTCATAGCCAGACCCTTATTTCTGATATTCAGGACTCTATACTGACTGGGAGTGTTCCACAGGATTGGCGCATAGCAAATGTGGTGCCAATATTCAAAAAGGGTCCAAAAACAGAGCCTGGGAACTATAGGCTGGTAAGTTTAACATCTGTCGTGGGTAAACTGGGGTTTTTTTAAGAGATGCTATCTTGGAGTACCTCAATGAAAATAAGCAAATAACTCCATATCAGCATGGCTTCATGAGGGATCGGTCATGTCAAACCAATTTAATCAGTTTCTATGAGGAGGTAAGTTCTAGACTTGACCGTGGCGAATCAATGAATGTCGTATATCTGGACTTCTCCAAAGCATTTGACACGGTACCACATAAAAAGTTAGTATATAAAATGAGAATGCTTGGCCTGGGAGCATTGTGAGTAAGTAACTGGCTCAGTGATAGAAAACAGAGGGTGGTTATTATCGGCACACACTCGCACTAGTGGGGTACCACAGGGGTCAGTATTGGACCCTATTCTCTTCAATATATTTATTAATGATCTTGTAGAAGGCTTGCACAGTAAAATATCAATTTTTGCAGATGACACTAAACTGTGTAAAGTAATTAACACAGAAGATGACAGTACACTGCTACAGATGGATCTGGATAGACTGGAGGCTTGGGCAGAGAAGTGGCAGATGAGGTTTAACACTGACAAATGTAAGGTTATGCACATAGGAAGCAATAATGCAAGTCACCAGTACATACTAAATGGTAAAACTTTGGGTAACTCTGACATGGAAAAGAACCTAGGAATTTTAGTGAACAGCAAACTAAGCTGTAGAAACCAGTGTCAGACAGCTGCTGCCAAGGCCAATAAGATAATGGGTTGCATCAAAAGAGGCATAGATGCCCGTGATGAGAACGTAGTCCTGCCACTTTACAAATCACTAGTCAGACCACACATGGAGTACTGTGTACAGTTCTGGGCTCCTGTGAACAAGGCAGACATAGAGCTGGAAATGGTTCAGAGGAGGGCAACTAAAGTAATAACTGGAATGGGTGGACTACAGTACCCAGAAAGATTATCAAAATTAGGGTTATTTACTTTAGAAAAAAAGACGACTGAGGGGAGATCTAATAACTGTATAAATATATCAGGGTTCAGTAAAGAGATCTCTCCCATGATCTATTTATCCCCAGGACTGTGACTGTGCTGAGGGGACATCCTCTATGTCTGGAGGAAAGAAGGTTTGTACACAAACATAGAAGAGGATTCTTTACGGTAAGAGCAGTGAGACTATGGAACTCTCTCCCTGAGGAGGTGGTGATGGTAAGTTTACTAAAAGAGTTCAAGAGGGGTCTGGATGTATTTCTGGAGGGTAATAATATTACAGGTTATAGTTACTAGAGATGGGTCGTTGATCCACGGAGTTATTCTGATTGCCTGATTGGAGTCGGGAAGGAATTTTTTCCCCTAAAGTGAGGAAAATTGGCTTCTACCTCACAGGGGTTTTTTGCCTTCCTCTGGATCAACTTGTAGGATAACAGGCCGAACTGGATGGACAGATGTCTTTTTTCGGCCTTATAAACTATGTTACTATGTTACACTATGTTGCCCTTACCATATGATAAATTCACACACTGTGTATCAGGGCAACATTATTGGTTGTCACCTAAGAACCTATGTTGTCACCCAATTTGCCAGGACAAGTAACTAGGAAATTCCTTTCAACAAAATGGCCTCGCAAACTGTGTAGATTAAAATTATCCAGAATAAACCCAGCACCCTCACCCTAAACTTAATAAGTCATGTGCACTAGCAGAGGAGGGCTAGAAAACATGACTTCAGCCTGAGAGATCAATGCACTGCTTTTCTCTTTTATTTTCAATGGTCTGCAATTGTGATATCTTTTGAAACAAGAAAAAATAACCGACACCTAAGGAGATTGTTAGATTTTAGTGTTTGTTCTAATGCTTTGTAATGTACGGGGTGGGCCATTTATATGGATACACCTAAATAAAATGGGAATGGTTGGTGATATTAACTTCCTGTTTGTGGCACATTAGTATATGGGAGGGGGGAAACTTTTCAAGATGGGTGGTGACCATGGCAGCCATTTTGAAGTCGGCCATTTTGGATCCAACTTTAGTTTTTTCAATAGGAAGAGGGTCATGTGACACATCAAACTTATTGAGAATTTCACAAGAAAAACAATGGTGTCCTTGGTTTAAACGTAACTTTATTCTATCATGAGTTATTTACAAGTTTCTGACCACTTATAAAATGTGTTGAAAGTGCTGCCCATTGTTTTGGATTATCAATGCAACCCTCTTCTCCCACTCTTCACACACTGATAGCATCACCGCAGAAGAAATGCTAGCACAGGCTTCCAGTATCCGTAGTTTCCGGTGCTGCACATCTTGTATCTTCACAGCATAGACAATTGCCTTCAGATGACCCCAAAGATAAAAGTCTAAGGGGGTCAGATTGTGAGACCTTGGGGGCCATTCAACTGGCTCACGACGACCAATCCATTTTTTCTAGGAAACTGTTCATCTAGGAATGCTCGGACCTGACACCCATAATGTGGTGGTGCACCATCTTGCTGGAAAAACTCAGGGAATGTGCCAGCTTCAGTGCATAAAGAGGGAAACACATCATCATGTAGCAGTTAAATAGCCCCCAAAGTCTCCAGATCTGACCCCTTAGACTTTTATCTTTGTGGTCATCTGAAGGCAATTGTCTATGCTGTAAAAACACGAGATGTGCAGCACCTGAAACTACGGATACTGGAAGCCTGTGCTAGCATTTCTTCTGTGGTGTTGCTATCAGTGTGTGAAGAGTGGGAGAAGAGGGTTGCATTGACAATCCAACACAATGGGCAGCACTTTAAACACATTTTATAAGTGGTCAGAAACTTGTAAATAACTCATGAAAGAATAATAAGTTACGTTAAAACCAAGGACATTGTTTTTCTTGTGAAATTCTCAATAAGTTTGATGTGTCTCTTCCTATTGTGTCTCTTCCTATTGAAAAAACTAAAGTTGGATCCAAAATGGCCCACCCATCTTGAAAAGTTTCCCCCTCCCATATACTAATGTGCCACAAACAGGAAGTTAATATCACCAGCCATTCCTATTTTATTTAGGTGTATCCATATAAATGGCCCACCCTGTATATTATATTTGGATTCTGCAGATTTATGAGCTAGCTTCGGAACTATGGCTTGTTTAGTCGACACATTGTAAAATGTATATGCTGAATCACTTTAATGCACATAACTATTCAAATATGTTGGATCACCCTCTAATGTATTTTTTTTCCAATTTTAGGGTACCAGTGTATTGTCTCCAATGTTACATATTGGAAGCGTCATTGTTCTAGCCACCATGATATATAAGAAATCTGCAGTTCAGTTGTTTGAAAAGCACCCATGCCTTTACATTCTTGCATTTGGCTGTGTTTCTGCCAAAGTTACCAATAAATTAGTGGTAAGATATTTTTTTTTTTCATTTTCTATATAATAAGTCAGTATATTATTTATCTTGACAGATCAAGTTGTGTAAAAGACACAGAAGTTGCTGTAAGGGTGCAACTAGATTATGTGAAGTCTGTCTTAAAATGTGCGTTCAGTACAAAGAACTGGCTCATGATTAATTCTAAGAACTGTATAAAAGATCAGGGGACATTCATACATGTGGAGGAATGGTGCTTTAGACGTTAAAGGAGTTGTCCAAGATTTAAAGCGGCTCTGTCACTAGGTTTTAACCTATGTATTTAAATACATAGGTTAAAACCCCTTAACTTGTACAGTTAGAACATACCTGTATTGCAGAGTACAGCGCAGCGGTTGTGCTGAAAAAAGACCTTTAAACTTTGTTAATGAGCCTTCGGAGCACCGGGGGGCGGGCTCTTTCTTCCTGAGCACCGCTTCTTCACCGCCCCCCGGGTCCCGAGGCTCTCCCCGATGCCGACGTCCACGCCCCTCTGAAAATTGATTGACAGCTGAAATCCCGCCGGCGCATGCGCAGAAGCGCTTGCAGTGCCGAACACCGCAAGCGCTTCCATCCTTGTGCGCACGCGCCGTCACTTCCGGGTTCAGCGAAGTGACGGCGCGTGCGCACAAGGATGGAAGCGCTTGCGGTGTTCGGCACTGCAAGAGCTTCTGCGCATGCGCCGGCGGGATTTCAGCGCTAGGCCAAACGGCCTAGCGCTGTCAATCAATTTTCAGAGGGGCGTGGACGTCGGCATCGGGGAGAGCCTCGGGACCCGGGGGGCGGTGAAGAAGCGGTGCTCAGGAAGAAAGAGCCCGCCCCCCGGTGCTCCGAAGGCTCATTAACATAAAGATTAAAGGTCTTTTTTCAGCACAACCGCTGCGCTGTACTCTGCAATAAAGGTATGTTCTAACTGTAGAAGTCAAGGGGTTTTAACCTATGTATTTAAATACATAGGTTAAAACCTAGTGACAGAGCCTCTTTAAATAAAAATTATTAAATGGCAAGGAAGGGTAGGGCCAGCGCTCCGATCCTCTCCACTGCTGCAGCCATGCCATTATCTATTTGGTTGCAGCGATGACATCCCGTATACTACATGAGACTTTTGCAGCCAATCACTGGCCTAAGTGGTATATGAACATTGGCTGCAGCATTCATTTGCGATATAGGCAAGTCACAGATGCAGCATGTAAACAAGCCCAGCTAGGAGGAACGGAGAGGAAAGCTTTTGAAGTGTGATTATAACATGTTTTATTTTAACACTTTCCCTGAATTTTTTATTTTAAAAATAACCCAACGACCCTTTTAATATAGGAAAGGTAGGGCTAGATGTTTTTCTAATGATGTTTGTTTTGCAGAGTTATAAATTAGTTATAAATTAGTTATCTTTAATTAATCCGGAAACAGTTGAACTTGATAGACGTGTAACAGTTTGGTGGAGCTGTGTCTGTAAAATCAGTAGCAGGTATCAGCTGTTATATCAGGTTGAGATTGGAAGTTAAACAGATCCTGAACATTTTACTCCTTAGGTGCCATAGTCAGTAGTGATGATGGCACCTTTGTGGTTTTACAGAGTGCTGAGTTTTTCCCCTGTAAGCTCTTCAGTCCACCCTTTTTCCACCTTACAAAAGGTATATAGAAAAGGTGTGTTGTTTTTTATAACTGATATTCTTACAACCATGACATTCCAAATGGTAAATGAAACCTTTGTAACCGGACAAAATAAATACCCTGGCAGCCATGTTTGGAAATTAACACCAACTTGCTGATTTATTAATAAACTTCTAGTAGTAGTAACTGAGGAATGGAACAGCATAAAGTTATATGAAAAGATACTCCAGAATTATTATTTAATAGGCTAAAAATTATTTAGCAATGTAGGCATGTCAGGACTGGTGATAAGTCTACTTTGAATGGATGCTAACCTTTCAACAAACACTGGTTAAATCAATAGTACAGGTGAATAAAACAAACTTTGTAATACAGGGTTATTCAAAAAGATTGGTGCAAAAGTATAGCTTCAGTATTTGTTATTAAATTTGTATCATGATGTTTGTTATTTGAAAAGACACACTATACAAGTTTTATCTGTACACTACAGATGTTCCATGTGAGCTTCATTGGTGAAACTGCAGATTTTTAGGCAAGAGTTCAGTTCTCTCCAGACGTGCCAGCATTTCCTAGGATATACGCCACTTTTTTTTTTTTTTGTATGTATCGTCTCAGGTCAAATCCTTAGGCTGGGGAGACAGATACATTGAGTTGTTGATGTAAGTGTTAGATCTGGTGATTGTGTAGACCAGCGCAATGTTGGTGACTCATTTATTCCGGGGCAGCCAGTCCAACAATCTGGTAGTGTTTCATTGAGGTATCTACAAAGATTCAACTGGAAATGAGGAGAAGAACCAGTCTGCTAACTACATTTAGAAGATCTTCCCTTAACATTTCCAGCGGTCAGTGACAGTATCCTCTGCAAAAAAAGACGGGACCCTAGGCATTTACTTATTGCACAGAACACATTTAATTTGGGTGAGTCCCTCAATCATGTGCTCTATGGGCACTTGGGTTTTCAGGGCACCAATAAATAAGGATTGGTGGGGATACAGTAGGTGGTAAGTTTTTATTTTGAGAACAAGCCTTTGAAGGGAATCTGTTACCAGTTTTATGGTACCCTAACTAAGGACATAAAGTAGTGGCAGATCCACCTAACAAAATGCTGGGACACTTTCAGCTGCCTCAGCTGTTTTGTTAAATCTAGTGTTGAACAGCTCCAGCGCATGCCCATGAGTCCTCATATTCATGAACTCCCAGCTGTCCCTGCCCAACTGCTACTGACTGCAATAGTCGAAAAAAAGTCAATAAGTGCACTCATTGGCATGCAATAGGGCTAAGGGCAGCATAAAACTGGTGACAAATTCCCTTTAATAGAAGCAGGCATTAAGTGCTGGTCTATTTTTTCTGGTGTGTATCAGTTATAAATATATCTATTGTTTTATTGGTGAAATAAACGCAGAATAAATGTTTTGTTTTATGTGTGTTTTTCTGATAGGTTGCTCATATGACTAAAAGTGAAATGCATTTGCAAGATACAGCATTTATGGGACCTGCCATGTTATTTTTCAATCAGTATTTTAACAGTTTCATTGATGAATATATAGTACTGTGGATTGCACTGGTAAGTATCTGTTGTTGCTTCAGTACTATTTCTATATGTGTGTGTTTAGACCAACAGGAATGTGTTACACTCATTCTGTTATTAAACAAAATTTATCTCTGACATGATCAAGATGCTACTACACATAAAAGCATAAAAGAACACCTAACATAGAATTTAAACAATTATAGAACAACCATCAATACATAAAAATCCCTATTTTTTTCTTGCTCTGGTTTTGTCAGATATCAGAATTGCACACCATGACATATAAATTACAAAACCGTGTATTCTTCTCTCAGGCTGCAGCAATATCCTCTCCTCCTTTTCCCCTTCTAATGCTAGTGCACATGATCCAAGAAGTTTAGTAGGAGGGAGCTGGGATGAGGCTGCATAATTTTTAGTTACACAGTAAACATAGCCATTTTCTGGGAAAAAATCTCCTAGTTACCTATAGTATAAAATAAATGTGATAATGATTACTGTGTGCGTACTAGTATGCTGAGATCCAGGCCGCAGTGAATGACAGACACAGCAGATGAACTCGGGCCCATAAAGGTCCATGTCTCATTCCTCGGCTATGCTCTCCCCAGCACTCACGATTGAAGTGACATCATCGCGCCTGCTGGGCTGAGTAGGAAAGCACATGAGCCTAGTATCATCCCCTGGCCTGTGTGCTCTCCTACTCAGCCAGCAGGCGCCATGACTTTATTGCGCGTGTTGGGGCGAGCAGGACGTGTTCATTGTGTGAATGGGACTAGATGAGTATTACTTTTTTTTTTATTTTATTACAGCTACAAGGGCATAACTAATGTAAGGGGGCAGCACTACAGTGAAAGGGGCACAAAGGAGGCATAACTACTGTGGGGGTACATGACTGCTTTAAAGGGAGCACTCAAAGGGCATACCTTCTGTGTGGGGACCAGAGATCACAATAACCCTTGTACAAGTGTCATATACTCCTGTAAGAGCAATTTTAAAGACTAAAAAATGTCTAATGTGCAGGTATATGAACAGCAATGCCCCTGACATTCATGAGCTCACTGTGGCTGGTGCCTGAAAGATCCAAAGCTCTGTACAGTACAGTCATGGCCAAAAGTTTTGAGAATGACACAAATATTATATTTTCACATGATCTGCTGCCCTCTGGTTTTTATGTGTGTTTGTCAGATGTTTTTATCACATACAGAAATATAATTGCAATCATATTATGAGTAACAAAAGCTTATATTGACAGTTAGAATGAGTTAATGCAGCAAGTCAATATTTGCAGTGTTGACCCTTCTTCTTCAGGACCTCTGCAATTCTCCCTGGCATGCTCTCAATCAACTTCTGGACCAAATCCTGACTGATAGCAGTCCATTCTTGCACAATCAATGCTTGCATTTTGTCAGAATTTGTAGGTTTTTGTTTGTCCACCCGTCTCTTGATGATTGACCACAAGTTCTCAATGGGATTAAGATCTGGGGAGTTTCCAGGCCATGGACCCAAAATCTGTATGTTTTGTTCCCTGAGCCATTTAGTTATCACCTTTGCTTTATGGCAAGATGCTCCATCATGCTGGAAAAGGCATTGTTGATCGCCAAACTGCTCTTGGACGGTTGGGAGAAGTTGCTCTCGGAGGACATTCTGGTAACATTCTTTATTCATGGCTGTGTTTTTAGGCAAGACAGTGAGAGAGCCGATTCCCTTGGCTGAGAAGCAACCCCACACATGAATGGTTTCAGGATGCTTTACAGTTGGCATGAGACAAGACTGGTGGTAGCGCTCACCTCGTCTTCTCCAAATAAGCTGTTTTCCAGATGTCCCAAACAATCGAAAAGGGGATTCATCAGAGAAAATGACTTTCCAGCAGTCCACTCCCTGTACCTTTTGCAGAATATCAGTCTGTCCCTGATGTTTTTTCTGGAGAGAAGTTGGAGAGAAGTGGCTTCCTTGCTGCCCTCCTTGAGACCAGGCCTTGCTCCAAGAGTCTCCGCCTCACAGTGCGTGCAGATGCACTCACACCTGCCTGCTGCCATTCCTGAGCAAGCTCTGCACTGCTGGTAGCCCGATCCCGCAGCTGAAACACTTTTAAGAGACGGTCCTGGCGCTTGCTGGTCTTTCTTGGGCACCCTGGAGCCTTTTTGGCAACAATGGAACCTCTCTCCTTGAAGTTCTTGATGATGCGATATATTGTTGACTGAGGTGCAATCTTTGTAGCTGCGATACTGTTCCCTGTTAGGCCATTTTTGTGCAGTGCAATGATGACTGCACGTGTTTCTTTAGAGATAACCATGGTTAACAGAAGAGAAACAATGATGCCAAGCACCAGCCTCCTTTTAAAGAGTCCAGTGGTGTCATTCTTACTTAATCATGACAGATTGATCTCCAGCCCTGTCCTCATCAACACCCACACCTGTGTTAAAGGAGCAATCACTGAAACAATGTTAGCTGGTCCTTTTAAGGCAGGGCTGCAATGATGTTGAAATGTGTTTTGGGGGATAAAGTTCATTTTCTAGGCAAATGTTGACTTTGCAAGTAATTGCTGTTAAGCTGATCACTCTTTATAACATTCTGGAGTATATGCAAATTGCCATTATAAAAACTGAAGCAGTAGACTTTGTAAAAATTAATATTTGTATCATTCTCAAAACTTTTGACCATGACTGTACAGAGCTTTATTATTAGTAAGGTGGCTGCGGATCTGGCTGTTTTGCTGTTATGCTTGTCTGTTTAGCGCACCCCACAGCACCCTTCCTCTACGTGCTAAACATTTATAGTAGCACTTTTCATTTTATTCTTTATTGTGGATCAACTAATTTTATGAAAAAGGGGGAGCATGCTCTACCACCGCATCACTATCGGCCGTTGATGTGTTAGAGAGAGCATGGCAGGAACAGAGCCTCTGCTGGGCACCCTGAAAGGTTGGTGGAGTGACGTCCATGAGGAAATGGCAAGCATGTGCCCAAGTGATGTAAGACCAAGCGTGCCCTGGGTGTTCAGTGTGAAGGTATTTGTATGTAGCGCACTAAACAGGAATCGGAGAAAGAGAGGACTGTAGCATTAGATGGTGCTTAGTAATCCCCTGAAACTAATACGTGCTGTGAATTCCCCAGGGGTTTGGAGGTGATAAGTGACACTGCTAACCTCCGATGTCAGTTACACAACATTATTAGTGCCACATTTATCCTTAGCCACCATTCATGAGTGAATTACAGTGGTTTACAATGTCCACATACTAGTCTGCCCCCCCCCCTTCACGTTGACCTACCTACAGTATGGCTAGAGAGTTTGCCCCCATAAACATTGCTGGCACAGGAAATGCTACCTTTATGTCCTGCTGGGGTCTTAGAGGGCTTCCATTTTAAGGAGGCTCCAGAAAACCAAGTAGGGTTGGCAAATGGGCAGTAGATTGTCCCAGATATAATGATAGCCATATTTTCCCCATTAGGCCTCATGCACACAACTGTATCCATTTTGAGGGCTGCAAATTGTGGATCTGCAAAATATGGACATCCGTGTGCTATCCGCATCTCTGTGCAGCAAAAGTTAGAGCACATTCTATTCTAGTGGACCCATTGAAGTCAACGGGTGCGCAAAAAATTTAGATTGCACACAGACTGTATCCGTGATTTGCGTACCGTAAAACGGATACGGGCCCCTGTCTGACTGATTTGGTGCTTCAAGAAAAGTAGGGATTCAGTCTTATCTTATGTGAGATAAAATTAAAATGGTCCAAATTTGCTATTTACGCATGGAAGACAGTTATAGATGAGGTTGCAGGGAAACCATTACTACTCTAAACATTATGTAGGCCTACATATGATTTATTTAAATTACTGCAATGTTCGTACTCCTCCTTGGCTAAAAAATATTCCTTAAAACTGCTAAAAGGAGAATTTTTACTGTTCTGGAAAAAATGTGACTTCTGGTGGGGACACTAAGTAAGCATAACTACTATGTGGATGCATGACTGCTGAGAATGGGGCACTAAGAAGATATTTTGCTGTGAAGGGGGCATAACTACTGTGTGGTGGCTCTAAGGATGTATAACTAGTGTGAATGGGGCACTAAGGGAGCATTCTGCTGTAGAGGGTTACAGAGGGGTCGTACAGGGACTAGGGAGGCATATTGTAAACCCAAACCATAACCCTAGCCACGGGGTGGCACTCAAAAATTGCCTTGAGGCCCAGCCTTTTCTAGTTATGCCCCTGGTACCAGTAGTGCCAAGTAGTGGTAACACAGCTAATTGAGGTTTGTTTACAGTTCTACAGGGAAAGTCACTCAACTTTACTAGACAGAAGAATAGCTAATCTGCCTAATTATGCATTGATAATGTTGCCCTTCACTGCATAATTGGGCAGATTTGCCTCTTAGCACCTTCCGATAACTAGGTAGCATGTGGAGGTACAGTATACTGGATACATATATCAAACTATGTATATACAGTAGAACAGTATGTGCTCACTGTTGTTCTGATACAATATTTATGAATGTAGTATGTACAGAATGTATGTACCAAGTGTGGCCTCCATTATATCTCTGTAGAGGTTGTTAACCAGCTTTTCTTGACTGTTAAATATCAATTTTGGACAGTTATATAGTGATAATCCCTTCATATAGCTAGACCAATTTTAATTCAGGGTCCTGGAAAAGTTGGGTGACAACACTGTACGGCTTCAGGGGCGTAACTACCGCAATATCAGCTGTAGCTACTAGTATGGGCCCCAGGCCTTAGCTACCAGTACACAAATTGGATTTGGAGAAAAAGAAAGAAAACAGTGAAGTGTGGCACTTGGTCACACTTCTGGAATAAAGCCCTATATACACAAGAGCGCCAGACTTATTGTATCTAATGCTGATAGTGACAAAAATATAGAGTATATTAGGCAGTTGTATGGATGTATCCCATATATTGTCACTAAATGCAACAGTAATAGGAGGGGTATTCATATAAGTCTAGATCATCCACATATGTATACATAAAATAGAATTTAAAAGAAAAGGGCCTTATAAGGCACCCAACATACCTATTTAATATATAGTTAAGGTATAAAGCAGTAGATTTACTCACTTCACAGGGGGTGGAACGCAGCATAAGCACAAAACACCTGTGTCCCAAAACCCCCCTTGCCGGAGTCGCTTTTAACGCGGTGGGTGATTGATGGCAGCCAATGGCAAAGCTTCTTATCAACACCTTTTTATTCATACAAGTCAGGCTAAAGCTCAACGCGTTTCGGGGTTTTCAGTGGTACCCCTTTGTCAGGAGAAAAACATATATACTTCTATAAATAGGTACATGTGTTTTTATAAGTGTTAAGTGGACCGGAGGTGGCACAGCTGATTTCAACATGGTGGGACGCCGAAGGAAAGTTACTTCCTCGTCACTTCCGGTTCCCTATGCATTCCACCGTGGAATGCATTGGCTCATTTTAAAGTAACTTCCAGTTTCGGATGGGATGCAATAGCATGTTCGGCCAGCAAGCATTCCAAAATGGAACGAAACATACCATGGGTTCTCTCCACTGTTATATCAATGGTGAACCTCACTATTTCGGAGAATTACACCTTTGGGAGTCTACTGGTGTGGCCAGTGTGTTGGCAATATTTATAAACTATTTAATAGAGGACTTGAGGACTTTCTATTGTGCCTCTTTCTGTTTCCACTGTAATGGAACGCATATATATATATATATATATATATATATATATATATACACTCACCGGCCACTTTATTAGGTACACCATGCTAGTAACGGGTTGGACCCCCTTTTGCCTTCAGAACTGCCTCAATTCTTCGTGGCATAGATTCAACAAGGTGCTGGAAGCATTCCTCAGATATTTTGGTCCATATTGACATGATGGCATCACACAGTTGCCGCAGATTTGTCGGCTGCACATCCATGATGCGAATCTCCCGTTCCACCACATCCCAAAGATGCTCTATTGGATTGAGATCTGGTGACTGTGGAGGCCATTTGAGTACAGTGAACTCATTGTCATGTTCAAGAAACCAGTCTGAGATGATTCCAGCTTTATGACATGGCGCATTATCCTGCTGAAAGTAGCCATCAGATGTTGGGTACATTGTGGTCATAAAGGGATGGACATGGTCAGCAACAATACTCAGGTAGGCTGTGGCGTTGCAACGATGCTCAATTGGTACCAAGGGGCCCAAAGAGTGCCAAGAAAATATTCCCCACACCATGACACCACCACCACCAGCTTGAACCGTTGATACAAGGCAGGATGGATCCATGCTTTCATGTTGTTGACGCCAAATTCTGACCCTACCATCCGAATATCGCAGCAGAAATCGAGACTCATCAGACCAGGCAACGTTTTTCCAATCTTCTACTGTCCAATTTCGATGAGCTTGTGCAAATTGTAGCCTCAGTTTCCTGTTCTTAGCTGAAAGGAGTGGCACCCGGTGTGGTCTTCTGCTGCTGTAGCCCATCTGCCTCAAAGTTCGACGTACTGTGCGTTCAGAGATGCTCTTCTGCCTACCTTGGTTGTAACGGGTGGCAATTTGAGTCACTGTTGCCTTTCTATCAGCTCGAACCAGTCTGCCCATTCTCCTCTGACCTCTGGCATCAACAAGGCATTTCCGCCCACAGAACTGCCGCTCACTGGATGTTTTTTCTTTTTCGGACCATTCTCTGTAAACCCTAGAGATGGTTGTGTGTGAAAATCCCAATAGATCAGCAGTTTCTGAAATACTCAGACCAGCCCTTCTGGCACCAACAACCATGCCACGTTCAAAGGCACTCAAATCACCTTTCTTCCCCATACTGATGCTCGGTTTGAACTGCAGGAGATTGTCTTGACCATGTCTACATACCTAAATGCACTGAGTTGCCGCCATGTGATTGGCTGATTAGAAATTAAGTGTTAACGAGCAGTTGGACAGGTGTACCTAATAAAGTGGCCGGTGAGTGTATATATACTAGCAGAAAGACCCGGCTTCGCCTGGGTATATTTCGTCTATTTCATTTAATGTTTCTGTGTGTCGTTGCAGAGAGAAAGTCAATGCAGCTGACAGAAATTGATTTTTACCTTCATTTTTTCAATCCCTATTGGCTGTGGAGTGGAGGGGGCGTGGTTTAATGGGACACGGGGGGGGGTTAAGTCCTTCATTTCAGGGTGGCCTGAATTATAGGTTAATGCCATGGTAATTTGAGGAAACACAATGGGCAGCAGTGGAAGAAAACATTGCTTTGCGCGGGTATATTTAACCCTTTCACTCCCGGAGGTTTTTTCGGTCATGCATTTTCGTTTTGCGCTACCTGCCTTCAAACAGCCATAACTCTTTTATTTTTCTGCTCACATAGCTGTATGAGGGCTTGTTTTTTGCGGGACAAGTTGTACTTTCTAACGCCACCATTTAATATTGCATATGGTGTAGTGGGAAGCGGGAAAAAAATTCCAAACCGGGTGAAATTGCAAAGAAAACGCTATTCCGCTACAGTTCTACGGGTTATTTACAGCGTTCGATGTGCATTAAAACTGATCCATTACTTTCATTCTACTGGTCAGTACGAATCCGGCAATACCTAATATGTATAGTTTTTCCTGCGTTTTCATAGTGATAAAATAATTAGAAAGTTGCCCCTTTTTTTTTTTTTTTTTTTTTTCTTGTCAAATCTTGACCCCTATAACTTTTTGGTATTTATGTGTACAGAGCTGTATGGGGGCTCATTTTTTGTGGGACGATCTGAAGTTTTTATTGATATCATTCTGGGGTGTGTATGACTTTTTGATCACTTTTTATTTAATTTTTTTTAGAAAAAAAAAAGCGACAAAAAACGGCAAATCGCCATTTGGACGCTTTTTTCCGCCACACAGTTCGCCGTTTTGGAATTTGTTTTTTTTATATTTTAAAAGTACGGGCGTTTTCGGTCACGGTGATACCCATGATGTCTATATTTATTGTTATTTAGGTATTTATTTTTTTAATTATACGGAAAGGGGGGTGATTTGAACTTTTATATCTTTTTTATTTTTTATATATTTTTTAACATTTTTTTTATTTTTTTTTTACTATTTGAAAGCTCATATATGGGCTTATATATTGTGGCTTTTTTTTTTTTCTTTATGAGCAATCAGGGATTTTCTAGACTCAGAAATCCATGAATTGCTCATTTCTTATCCTGGCCTGCCATCTAGTGGCCAGAATAAGAATTGCACTTTGAAAACTGTAATCCTCACCAGCGAGGATTACAGTTTTCATACGGTGTACAGACACCCCGATTGGCCACACGGGGTGTCTGTACACCACCCGGAAGCGAACGCTTCCGGGTTCAGACGAAACTAGATGCTGTGATCACGTGTGATCACGGCATCTAGACGCCCAGGAAGACGCCGCCGATGGCGGTAAGTAGCTGCAAGTCTCTGCTGTTAGAAACAGCAGAGACTTGCCGGCCATGACGCCCGCCGCACTTGCGAGTGGGCGCCATGTGCCCGCATCGCCCCAGCGCCGTACATGTACGGCGCTGGGAGTGTAAGGGTTAATCTATTTCATTTAATGTTTCTGTGTGTCGTTGCAGAGAGAAAGTCATCGTCCCTCCCATCCCTGCAGCTGACAGATGTTGATTTTTACCTTCAATTGTTCAATCTCCATTGGCTGCGGAGTGGGAGGGGTCATGGCCTGACTGAGTCGGGGGCGTGACGTTGCAAGACCTGGGGCGGGGTTTTAAGTCCTTCTTTTGATGGTGGCCAGAGTTACAGGTCGATGCCATGGTAATTTATGAGGACACGCCATGGGTAACAGTGGAAGAAAACATTGCTTTGCATGGGTATATTTAATCTATTTCATTTAATCTTTCTGTATGTTGTTGCAGAAAGAAATCCAACTTCCCTCCCACCCCTGCAGCTGACAGAAGTTGATTTTTACCTTCATTTTTTCAATCCCCGTTGGCTGCGGAGTGGGAGGGGGCGTGGCCTGGCAGAGTTCGAGCGTGGTTTCCCGAGATCTGGGGCGGGGGTCAGAGTGGCATGAATTACAGGTCGATGACATGGTAATTTATGGGGACCCGCAATGGGTAGCAGTGGAAAAAAACATCTTTTATTAGTACTGAATGGTCGTAGTCTAAAATTAGTCAATTTCATCTACGATTTTTGTGTGTCGTTGCTGAGAGAAATTCACCCTCCCACCCTTGCAGCTTTTTTTCAGTCCCCGTTGCCTGCGGAGTGGGAGGGGGCGTGGCCTGGCAGAGTTGGGGGTGTGGATTATCAAGATGCTTCGAACGGTTGTAGTCTGAAATTAGTCTATTTCATCTAAAATTTTGTGTGTCATTGCAGAGAGAAATTCACCCTCCCACCCCTGCAGCTGACAGAAGTTTATTTTTCCCTTCATTCTTTCAATCCCTGTTGGCTGCGGAGTGGGAGGGGGCGTGACCTGACAGAGTTGGGGGCGTGACTTAGCAAGACGATTCGAACAGTTGTAGTCTATAATTAGTCTATTTTATCTAAAATTTTTGTGTGTCGTTGCAGAGAGAAATTCACCCTCCCACCCCTGCAGCAAACAGAAGTTTATTTTTACCTTCATTTTTTCAATCCCTGTTGGCTGCGGAGGGGGAGGGGGCGTAACCTGACAGAGTCGGGGGCGTGGATTAGCAAGACTCTTCACATGGGTGTATTTAATCTATTTCATTTAATGTTTCTGTGTGTCGTTGCAGAAAGAAAGTCAACCTCCCACCCATCCCTGCAGCTGACAGAAGTTGATTTTTACCTTTATTTTTTCAATCCCTGTTGGCTGCGGACGGGGAGGGGGCGTGGCCTTACAGAGTCGGGGCGTGGCTTAGCAAAGCGCTTCGCATAGGTGCATTTAATCTATTTCATTTAATGTTTCTGTGTGTGGTTGCAGAATGGCTGCGGAGTGAGAGGGGGCGTGGCCTGACAGACGGGGCGTGGCTTAGCAAAAGGCTTCGAACAGTTGTAGTCTATAATTAGTCTATTTCATCTAAAATTTTTGTGTGTCGTTGCAGAGAGAAATTCACCCTCCCACCCCTTCAGCAAACAGAAGTTTATTTTTACCTTAATTTTTTCAATTCCCATTGGCTGCGGAGTGGGAGGGGGCGTAACCTGACAGAGTGGGGGCGTGGATTAGCAAGACGCTTCGCATGGGTGTAACATAGTAACATAGTTTGTAAGGCCGAAAAAAGACATCTGTCCATCCAGTTCAGCCTGTTTTCCTACAAGTTGATCCAGGGGAAGGCAAAAAAAAACCCCTGTGAGGTAGAAGCCAATTTTCCTCACTTTAGGGGGAAAAATTCCTTCCCGACTCCAGTCAGGCAATCAGAAAAACTCCCAGGATCAACGACCCATCTCTAGTAACTATAACCTGTAATATTATTACCCTCCAGAAATACATCCAGGCCCTTCTTGAACTCTCTTAGTGAACTTACCATCACCACCTCCTCAGGCAGAGAGTTCCATAGTCTCACTGCTCTTGTATTTAATCTATTTTATTTAATGTTTGTGTGTGTTGTTGCAGAAAAAAAGTCAACCTCCCACCCATCCCTGCAGCTGACAGAAGTTGATTTTTACCTTTATTTTTTCAATCTCTGTTGGCTGCGGAGTGAAAGGGGGTGTGGCCTGACAGTTGGGGGTGTGGCTTAGTGAGACCTGGGGCGGGGGTTTTAAGTACTTCTTTTAGGGTGGCCTGAATTAAAGGTCAATACCATGCTTATTTATGAGCCCACGCAATAGTTAGCAGTGGAGGAAAACATCTTTTATTACTACTGAACTGTAGTAAAAGAAAAACACATAAGTTATATTTATGGTAACTGGAATACCTTTAACAGTGTCAGTAAATAGAAATGGATGAGATCCTCAGCTGCTGATAATTACCTGGTTGTTATGGAAACCTGCCCTCCCTGTGTGTGCCTTTGCAGAGAATGGCAGTTGGAGTTTAAAACCAAAGTTCCCAGTTGTAATGTTGGCTAATGGAGATCATATTTTGGGAATATCTCAGGAACGGTATGTCCTAGAGAGATGAGACCTGGTCTAAAACCTTCCCGGACACCTGATGTACCTGTGTGCCGAATTTGGTGAAAATCGGTCCAGTAGTTTGGTCGCGCATAGAGGACAGACAGACAGACACTCATTTTTATATTATTAAGAGCTATATATATATATATATATATATATATATATATATATATATATAGTACAGACCAAAAGTTTGGACACACCTTCTCATTCAAAGAGTTTTCTGTATTTTCCTGACTATGAAAATTGTAGAGTCACACTGAAGGCATCAAAACTATGAATTAACACATGTGGAATTATATACTTAACAAAAAAGTGTGAAACAACTGAAAATATGTCTTATATTGTAGGTTCTTCAAAGTAGCCACCTTTTGCTTTGATTGCTGCTTTGCACACTCTTGGCATTCTCGTGATGAGCTTCTAGAGGTAGTCACCTGAAATGGTATTCCAACAGTCTTGAAGGAGTTCCCAGAGATGCTTAGCACTTGTTGGCCCTTTTGCCTTCACTCTGCGGTCCAGCTCACCCCAAACCATCTCGATTGGGTTCAGGTCTGGTGACTGTGGAGGCCAGGTCATCTGGCGTAGCACCCCTTCACTCTCCTTCTTGGTCAAATAGCCCTTACACAGCCTGGAGGTGTGTTTGGGGTCATTGTCTTGTTGATAAATAAATGATGGTCCAACTAAACGCAAACCGGATGGAATAGCATGCCGCTGCAAGGTGCTGTGGTAGCCATGCTGGTTCAGTATGCCTTCAATTTTGAATAAATCCCAACAGTGTCACCAGCAATGCACCCCCACACCATCACACCTCCTCCTCCATGCTTCACAGTGGGAACCAGGCATGTAGAGTCCATCCGCTCACCTTTTCTGCGTCGCACAAAGACACGGTGGTTGGAACCAAAGATCTCAAATTTGGACTCATCAGACCAAAGCACAGATTTCCACTGGTCTAATGTCCATTCCTTGCGTTCTTTAGCCCAAACAAGTCTCTTCGGCTTGTTGCCTGTCCTTAGCAGTGGTTTCCTAGCAGCTATTTTACCATGAAGGCCTGCTGCACACAGTCTCCTCTTAACAGTTGTTGTAGAGATGTGTCTGCTGCTAGAACTCTGTGTGGCATTCACCTGGTCTCTAATCTGAGCTGCTGTTAACCTGCGATTTCTGAGGCTGCTTGATGGTTTTTGCTACTACATTTGGGGACACTTTCAAAGTTTTTCCAATTTTTCTGACTGACTGATCTTCATTTCTTAAAGTAATGGTGGCCACTCGTTTTTCTTTACTTAGCTGCTTTTTTCTTGCTATAATACAAATCTATTAATACAGTCTATTCAGTAGGACTATCAGCTGTGTATCCACCTGACTTCTGCCCAACACAATTCATGGTCCCAACCCTATTTATAAGGCAAGAAATCCCACTTATTAAACCTGACAGGGCACACCTGTGAAGTGAAAACCATTTCAGGTGACTACCTCTTGAAGCTCATCAAGAGAATGCCAAGAGTGTGCAAAGCAGTAATCAAAGCAAAAAATGGCTACTTTGAAGAACCTAGAATATAAGACATATTTTCAGTTGTTTCACATTTTTTTGTTAAGTATATAATTCCACACGTGTTAATTCTCTGATATTTAAGGACTCTATACTGACAGGGAGTGTTCCACAGGATTGGCGCATAGCAAATGTGGTGCCAATATTCAAAAAGGGTCCAAAAACAGAGCCTGGGAACTATAGGCCGGTAAGTTTAACATCTGTCGTGGGTAAACTGTTTGAGGGTTTTCTAAGAGATGCTATCTTGGAGTACCTCAATGAAAATAAGCAAATTACTCCATATCAGCATGGCTTCATGAGGGATCGGTCATGTCAAACCAATTTAATCAGTTTCTATGAGGAGGTAAGTTCTAGACTGGACCGCAGCGAATCAATGGATGTCGTATATCTGGACTTCTCCAAAGCATTTGACACTGTACCACATAAAAGGTTAGTATATAAGATGAGAATGCTTGGCCTGGGAGAAAATGTCTGTATCTGGGTAAGTAACTGGCTCAGTGATAGAAAACAGAGGGTGCTTATTAATGGCACATACTCAGATTGGGTCACTGTAACTAGTGGGGTACCACAGGGGTCAGTATTGGGCCCTATTCTCTTCAATATATTTATTAATGATCTTGTAGAAGGCTTGCACAGTAAAATATCAATTTTTGCAGATGACACTAAACTGTGTAAAGTAATTAACACAGAAGAGGACAGTACACTGCTACAGATGGATCTGGATAGACTGGAGGCTTGGGCAGAGAAGTGGCAGATGAGGTTTAACACTGACAAATGTAAAGTTATGCATATGGGAAGGAATAATGCAAGTCACCAGTACATACTAAATGGTAAAATATTGGGTAACTCTGACATAGAAAAGGACCTAGGAATTTTAGTGAACAGAAATCTAAGCTGCAGAAACCAATGTCAGACAGCTGCTGCCAAGGCCAATAAGATAATGGGCTGCATCAAAAGAGGCATAGATGCCCGTGATGAGAACATAGTCCTGCCACTTTACAAATCACTAGTCAGACCACACATGGAGTACTGTGTACAATTCTGGGCTCCTGTGAACAAGGCAGACATAGCAGAGCTGGAGAGGGTTCAGAGGAGGGCAACTAAAGTAATAACTGGAATGGGTGGACTACAGTACCCAGAAAGATTATCAAAATTAGGGTTATTCACTTTAGAAAAAAGACGACTGAGGGGAGATCTAATAACTATGTATAAATATATCAGAGGTCAGTACAGAGATCTCTCCCACGATCTATTTATCCCCAGGACTGTGACTGTGACGAGGGGCCATCCTCTGCGTCTGGAGGAAAGAAGGTTTGTACACAAACAGAAGAGGATTCTTTACGGTAAGAGCAGTGAGACTATGGAACTCTCTGCCTGAGGAGGTGGTGATGGTAAGTTCACTGAAAGAGTTCAAGAGGGCCTGGATGTATTTTTGGAGGGTAATAATATTACAGGTTATAGTTACTAGAGAGGGGTCGTTGATCCAGGGAGTTATTCTGATTGCCTGATTGGAGTCGGGAAGGAATTTTTTTCCCTAGTGGGGAAAACTGGCTTCTACCTCACAGGGTTTTTTTGCCTTCCTCTGGATCAACTTGTAGGAAAACAGGCCGAACTGGATGGACAGATGTCTTTTTTCGGCCTTATAAACTATGTTACTATGTTACTATGTTACTATGTTACTATGAATTCATAGTTTTAATGCCTTCAGTGTGAATCTACAATTTTCATAGTCATGAAAATACAGAAAACTCTTTGAATGAGAAGGTGTGTCCAAACTTTTGGTCTGTACTGTGTATATATATATATATATATATATATAGCTATACTAGATTAAAAAGCACCTATTGTGGTGTTGGATTAAACCATAGAAAATATCATATTAATACATATATAAATGAAAAGTTATAATAAATAATTGATAATTAGTAAAATAATGGGTAAAGCATGATACAAGTATAGAATATATGGATAAAAATATATGGATAAAAAATAAATAGGTTAAGTGGACATTCATAAAAAGACATTCATAGAAACCTAGAATTTGGCATTTTTACACCAGTTAAGATGGACCTTATATAGAGAGATAGGAAATATATATTCTTTAAAGTAATCATGGAACAATCTGTATACACTCATATATACCACATATATGTACATACACTCACTGGCCACTTTATTAGGTACACCTGTCCAACTGCTCGTTAACACTTAATTTCTAATCAGCCAATCACATGGCGGCAACTCAGTGCATTTAGGCATGTAGACATGGTCAAGACAATCTCCTGCAGTTCAAACCGAGCATCAGTATGGGGAAGAAAGGTGATTTGAGTGCCTTTGAACGTGGCATGGTTGTTGGTGCCAGAAGGGCTGGTCTGAGTATTTCAGAAACTGCTGATCTACTGGGATTTTCACGCACAACCATCTCTAGGGTTTACAGAGAATGGTCCGAAAAAGAAAAAACATCCAGTGAGCGGCAGTTCTGTGGGCGGAAATGCCTTGTTGATGCCAGAGATCAGAGGAGAATGGGCAGACTGGTTCGAGCTGATAGAAAGGCAACAGTGACTCAAATTGCCACCCGTTACAACCAAGGTAGGCAGAAGAGCATCTCTGAACGCACAGTACGTCGAACTTTGAGACAGATGGGCTACAGCAGCAGAAGACCACACCGGGTGCCACTCCTTTCAGCTAAGAACAGGAAACTGAGGCTACAATTTGCACAAGCTCATCGAAATTGGACAGTAGAAGATTGGAAAAACGTTGCCTGGTCTGATGAGTCTCGATTTCTGCTGCGACATTCGGATGGTAGGGTCAGAATTTGGCGTCAACAACATGAAAGCATGGATCCATCCTGCCTTGTATCAACGGTTCAAGCTGGTGGTGGTGGTGTCATGGTGTGGGGAATATTTTCTTGGCACTCTTTGGGCCCCTTGGTACCAATTGAGCATCGTTGCAACGCCACAGCCTACCTGAGTATTGTTGCTGACCATGTCCATCCCTTTATGACCACAATGTACCCAACATCTGATGGCTACTTTCAGCAGGATAATGCGCCATGTCATAAAGCTGGAATCATCTCAGACTGGTTTCTTGAACATGACAATGAGTTCACTGTACTCAAATGGCCTCCACAGTCACCAGATCTCAATCCAATAGAGCATCTTTGGGATGTGGTGGAACGGGAGATTCGCATCATGGATGTGCAGCCGACAAATCTGCGGCAACTGTGTGATGCCATCATGTCAATATGGACCAAAATCTCTGAGGAATGCTTCCAGCACCTTGTTGAATCTATGCCATGAAGAAGTGAGGCAGTTCTGATGGCAAAAGGGGGTCCAACCCGTTACTAGCATGGTGTACCTAATAAAGTGGCCGGTGAGTGTATATATATGAAGCACACCCATATATAAACACACACACAACACAAGAGGGTTGTATAGAACTATAGTATGAGTTGCCCAAGGTCACATTTAGGTATTGGTTTCAATAATTCATGTACTCGAGGGATTCATTCAAACTGTACGGGGCGAGGGTATTCAGTTTATAGATCCAATACATCTCTTTACGACAAAGCTGTCGAAAAGAGAAGGAAACGTGTTCTAAGGGAACTACTTTAAGTTTAGAGGGGTCACCGTTGTGTGCCAATGAAAAATTGCGTGAGACACTGTGAGTGATCACTTGTCGTTTTATATTGGAACAGTGATCACTCATCCGCTCTCTAAGTGCCTGGGTGGTGCAACCTACGTAATACAGATTGCATGGGCAAACCAAAAGATATATTATGTTCATGCTTTCACAGTTCATTTTGTGTTTTAGAGGGATCGGCTCTTTCAAAAGTGGGAGATGTAGTTCTGTGGTACCATGTTTGATCATCGCACAGCACTTACATCTTTTCTTTCCACATTTAAAGGCCCCAACCTTAGGTTTCCTTGAAAGGAATACCTGGTTATTACTATCTTTTTTCTGTAGCAATTGAGGAAATGATGGTGCTATTATATTCTTTAGGGTTTTAGCCCTCCGAAAGGTTAGAGTAGGTTATTTTGGAATATTATCACCTAAAATGGGGTCTTTTAATAGAACTGACCAATGTTTCGTTAGGATTTGCCTAATTGTGTTGTGTCTTGCATTGAAGCGTGTAATAAGGCTAGTGGGTTGTCGCTGGGCTAGAGTATTCTTCCTTTGTTTCTCGACTAGGCATTCTTTTTGGCTTTTTCTTTTTTCAAAGAACCCAATCCCCCACTAAGATAGTACCAACAATCTCTATCCCGGACAGATGTTGGGGTTAGTGCTGGCCATACCGGCAAGCACTAAGCCCAGTATTAGTAATCAGGGCCGTCTGTAGATAGCCGTGATTACTAAAACTGCAATGTTGTAAAAAAACAAACACACACTTATAAAATATTTTATTGAAATAAATACTCCCCCAGACCCGTTTAACCATTTTATTTAAAAAATAAAAAAGATGGTCCGACGTGATCCACTGAATCCGAAGTAGTTCTCAGCATTCACAATCCTGAAAAATAGAAAAACTAGAACTGAAGGTGTAACGGAAAGTATCAGTTTGACCTTCCGTTTGCAAATGTAAATTGTAATAATAGATACACGAGGTATAGTGAGAGGAGTGTGTGTAAGGACAATAGAGGAATAGTAGATACAGGAGGTGTAGTGGAGTGTGTGTAAGGATGGTACAGGAATAGTAGATACAGGTGGTGTAGTGGAGAGGAGTGTGTGTGAGTACAGGAATAGTAGATATGGGAGGTGTAGTGGAGAGGAGTGTGTGTGAGGACGGTACAGGAATAGTAGATACAGGAGGTGGAGTGTAGGTGAGGACGGTACAGGAATAGTAGATACAGGTGGTGTAGTGGAGAGGAGTGTATGTGAGGACGGTAGAGGAATAGTAGATACAGGAGGAGGTGGAGTGCAGAGGAATGTGTGTGAGGACAGTACATTATTTGATAATAAAAAGATCAGCAAAACAAGATTACTGGGGAACAAAGAGTTAAAGAAGCGCTGCTGCTGATTAATGCAGCCAGTATCAGAGCCACTTGTGTACTCCACCACTGGACTGAACAGGGGACGGGGGGGGGGGGGGGGGGCGCTTATTATAAACCAGTATCACGCTGGGGCCATAACATGTATGCTGCTACAGATTTGTCATACTTTCTCTGCCCTCAGCCAAGATGGCGCAGCCACCCTGGATTGATAGGATGATCTTCCAGATATAACAGTGCTCCATCACACTCTGTCCTCCCCCATTGTCTCCCCTCCCTGGACCCTCCAGCTGCCACATACCCCAGCCGAGCGTCTATTCACTGCCAGGAGGGATAATCATTAACTGGCAGCCTGAACGTGATGCAGATTGTCAGCAGCTGCTGAGTCAGCCTAAGGTTCACAGAGAGGGTTAATCCTCCAACTACTACTCCTATTATAGCATATTTACACAAGTGGTACTGAGCAGCGTTTGAGAAATAAGTGGCACAGGTGGAGGAAAAAAAAATAAAATAAACTGGGCAACATGGCTTAAAAAGTAAAATCTCACAACCCACAGCTCCTGTTATGCTTCAAATATCGTCTTCCTGGCCTCTCTTATCAGCCAATCAATCAATCAGCCTCTCTGGAAGTCCAATCAATCAGCCTCCTGTCGATGGCACTGACCTATTAGAAGCTGCTTAGCTGTTCAGCCGCCGGAACAGGGAAGACTTGCAAATACAGAGGTTCCATGCGCCATCTACTGGTCAGAACAGCACATTACATCTTGAATATTTTTTTCCCTCTTCTTACTGAAGTACGATATCGCTCTGCGCTCACGCGATTACAGTGTGAGTGCAAGAGCTGCTACATCTGTATATAGGGCTTTATTCCAGAAGTGTGACCAAGTGCCACACTTCACTGTTTTCTTTCTTTTTCTCCAAATCCAATTTGTGTCCTCGTGTGGTGTATCCACAGTGTCCCTATTAGCTGTCGGCATGTATCCTTGAGTATTATTTGACTAACATTCCATTAATATACTACTGTTTGTTCCGTCTTTCTATACACTAGATACAGCAAGTATTTTAAGGTCATATTCCGCTGGCGCTTCCATGTTTTTCTTTCTAGGGGGAATTGCTTTCCCCTAAGATCTGATTAACCCTCGTTCTTTTTTCTTCTTCTATAATAAACCGCTACCAGTACACACACACAGTAATAATGTTTACTCTGTGTGTGCACTGCGCGAAATGGATGTCTACGTAAGTCCCAGCTGGACTGTCCTGACTTTAAGCCTGTGTTTTGGGCAGTCTACTGAATGTCCCACTATGCATTGAGCAATGTTCTCCTCTTAACCACATGCCCTATCAATCACTGTGCTTAGCAGCCAACGTGAGCATATTACATTGAACAAGTGAACGGATACTTTCTTGTACTTGATAATACACTCATACTCCCCACAACAGCAGCTGCATGGTGTGTATGGCACAGGGGTCAGCACTGCCTTGAGTGTTTGGAGAGTATCAATAGGCATTGGAGTTGCAGAAAGGACTGGGTTTGGCTCAGTGACCTATGTGTAGTAGTATAGGGGTCGAGAGATGAAAGAGCAGCAGTCATGAAGCATGCAGAGTTCAGAGGAACAAGTATGGTACCCTGTTAACCAGTAGAAAACTAGTTTAGTGCTCTCATTAAGAAAAACAAAATAATTCTTGCAGGTCTGATCCTTCTTAATGGCTAACAAATAGAGCTTGAGCTGTTCTGCAAGTAAGAATGGGCAAGAATTTCAGTCTCTAGATGTGCAAAACTGATAGAGACATACCCCAAGCGACTGCTGTAATCGCAGCAAAAGGTGACGCAACAAAGTATTAATGCAAGGGGGCCGAATAATTTTGCGCTCCCCACTTTTCAGTTTTATTATTACAAAAAAAGTTTAAATGATCCAATAAATTTCGTTCCACTTCACAATTGTGACCCACTTGTTGATTCTTCACCAAAAATTTAAAATGTTATATCTTTTTGTTTGAAGCCTGAAATGTGGCAAAAGGTTGAAAAGTTCCAGGGGGCCGAATACTTCTGCAAGGCACTGTATTTGTTTACTTTCATTGAGGTACTCCAAGAATCATCTTAATGAGATTTATTCGCCCAATCAATGTAAGAGAAAGTTTAGACCATATTTGCACTTTATTTTGGAAAGATCTCAACAACAGCTGCAAATTCAGGCGATCATAGTCTCTGGAATGAGTAGACACTACTATTCCCGTACTATCTGGAGGCCAACAGCCTGTGTGGTAGGTAATTCCCTCTCTTGTTTAATAGGTAAAAGTGAAGATTTGGACTAATTAATACGGTGCCCTGAGAGCATACCAAAGGAGTCAATAGTAGCCATAGCTCATTTTAACAATTGTGGCCAATCCTCCAAAAATAACATTAAGTCATCAGCGTATAGCGCTACTTTTTCATGTATATCCCTATACTGGAAGCCTTTCACTGTGTCCGCTACTCTGAGAGCAGACGCCAAAGGTTGTACCGCAATGGCAAATAGAAGAGGTGATAACGGGCAGCCCTGCCTGGTTCCCCTAAAAAGAGGGAATGTGTCTGAGAGCATCCCATTAGCCCGCACCCTTGCCATGGGAGATGCATATAATAATCGTATCCATGAAATAAAACCCTCCCCGAATCCCATTCTGTATAGCACTGCCCACAGATAGTTCCATTCCACTTTATCAAATGCCTAGGCTGCATCTAGGGATGTGACCACTGCATTCAAGGTGTGGACCTGACTTGCTAGAATATTCATAAACAGCCTGCGTATGTTCACCGCAGTTGACATATTTGGCATAAAGCCTGCTTGATCAGAGTGAATTATAGATGTTATGACATTGGATAGTCGATTGGCCAGCATTTTAGCCAGTAATTTAACATCAACCGTGAGCAGTAATATAGGTCTATAAGACTCAGCTACAATTGGGTCTTTGCCCGTTTAGGGCAGAACTGCTATAATAGCCTGATTCATAGAGGCAGGGAGCTGTCCTCTTTCCCGCACCTCTGTGTACACTTCCAATCGCTGTCGCAAGAGCTCTGATTTATATGTTTTAAACAGCTGAAAGGGGAGACCAACTACCCCTGGGGCCTTATTATTAGCCATGGTTTTCAACACTTCCTCCAAACTCTTGTATAGTGAACAGGGCATCTAATATCACCTTTTGCACTGAACTCAGTACCTGTAAGGGGAGAGGCTAAAAAGGAGCGCAGCTCCTCAGCAGTAGGGCTAGTTTTAGAAGTGTACAAGGAAGCATAAAAGGAACTAAGAATCTGCAACACCTCTTCAGGCTGTGTACACAGTTCCCACGAGTCTGATCGCAAGACTGCAATATATGCTATATCCTGCTGAGACCTCGACATCATTGCCAGAAGGTGTCCCGCCCTCTCTCCTTCCTCATAATATTTTTGCTTTTTGAAAAAAGTGTTTATTTATCTGCGATGATTAAAAGCTGTTCATCATAACGCCTCTCTGCCACTCCCCGGCTTTCTCCTCCGATGGATCGGCCAAATCTGCAGCTCGGCTCTCTGCTTTTGAAGTGCCAGATCTCTAGTCAGAACTCTATCAGGGGGGCTCTATCAGGAGCCCCCTAAGAAAGGCTTTCGTGGTCTCCCATACAACCATTTTTGAGGCCGAACCAGCATTAATCTAAAAAAACTCCTGCAATTTATACTTAATTCCTGCTATGTCGTCACACATCCTCTTCGTCTAGGACGTAAGACGTTAGCTGTTAACATCACCGGGGAATGGTCAGAAATAAGACTTGGTAGATATTGTATATCATGTACCAAGCATCCCATAGCAACATTACCCACTTAAAGGTCTATTCTAGATAGAGATCTATAGTTACTGGAACAACATGAAAACTGCTTCACATCCGGATTCCTGAGTCTCCAAAAATCCAAAAGAGAAGCCTACTCTAGTAACCTCCCAAAGGCCGACATCCCAGAGTGCAGTGAGGAGCTAAATCTATCCATATTAGGGTTGGGTACCGTATTGAAATCTCCCATCAGTACGTCAGGGAGTCTAGCGATGAACAACAGCACTTTCCTCAGTATAAGTGGAGAGTAAGGAGGTTGTATATATAATCCTACAATCACACAGGCTGTATTGAACACTGTCCCATACAGGCATACATAGCAGCCTTCAGAATCCACCTCTTGTGCTATACAAACGCTATAGATCTATTGGTCATAATGCTGACCCCCCCCAGCATAGGCCGAACAGGTAGAATGGTAACCATGCCCCACCCAGGACAAAGATAACAGCCTAAGGCCTTGTTCACATATCAGTTATTTGATCAGTTATTTCCATTAGTTATTGTCAGCCAAAACCAGGAGTGGACACTAAACAGAGATCAGGTGTAATGAAAAGACCTGCACCTATTTGGTGTTTTTGACCCGCACCTGGCTTTGGCTCACAATAACTGATAATAAACGATCAAATAACTGATATGTGAACAACCCCTAATTTGTTCCGCTAATAAAGGAGTTTCATGGATGCAGCAGATTAATGGTTGATGCTGTTTAATACTATCCCACACCGCCTGTCTTTTAGTAGCATCTTTTAATCCTCTCACGTTCCAACGGACAAATCTTATTTGGTCAGCCATTGATACGTGTGCCCAACAGGGCTAAATCTCTCTTATGCTCATGCTCCAACAATGCTCCAGGGCCGGCGCCAACCATCTCTTGAGACAGTGAAAATATGACTGAATGTTTAACGCTCGCATATATTAGATAACAAAAGTTTCCTTTCCCTAACCCACCCAAACCATAGCCAGACCCTCCCTCCCTGAAACATATATTTCCCACCCAACAAGCTCCCACTAATACACTCCAGAGATAAGTCTGGAGCCCGTGAGACTAACTACCACTTGTCGGGAGGATCACTCCCCAAGAGGGGAACGCAGCAAGAGCGCGATATACAGATCCTCTCGGTAAAAACTGTAACTTTATTCAAACAAGGAAACCTAGATTATACCTTCCTTCACTTAACCCCCCGACCTCCTCAGATCAGCCGTTTAAATGGCTTAACATATCTCTTCCGCGTATCAATTACATATGTAGAGTGCAGAACTGTTAAAACTGAGGAACCCTCTACAACATTAGTCCTGCTTATTTAACATTATCGTATGTTCCTCGAAACTACCACTCGCTCAAGGCCCATTACGTGCAAATACCACACACAAAGCCAGTCATGGGTCGTGGTCAGCTTCTTCTCCCAGTTGATTTTCATTTCGATCCAGCCATCTCATTGCTTCCTTGGGGTCTTCAAAGAATTGTATGGAGCCAAGAGCTGCAATCCTGAGCTTAGCTGGGTTCATTGAGTAAGGGACTTTCAGGTTCCTCAGCCATCGCTTGATATCTATAAATCGCGCTCTCCTTTTTTGCACCTCCAGTGAGTAATCTGGAAACAGTGACACCTTTTGGCCATTTACGAATAGGTCAGGTTTATCTCGAGCCAGGCGCAGTATAATGTCCTGATCTCTATAATGCAAGATTTTCGTAAGAACAGGTCTAGGAAGGCTGCCGGGGGTAGCGGTCTTGTCGGCACCCTATGGGCTCTCTACTGTAAATAGTGGGGTGAGGGAGTCCACTCCAAATACTGTATTTCTTTCAGCCAGTTTTCAAAAAACTCTGTGGGGTTAGACCCCTTCACTATTTCTGGTGCCCCTACTGTACTGACATTATTGCGGCGGAGTCGGTTTTCTAGATCATCTTGTTTGGCAGCAATGATGTCCAGTCTCTTGCCATGCTCCTCCACATCCCTCTGCAATGGGGGTGGACATCTTCTACGTCCCCCACCCTGTCTTCCAAGGCTGTGGTGCACTCAGCCAACTTTTTAAGGTCATGGCGTACTATTGCAATGTCCTCCTTTATGCCCTCCACCTGCATATTCAGGGATTCCCGCATTTAGAAACATGCATAACATCTTTCAGAGTTGGTTCCTCGGATTCCAAATCCTGAGAGGCCCCACTGGGCCTATCCTGTACATCCTCCTTGGACGTGCAGTTTCCCCGCCCAGTACCTGATATCTCAGCCCAGTCCATATCCGACTCCTCATCCCCTTCTTCAGGTTAGTGTGTAAGTCTGCGACGAGTCGCTTTGGCCTCTGACTCTGCAGGATCCATGCGGGCATATTTCTCAAGTCTGGCTGCCGCTGCCTGTTGTACCGAGGAAGAGCGGTCTGATCTGCTTGATGTGGCTGTGCCGGCGCCATCTTGGATTTTCTTCTTCAGGCTTTTTGTGCTCTTTTGTCTTGGTCATTTCTCCTGACTTCTGGGTCTATGATGGTCAGCGGAGAGAGCTTGCTTCTGTAAGTTACTGTAGAGCCAAAAGTGTTGCGGAAAGAATCGCTTAAAGAGGCTCTGTCACCAGGTTTTAACCTATGTATTTTAATACATAGGTTAAAACCCCTTAAATTGCACTTTTTAAACATACCTGTATTGCAGAGTATAGCGCAGCGGTTGTGCTGAAAAAAGAACTGTAAACATTATGCTAATGAGCCTTCGGAGCACCGGGGGGCGCGCTCTTTCCTCCTGTGCACCGCTTCTTCACCGCCGGCACTGCACGCGCTATTGCGCACGCGCCGGTGCGGGATTTCAGCGCTAGGCCAAACAGTCTAGCGCTGTCAATCTTGTTGTAGAAGGGACGTTACCAAAGACAAGGAGGAGAGCCTCGGGCCCGGTGGGGCGGTGAAGAAGCGGTGCTCAGGAGGAAAGAGCCCGCCCCCCAGTGCTCCGAAGGCTCATTAGCATAATGTTTAAAGTTCTTTTTTCAGCACAACCGCTGCGCTATACTCTGCAATACAGGTATGTTAAAAAAGTGCAATTTAAGGGGTTTTAACCTATGTATTAAAATACATAGGTTAAAACCTGGTGACAGAGCCTCTTTAACAGGATAAATAGCCGAGGGGTCTCTGGAGCTCAGCTAACGCGCATCTTCTCACATGCCTTGCAGGCCACGCCCCACCATAATAACAATACATTAGTAAGTGCCTTGTATTAACTTTCACTACATGATAAATGTAATTTGCTGAGTGACACATCCCCTTTTAGTGACTACATATGAGGAGTTGCCATATTCAGGAGAAAATGCTTAACAAAAATGGGGTGCTTTTTCTCCTTTTAACCCTTTTGAAAATGAAAAAGGGGAAGGGGGCTTTTGCAAAGTTTTGTTGGAAGAAATGAACCAAGACAGCAAAGTGTTTCTAAATTCCATGAAATGTCTGTGGGGTCAAAGTGTTCAGTACACCTCTCAAGAAATACTGTGAGGGGTGTAGTTTCCAAAATGGGGTCATTTAAATTTTAATCCATTTTGTTGGAACACAGCAGATGATACCAAATAAATAAAACTCCCTGATTCTGTAGCATGTAGAATTATATCTTACAGTATATGGCCCTAGAGAAGTTTTTCAGGCACAATTTGCTTTGTGGCGCTAAATTGAACCCTCCTCCCAAAATCTCCCATTTTGGAAGCTGCACGTTTCAAGGAAGTAATATTGGAGTGCCATGAGCATTTAGACTCCACAGGCGTTTTATAGAATTAGGGTATGAAAATAAATGACATTTTAACAATAATATATAACAGGTTAAAAAGTACCCCAAAAATTGTTATGCAATTTCTCTTGAGTATGACAATAACCCATGTGTGGTTATAACCTGCAGTTTGGGCAAATGGCAGGTTTCAGAAGGGAAGTACTGACCCCTGATATATTTATACATAATTACAACACCCCTTAGTTGTCTTTTTTCTAAAGTGAATAACCCTAATTTTGATAATTTTTCTGGGTACTGTAGTCCCCCCATTCCAGTTATTACTTTAGTTACCCTCCTCTGAACAATTTCCAGGTCTGCTATGTCTGTCTTATTCACAGGAGCGCAGAACTGTACACAGTACTCCATGTGTGGTCTGACTAGTGATTTGTAAAGTGGCAGGACTATGTTCTCATCACAGGCATCTATGCCCCTTTTAATGCAACCCATTATCTTATTGGCCTTGGCAGCAGCTGCCTGACACTGGTTTCTACAGCTTAGTTTGCTGTCCACTAAAATTCCTAATTCCCTTTCCATATCAGTGTTACCCACTTTTTTTTACCATTTAGAATATACTGGTGACATGTAGTTTTCCTACCTATGTGCATAACCTTACATTTGTCAGCGTTAGGTCTCATGCACCTGACCGTGGCCGTATTGTGGCCCGCATACAGCAGGTCCGCAATACATGGGCACTGGCCGTGTTCACCACGGATGCGGACCCATTCACTTGAATGGGACTGTAATCCGGGAGATGCGGTGTTGGAACGGAGGCACGGATCGGAAGCACTACAGAGTGCTTTGTGGGTTTTCTGTCCGTGCTTCCGCATTACAAAAAAGTAGTGCATGCACTATTTTTTGTGGTGTGGATTGTGGACCCCATTCAAGTGAATGGGTCCGCGATCCTCATGCGTCGGCACCACGGTCGGTGTCCATGTATTGCGGACTGCAATTTGCCCAGCATGAGCCCTTAAACCTTATCTGCTACTTCTCTGTCCAAGCCTCCAATCTATCCAGATCTCTCTGTAGCAGTTTACTGTCCTCTTCCGTAATTACTTTACACAGTTTAGTGTCATCTGCAAAAATTGATATTTTTTAGAGGGTGCCATCTTTAAATCAAAAATCAAGGGGGACAAATGGCATCCCTGCCATGTACCGTGTACCAGAAGAGTAAATTTGGGCAGACAGAGGAGTAGAGCACGAGTATTGTAGACAGAATGGGGCCCCCAAAGCCGAATTTAAGCAGCATGGACCACGTGACCAATGAATGTGTCGTCACTGGCCTAGGAAAAGCTGAGAGAAGGCTGAAACAACAGATCCCCAACAGTTGCTCTGTACTAGCGCTACTATGATCTCAGCCATTACAGCAAGGTGTCAACTTTACTTTACAGCTGACACCCACTGCTGATGGTGATGACTGGTGAGTTTCTGAGGCAGCACCATCACTGTGCCATAAATGTATGGTGCAGTGCGGGAACAACAGTACAGTTAAGGCATGATACAGGAAGGTGTGGATAAGAAAACAGCTGTGCCCCCCACATACAATAGCTGAGCATATCTCACACTTACATGCTGCCTGATGAGCTAACACTAGCTGTACAGTATCAGTGAAGAAACTCACAGAAATTGATACCTTCCTCATCCCCTCAATTTTGAAGCGTAGAAGCCATATCCAGCCTGCAAGTACTGGAGTCTGTAGCAAAAGGAACATAGACAGCTTATATTAAGAGTGGCTATGTACCTGGAGAAGTGTAGAGAATCTGGAAGAAGGATAAATAAAAGATAAAACACATATTAAGAAAATTTAAAGGGGTTTTCCGAGATTTTTATTTATTTTTTGCCGATGACCTATCCTCTGGATAGCATAGAAGAGAAGACCGGCACTCACTATGTAGATGCGCTTATACTTTTATTGTCACATCAATATGTACATATATAGCTGTGACGCGTTTTGGCTCAAGCATGAGCCTTCTTCAGACATGTATCTCTGGATAGGTCATCAGTATCTTATTGGTGGGGGTCCGACACCCGAGACCCCCACTGATCAGCTGTTTGAGAAGGCACCGCTATGGTCATATCAAGGGGCCTTCTTTTGGTATGGGGATAGAAGGCCTGATACATATGGAGGGAACACAATGTAGGCGGCCTTTTATTTAAAAGGGTTTCCCAACATATTTTTACTGATGACCTATGCTCTGGATAGTTCATCAGTATCTACTTGCTGGGGGTCCATCACCCAGAACCCCTAGTGATCAGCTGTTTGAGAAGGCATTGGCACTCACAGTAGCATGGCTTCCTTCTCTCTGCTTACCAAGCACAGAGTTGTACATTGCAAAATGGCTGTGCTTGGTGTTGCAGCTCAGTCTCATTCTCTTCATTGGTGCTAAGCTGCCACTACGTAGGCCTTGTAACCAATGAGTGTGACATCACATGGCCTAGGGAAAGCTGTGAGAAGGCAGTGATGCTACTGCAAGCGCAGGTACCTTCTAAAACAGCTGATAGGCAGGGGTCCCAGGTGTCAGACTTGCACGGATCAGATACTGAAGACCTATCCAGAGGATAGACCATCAGTAAAATATCTCAGAAAACTCCTTCAATTGTCAATATTTTGTACTTAAAGGCTATGTTCACCTTTGGAGGCATTTTATTTATTATTGCATATTTTTTATTAAAAATATGGAATCCTTTTTTGTGTACACAGCTGAGATGCGGGACTAGCAGCCTGTGCATTTACTGTGTTTTCCGTAAATTGGGGAGCTGACGGGCTCCTTTTCTCTAGTGAAAGCACCAGTCACACAGTTAGAAAAACAGTTAACCCTTTGTGACAGAATGGCTCAATATTTTTAATAAAGGCCAACTGAAAATTATTTTTAGCCAAAAATCGAGACTCCAGGCCAAGCTAGGACACTACACTGCCTGTACCCTGTCAGTCAAAACAGTGTGGACATACCCATCAAGGAAAATTAGCAGAACTTTGGGTACAATGGCAATGCCTCCCTTGCATCAGAGGTCTTATTTGCATAAAGTGAAAAGCCTTATTTCTCACCATTCGGGGCACGGATAAGGATAGGACAATGAGCATTACTAATTGCTGGTACACATCTGAACATTCAGCTGGTTTTAATTACGGGTATGCGGATATGACAGATAAGATGAACAACTTCAGTTTGAAATGTTTATGCAACCAGTGATGAATTTGTTTCTAATATATTAACATGATTTATACCCAAACAAAAGAAAATAAACTACTGTAAAAGAAAGACTTGGTTGTCATGGTACACATTGGCACCAATGACAAAGTCAGGGGGAGATGGAAGGTCCTTAAAAATGATTTTAGGGAACTAGGAGAGAAGCTCAAGTCCAGGACCTCCAAAGAAGTGTTTTCAGAAATACTACCAGTGCCATGAGCGTCAACAGAGAGACAATGGGAGATTAGGAAGTTAAATAAGTGGCTCAGAAGCTGGTACAGGAAGGAAGGGTTCAGGTTCATGGAGAGCTGGGTTCCTCTGTCAATTGCAGACTCTACAGTAGGGACGGGCTGCACCTTACTGGGGAGGGTGCAACTGCTATGGGGAAAAAATGGTTAGATGGCTGGAGGAGCTTTTGCTAGGATCTGGGGGGAGGGTGGGGGGTCATAGTAATAAGGGTGTAGAAAGTGGGATATAGGAGGGGTCAGTGGGGATTTAGTGGGGCTGGGGTTAGTGAGGAAAATAGTGAAAAACTGTACTCCAATGAAAAATAGAGCTGCTGGTAACAAGAACCTGTTACAAACATCAACCAAGGTAACCACAAAATCATGGATACTCACTTTACAGGCAATACTAATTTTAAATGTATTTTCAGAAATGCCAGAAGTCTAGCTAGCAAAATGGGGGAGCTGGAGGCTATGGTATTAGAAGAACACATAGATGTAGTTGCTGTGGCTGAGACATGGTTGGACTCTTCGCATGACTGAGCTGTTAATATTGAGGGTTTTACACTATTTAGGAAAGACAGGGTCAATAGGAAAGGCAGTGGCGTGTGCCCGTATGTGAGGATTGATCTGAAGACAAGTGTGAAAGAGGCAATTGTGGATGAGGATGTTGAAACCTTATACTTGGTGTAATCTATCGACCCCCCCCCCTCCTAACATCACAGAGGAGATAGAAGCTCAACTGTATGACCAAATAGAGTGGGCTGCACAGGCTGGTACAGTGGTCCTAATGGGAGATTTTAACTTCCCAGACATTGACTGGGGTCATGGTTCTGCCTCAACCGCAAAGGGGAGAAAATTCCTCAGCTTGCTGCAGGACATCTGGTAATTTCTAATGATGCAGAGCTTGTTGGAAATGTAAGGCCCCATTCACACGACCGTATGTATTCTGTGATCCGTATAAAAACGGAACAGAAGACATACGGAAAGTCTTCCGTAGTGTTCCACAATTTTGCGGACCCATTGACTTCAATGGGGCTACGGATGTGATTTTGCGGCCAAGTATAGTATGTTTTATTTTTTTTGTGGGGGAACTTCCGTGAGATACGGGATGCGGAATGCACACAGTGTGCATTCCGCATTTTTTTTCTCCTATGGAAAAATGAATGGGTCCGTATGGTTCCGCATCTTAGCCGCAAAAATGCGGATAAGATGCGGAAATGTACATACGGTCGTGTGAATGGGGCCTAACTGTTCGAGAAATGCTAGGTAATAGTGACCACAATATAATTGTATTCCCCCAAAACTATAAGAAGCTAACTCTGCAGAGCAAAAACACCGAATTTTTTAAAAGGCTAATTTCCCTGGGTTAAGGGCAGCATTTCACAGCATAGACTGGGAGCAGCTACTGTCACATAATAATACTGAGGATAAATGGGAAAGCTTTAAATCCACATTAATTGCACTACAAAATGTATTCCTGTAGGCAACAAGCATAAACTTCCAAACCCCCCATGGCTTACAACTACTGTAAAAAGGGGAAAAATTGACAAAAAGGGCATTTAAATACAAATCTGATCGGTCATATGTAGCCTTTGAAGTTTACAAAGGCTTAACAAAATCTGTAAAAAGTAGATAAAATTTGCAAAAATACAAAATGAACAGCAGGTGGCAAAACAAATCCCCCCAAAAATTCTTTAAATATATAAATGCTAAAAAACCAAGGTCTGAGCAGGTAGGCCCCTTGAATAATGGTAAAGGGGGGATTAGTCACTGAAGATAAGGAAAAGACGTAGGTTTTTAAGCTCTGTATAAACAAAAGAAGGTAAAGGAGCTGATATCTGTGGTGCCGGGGCTGTTAGCCAATTGAGTATATTACTGGATGTATTAACTGTAGATATGGTCCAAGTTAAATAAGGTAAATGTGAACAAGACTCCGGGTGCAGATTGATTACACCCAATAGTTCTTAAAGAGCTCTGATCAACTCAGTTCAATCATTGATGTGCCCCTGTTTATAATTTTTTAGAGATTCTCTAAGTACTGGTACAGTGCCAAGTGATTGGCGCAAGGCAAATGTGGTGCCCATATTCAAAAAAGGATCTAGGTCTTCCACAGGTTATTATAGTATTTCTGTTGTGGGAAAATATTTGAAGGACTCTTAAGGGACTATATACAGGAGTATATGACTGTAAATAATATAAGTGATCACCAACATGGGTTTATCAAGGACAGAAGTTTTCAGACGAAGGGCCCATTCACACGACTGTGTGAATGGGTCCGCATCTATTCCGCAATTTTGGGGAATAGATGCGGCCCCATTCACTTCAATTGTCAGCGTGCGATCTTTCCAAGTCGCGGCTCCATAAGAAAATGTAGAACATGCCCTATTCTTGTCTGCAATAGCGGACAAGAATAGGGATCTTCTATGGGGCATCCGTGGATGCGGATCTGCATTTTTGCAGATCCGCAATACTACGGGCGTCTGAATGGCCCCTAACTTTATTTTTATCAGATGAGTAGAAGCCTGGACAGAGGGACAGCTTTGGATGTAGTGTTTCTGGATTTTGCAAAGGCTTTTGATACTGTCCCTCATAGCCGTTTAATAGGTAAAGTAAGGTCTATAGGCCTGGAAAGTATAGTTAGTAATTGGATTGAAAACTGGTTAATTCCTATTCAGAATGGTCCCGGGTTATAAGTGGTGTACCCCAAGGTTCAGTGCTGGGTCCTCTATTTAATTTATTTATTAATGATCTCGAGGATGGGATTAATAGCACCATTTCTATTTTTGCAGATGACACTAAGCTGTATAGTACTGTGCATACTATGAAAGATGTCCATAAGATACAGTCTGACTTGAACACTCTAAGAGATTGGGCATCAACTTGGCAAATGAGGTTCAATGTGGATAAATGTAAAGTTATGCATCTTGGTAATAATAATCTCTGTGCATCATATGTCCTAGGGGATGTAACACTGGGGGAGTCGCTTATAGAGAAGGATTTGGGTGTCCTTGTAGATCAACATTAAATGACAGCATACAATGTCAATTGGCTACTTCTAAGGCTACCAGGATATTGTCCTGCATTAAATGAGGCATGGACTCGTGGGGCAGGGATGTAATATTACCACTTTACAAAGCGTTGGTGCGGCCTTATCTGGAATATGCAGTTCAGTTCTGTGCACCAGTCCATAGAAAGGATGCTCTGCAGCTGGAAAAAGTACATAGGAGAGTGACTAAACTGATAAGGGGCATGGAGAGTCTTATTTATGAAGAAAAATTAAAATAATTAAATTTATTTAGTTTTGAGAAGAGACATCTAAGGAGGGACATGATTAACCTATACAAATGTATAACTGGGCCATAGAAAAAATATGGTGAAAAACTGTTCCATGTCAAATGCCCTCAAAAGACAATGGGACACTGCCTCCGACTGAAGAAAAAAAGTTCAGTCACCAGAAGCGTCAAAGCTTCTTTACTGTAAGAACTGTGAATCTGTGGAATAGACTTACTCAGGACGTAATCATAGCAGGAACAGTGAACAGTTTTAAAAAGGGCCTAGATGAATTCTTAAGAGTAATTGACAGTAATGCATATGAAAATGTGTAGAAATTTGAGTGTCACTTCCTTCTGGGATTCTCGTCCCCACCTATCCCTTGGTTGAAATTGATGGACTTATGTCTTTTTTCAACCATATTAACTATGTTACTATGTAACAGTGGTCATGTGAACAATGAATGTGGTTTCATCACTTGCAGACATTACAGACAGATATTAAAGTGGTGAGTAATGTTTTTTTCTTTGTTTCATACAGGTTCCTGCCAATTAAATAAAAATCTTTGACAGGTAAAATAAGTTAAAATAATAAATAATAATGTGTTTATTTTTCTTCCAGGTTCTTTCGCTGTTTGATTTGGTCCGTTACAGTGTAAGCGTCTGCAATCAAATAGCTTCTCATCTTCACATTGAAGTCTTCAGAATTAAGACATATACTACCACTTCTAATCACCATTAAGTGTCCAAACCTTTTAAGTTAAAAATGCATGTTTCATAACAAGAAGAGATGACAAATCCAAAACAAATTTAATTATCTTCGTCCTCAAACTTGCCAAGCTCAGATTTACTTTGTGCTTGAAATGTTTTTGCAAAAATTTATAACAATTTTGAAAGTATTCGAGCATGACAAAAAAATAACTATTTATGACTGTCGTCATTAGAATGTTTTTAATATCCAGTGTTTTTAAATGCACAAAATGGAGCATCTCCACCCAAAATTAAAAATGTAAGTTTGGATGGTCTTTCCCTTCCCTCCATTCTAACCTGTCATGTTTTATCTGTGGTTTTACACAGGAATGCAGTTACTTTATTATCTTAATGCAAACCTGTCAGTTTAGAGCTGAGGGCAGCATATAACATAGAAGAGAAGCTGAGCTGTGATATATAGGTTTTATTACGTTCTATATCTATAAAGATAAAAGCAAAATACATTCTAACATGACTCCTAGGAGAGACAGTGATAATCATGATTATCCCATTCACACAGAATGATTGACAGTCTTCTCTTTATACATACTGATACAATGAAAGCTGGAAGATCAGTTTCTCTCTATCATAATCTTCTTTCAGGTAGGGCAGCATACGTAAATCCTGACAGTTTTACATTAAGGGCTCATTGTTACCATGATCCAAAGACAGCGCATCCCCCAAGAGTCCAGTTACAAATATATACGCTCAATCTGTTCTGTTTACATGTGGGGAAGCTTTGGTGCTGCATTCTCCTACCAATGGGGCTTACAGTGAAAATACCTTAGCAGTGATTTGGATATTACATAATTAAAAATTGTTCATAATAACTTTAATAATCCAGTACCAAATCTTAAAAACACAGACTGTTAGGAATGCAAAGTAAAGTATCACCAGTTTTGAGTGGAGTTTGAGAAGAAAAGGTCTCCAGAAGTGGCCTACACCCAGACATTTATATGTGCTGTTACAAACTAAGTATCAGTAAAAGGGGTTCTCCAGAGTTTTACCTAAATTCATTGTTTCAGATCAAATGTAGAAGGAAGAGAATTTCAGCAGTACTTGCCCTTCCATCACACTGCTGATTCCACAATCTTGACTGTGATCACATGACGGAGTGGCTGCAGGATCTTTCACTGAGGCCCCAACTAGATGTGCTTTCAGGTTAGGTAAATCCATGGGGAACCCATTTAATATTCTGTTAATGAGAAAGCTTCACTTTAATGAGATAGGCCTGACCAACAATATGGCTTATTTATAGCCCATACAAATGCTTATTTGTCATCAAATGTATTGCTGGTTAACAAGAATGCGTGTTCTAGCCTGCTTCATGGATCTGCATTGCTTATATTTGAGAACATGACATTGACAATAAAAATATACACTCCGCTTTCATATTAATGAAATATGTGTTCCAATAAATGTAAATTTATTCACCCATAGAAGAATTAATATATTTTTTTATTTTTCTTATACCAAACCGCTTTTTACCATAGAATGATTGTTCACAATTGGGCAGACTACATATAACACATATTCCCTCAGGAAACTGCTCATACCTGCAGTGCAGATTCCTTTTATTGAGTTAAATTTACCAATTCTACAGTACACATTGATTCTTAAATAAAGTTCCTTGTACATTTTCAAATCATGACGTGTTTTTTTTTGTTACTGTAATTCAAATCTTTCAAACAGTACCTCCTGAATTTAAGAAATAAAACCCATATACAAATTACCATAGCAATCTCTATGCTAATTGTATATTGGTTAGGTAAGAGTAAAAAAGGAGCAAAAGGCACAGGCAGATGTAAAAGTGAACACTGCTATGTGTAAAGCTTGCAAGGGAGCTCACCTCTCTACTACCTTTCTCTGCCTGTCCAATGCACTGGACACCCATACATTTTATAGAAATAGTGTCTTCTGTGCTGCCATGTTCTTCTGTAAAATTGCAAGAAGAAACAATACAGAATTCTAAGCGGCACTGTTCTTCAAAAATCTAAAAAGCAGTCTTTTATTGATAAACGCATAAGGATAAAACAAGGCCACCACAAAGGCCAGTACTTTTTCCTATAGTGTGCAAGCACACCCACTGCTGTATAGTATGATTGAAAAATGAATCAAGACAACAATGGAGGCAATATGGACACAATACATTAGTAAGTGCCTTCTATTAACTTTGCCTACATGATAAATGCCATTTGCTGATTGTGAGGTTGTGGCTAAGAAACAGGTGATAGGAAGGTGGTTCTGCAGTGGTGGCATAATTTACATCATTCATGTGACTGCTGCAACCAGTCACTGGCACTGTATATGCAAGCATCCACACCAAGAAAACTCATAATTTTGTACGTGGGTCCTGTCACTGAACTAGCAAACGCGTGTCCCTGTTTTATAAAATTGCAGACACAAATACTGCCTTAAAAACAACCCAGAGTTTCACACTGTAATCATGTAGGTTCCTTCATGACTGCTTGAAAATGACTGAGGCTACGGACCCTTCTGATTTGGTCCACAAAGACTAACTGTGATATGTGAGGATGATGCAATAGCATCCGTCGGATTGGGATCTAGTCTAATGAAGTCCCAATATTTAGCCATGATTCTTCTTACTTCCTGGGGTGCCATGTCAAAAGTAACCTAATTACCTTAATTGACCCTCCTACTCCTTCTAGGGCCTCTTCTCTCTGTGTATTAATAAGTGCTGTATGCTTATGTTTGAGTGCCCTCTGGTATGCCAGTCTCAAGACCACATAAGAGTACCCCCTGGTTAAAAATCTTTCCCTAAAGTTGTATGCTTCCTGTATGAACAAAGACTTGGAAGAGCAGTTTCTTTCTGATCGAAGATATTGACCAACCAGAATGTCACATTTGAGTGGTAAGGGATGACTGCGTTCCCATCTCAACAGTGAATTGGTAGCTGTTGGCTTCCAGTAAATGCTAGTTTCAATTGCTCTTTCCTCGCTTCGCCAAATGTGAACATCTAGGAAGGGTATAGCATTCTTATGTATTTCACATGTGAACCTAAGTTTTAAGGTGTTGTCCGGGTTCAGACCTGGTTCGACGTCGTCAGGCTCACTGCTAGGCAGATGCTTCCCCATGGAGAGCCGGGTACGTCACCGGCTCTCAAGAAAATGTCTTTGCCCTGCGTGATTAAGCGCAAGGCAAGGGGCAGCACTGGAGCATGAAAGGTGATCAAAGGTGAAGTAATTCAAGGAGATGGAAGATAGGCTCCCAGTGGGTGTAGAACTGACATCCCCTGACATTGAGAAAGTATTCGACAAACCTTAGTACACAGTCATGTGGAATTGAGGAGTACAAAGTATCAATCCCTCTATTCAACATAATAGATCACCCGTACAGTAATTGAGGTCAAATTGGTGACAAAGGGTGCTAAAGTGGTATCAATGTAACTGCTAAGTTTCTGAATAAAGGTCGCTTAACACAAGACAATTTAGAAAGCAATTGTAATCTAGTACTAAATGAAATAGATGAGGCGGCAAATCACAATGAGGTCGTTATTATGGGGGACTTTAACTACCCAGATATAGACTGGGAAACTGAAACCTGTACATCTCATTAAGGAAACGGGTTCATGGCAATAATCAAAGAAAATTACCTTTCCCAACTGGTTAAGGCCTTGACTAAAGGGATGGCCATAGTGGACTTAGTATTAACCAATAATCCTGACAGATGTGCAGGTCGGGGGACATCTGGGAAATAGTGACCATAAAGTAATAACCATCCAATCGTCATTCAAAAGAGTTTCTTCAGGGAGGAACAAAAATGCCAAACTTCAAAAAAGCAAAATTTAGCCAACTGAGAGGCCATAGGCCTAACTGGGACAAAGTCCTCAAAAATAAAAATACAGCCACAAAACGGGATATTTTTAAAGGCATCCTAAAATCGAATTGTCGAATTGATGTATTGTCCACGGTAGGTATCGTGTCAGGGGGATATCGTAATGTATAAATGGCAATGATGTAGCAAACATCTATGAAGAATATCCTTCAAACGGGGGTAAAGGCTAAGGAGTCAATATGAAAAGAATAAATGTAGCTCCTCCCATGAATTCAGGCTCCATCATTAAACCTTCATTTGTTAGGTCTGTATATAAATATATAGTGATCTAGTTTGCAAGCCAAAATGATATGGCTTGTAACCCTGTCACATAATCAAAGTTAACCATACAGTGTGTGTAGGGTACAGCACAAAACAGCTTGTTGGTGTATGATGTGGCTAAAGGATAGATAGATGATTGTATCCCCAACAAACAAGGGTCATAGTTATAACCACCCCAATTTATATACGTGAAAGGCCCCAATTCAGGGGTAAAGAATCAGCTGGTAAAGAATCCACATGGTGTGACATTGATCAACGATTCTTCACTTTGATGTCACTAGTGAATGAAAAGCTGTAAACATTGGTGTTGTCTCAAGTGTTCACCTGTGGAGAGATAACCGGGTGTTAACCCTTTCAGTACCGAGCCACTTTTCACCTTAAATCCCAGGCCAATTTTTGCAAATCTGACATGTGTCACTTTATGTGGTAATAACTTTAGAACGCTTTTACTTATCCAAGCCATTCTGAGATTGTTTTCTCGTGACACATTTTACTTCATGACAGTCATAAATTTAAGTCAATATATTTCACCTTTATTTATGAAAAAATCCCAAATTTAAAAAAATTATAAAAAAAACTGATGTTATAAACTTTATTAACCCTTGAGGTGTTCCACAAAAATTAAATGAAAATGGAGGTGAAATTTCAAAATTTCAATTTTTTGGTAGATTATTCACGTTAATTTTTTTTCTTGCAACACAGCAAGGGTTAACAGGAAACTAAACCTCAATATATATTACTCTGATTCAGCAGTTTACAGAAATACCCCATATGTGGTGGTAAACACCACATATGGGTTTGTGGCAGTGGTCAGAAGGAAAGGTGCGCCATACGGATTTTGGAGGCAGATTTTGCTAGAATGGTTTTTAGGCATCATTTTGTAATTGAGAGACCCTGACGTACCCCTACAGTTGAAACCCTCAAAAAGTGACCTCATTTTGGAAACTACACTCTTCAAAGAATATAATAAGGGGGGGTACTGGCCACTTTGACCCTCTAAGCGTTTTACGGTATTTGGAAACACTTGGCTGTGAAAATGAAGTTTCATTTCTTCCAATAAAATGTTGCTTTAGCCCCAAATTTTTCATTTTCACAAGGGGTAACAGGAGAAAAGCACCCCATAATTTTTTCCCAATTTTCTCCTGAATATGGCAACACCCCATATGTGGTGGTAAACTGCTGTGGGGGCACATGGCAGGACTCAGAACAGAAGGTGTGCCATATGGATTTTGAAGAACAGATTTTGATGGATTGGTTTGAGGGAGCCATTGATTTTTATTTTTTTGAGTTATTGTCTTATGTGGGGTCTCATTTTTTACGGGATGAGACGACGGTTTCATTGGTACCATTTTGGAGTAAATACGCCTTTTTAATCGCTTGGTATTACACTTTTTGTGAGTCAAGGTAAAAAAAAATAGCTGTTTTGGCATAGTTTTTTTTAAAAAAATTTACAGCATTCACCCGAAGGAGCAAATCATGTGATAATTTTATAGAGCATGTTGTTACGGACGCGGTAATACCCAATATGTCTACCATTTTTATTTTTGTTAAGTTTTACACATTAGATGCATTTTTGAACAGAATAAAATCCTTTTTTTTTGTGTTGCCATTTTCAAAGAGCCATATTTTTTTATTTTTTGGGCGATAGTCTTAGGTAGGGTCAATTTTTTGCGGGACAAGATGATGGTTTGATTGGTACCATTTTGGGTTAAATAAGCCTTTTTGATCGCCTGCTATTACACTTTTTGTGAGGCAAGAGGGGAAAAAATGGCTGTTTTGGCATGTTTTTTTTAAAAACAATTTTTACAGCATTCACCTGGGAGGCCATCTCATGTAATATTTTTATAGAGCAGGTTGTTACGGATGTGGCGATACCCAATATGTCTAACATTTTTATTTTTGGAAAGTTTTACACATTAGATGCATTTTTGAACAGAATAAAATCTTTTTTTTGTGTTGCCATTTTCTGAGAGACATATTTTTTTTATTTTTTTGGCGATTGTCTCAGGTAGGGTATCATTTTTTCGGGACAAGATGACGGTTTGATTGGTACCATTTTGGGGTAAATACGCCTTTTTGATCATGTGGTATTACACTTTTTGTGAGGAAAGAGGGAAAAAAATGGCTGTTTTAGGATAGTTTTTTTAAAAAAAATTTTTTTACAGCATTCACCTGGGAGGCCATCTCATGTAATATTTTTATAGAGCAGGTTGTTACGGACGCGGCGATACCCAATATGTCTAACATTTTTATTTTTGGAAAGTTTTACACATTAGATGCATTTTTTATTTTTCGGGCGATTGTCTTAGGTAGGGTCTCATTTTTTGCATGACGAGATGATGGTTTGATTGGTACCATTTTGGGATTAATATGTCTTTTTGATTGCTTGGTATTACACATTTTGAGAGGCAAGGTGATCAGAAAAGGGCTTTTTTTTGCACTTTTTATTTTTTACAGCGTTTACCTAGCAGGGTGGGTAATGTGATATGTTTATAGAGCCGGTCGATACGGAGGCGGCAATACCTAATATGTCTACTTTTCTTTTTTTCTTTATTTTTTACAACTTTTTTTACTTTATTTTGGGAAAATGACTTTTTTTTTCTTGAAATTTTTATTATTTTTTTGTTAAACTTTATTTTTTTAACCTTTTTTTTTACTTTATTTTTTGTCCCAGTCTGGGACTTTAACTTTCGGGGGTCTGATCCCCTGCACAATGCATTACAATAGTTCTGTATTGTAATGCATTGGCTGTAAGTGTATTACAATTGTAATACACTTACAGCCTGCTGGCTGGATCTCACAGGCTACCGTAGAAGGCAGCCCGATGCCTAAAGGTCCTTTTACACGGGCCGATTATCGGACGAAAAATCGTTCCTAGGAACGCTAGTGCCGATAATCGGCCCGTGTAAAAGTGGCCCTAATCAGCCGACGAACGAGCAAAACGCTCGTTCGTCGGCTGATTGGATCTTTTGGTTTCTACAAAAGTTCCAATCTGTAGGGCGCACATCGGCCGATGTAAACAGGCGATGTGCGCCTGACAGTATGGAGCTTCCGGGCCGCACAAGCGATACAGCGATCACTCGTGCGGCCCGGCACTCGATTCATCGGGCCGTGTAAAGGCTCCCTGCCCGAGCGCCGATATCGCTGATCGGCGCTCGGGCAGAGAGACACATCGGCCCGTGTAAAAGGGCCTTTAGGAAGGCATCGGGCTGCCTTCTCTGCCATCGGGTCCCCGTCACAGCAGCACGGGGACCTGATGGGGATCGCAACCCGACAGAATACCCGCACGTGCCACGGTCAGCACTGACCGCGGCAGCGCGAGGGTTAATGCACCGGCATCGGTGTCTTCACCGATGCCAGTGCATAAGCAGGGGTCCGGCTATCGGCCACTGTCGGACCCCGTAGCTGATCGGGCGGCCGCAGCTCCTGGGATTTTTGTCCCCGCTTACGCTGCTGGTATCCTAATGGTTAAGGCCGCAGAGTATGACCCATTAATTTTAGTCCCAATGAGGGTGTTTAGAATGATAGCCCTAGATCGCGCCAGAATGCCTCCTCTTGATAAATATATCCTAATCAATGAAACGGCGAAGGAGATCTGGTCATTCAGACCCAAAAGTTTGACAGTGCGTAATCTAAATATCCATCCTGCATCTTTTTGCAGGACTAGTCTGTCAAAATAATCCCCGCGTGGTGATCGTTGGATCACTTCAACACCATGGAATTTGAGAGCATTGGGATTAGCACCATGAGCAGTTTTAACAGTGTCTTTCTCATTACGAATATCTCCCAGGTGCTCCCCAATGCGTCTTCTAAATTCCCTAACGGTCTTTCCCACATATTGGATTCCACACATGCATGTGATAAGATACACCAATCCAGAGGTTTTACAGTTAATAAATGATCGAAGGTCAAAAGTCTTCCCAGTCTGGGAGCATGTCAATTGTCTCCCCTGCTGAATAAAACCACACGCAATACAGCCGCCACATCTGTATGTGCCTGCAGTAATGTTCTTGAGCCATGTGTCGTTACGTGGTGTCTGGAAGAAACTATGGACCAATCTGTCTTTAAAGGGAACCTGTCATCAACTTTATGCTGACCTCACTGAGGGCAGCATAAATTACTGACAGAAATGCTAATTTCAGCAATGTGTCACTCATGAGCTAAAAGTAAGTGGTTGCCAAGAACCAGCATCATAATCATTGCAGACTGGGCCTTGAAAAGAGTCAAATCTACCTGAGAAGAGTCATGGTTATTCATGTGCTCCTGCTCTCCCGCCCATCTGCTGATGATTGGCAGTTCTCTCCTAGAGAGAAAGGGAGAAAACTAGGTAGAAGACTGTCAATCATCAGCAGGTGGGCAGGGAGAGCAAGAATTTATGAATAACCATGACTCTTCTCTGATGGCCATGACTCTTTTCCAGGCCCAGTCTGCAATGATTGTGATGTTGGTTCTCAGCAACCACTTACTTTTAACTATATCAGTTGCTTATATATCCTCAGCTCCTGATGAACCAGCAGATGAAACGCATTGAGCAGGAAGGGAAACATTTTTCAGCAACAGAATTGCAACTGTATATCAGCACAGTTAGCACTGATTTCAATGATTGACATCCAATGTAAAGGGCTCATACAGATAAATAGGAGCCCACCACTGGAGATTGTCCGATATTAGTCTCTGGGAGGTTAATGCCTGTGATACATGGGGCATCTCGTCCAGTTGAGGTTTTAAACATATCTCATAATAAAAGGTTTATTATTTTATTTTTGTATCCATACAGGCAGTGAATGGTTTATATATAGGATACGATACAAGTAATATCTGATTTTCCAGTGATTTGATTCAGGAATAAGTCAATACAGAACATATCCCCGGCAAGAGACGTTTTTTTTTAACTTTTATTATTAAGATGGGTGAACGACCCTTTCGCTTCTGGGTATAGCTCTCTGACAAACCATACAATAATATGACGTCCTGTAAGATTCCTGGAGGAAGATATTACTCTCTACTCTCCCTCTTATTGCACAGTTGGAAGTCTTTCTGCCAGTGTAGTTTCCTGGCCTTTATTTACTATCTCTAGCTCACTTGCAGTAACAGATCTAGAGGGTATATTAAAAGGGTTTTCTAAAACTTTAATTTGCTGATGAATTATATTCTGGATTGGTCACCTGTATCTGATCGATGGGGTCTGACACCCAGGACCCCCACCGATCAGCTGTTTGAGAAGGTACCGGCTCTTCAGTGAGCAACGCTGCCTTATCTCTGCGTACTAAGCACAGCGCCACCTATTGAATAATGGCTGTGCTTGATATCACAGCTCAGACCTATTCACTTTGATAGGGCTGAGCAACGCCTAGGCCATGTGACCGATGAACATGTCACTGGCCTAGGAAAAGCTGTGAGAAAATTACGGCGCTACTGAGACCACCGCTGCCTTCTCGAACAGCTAATCGGCGGGTGTCCTGGGTGTTGGACTCCTACCTATCGGATACTGATGACCTATACAAAGGATAGTTCCAGGTGGTTCTGACAGAGAAGAGTCTGCTGGCATTCCCTGGGCCAGCAGCTGGCATTTATGCCAGATCAGGTTGCTGGATTATCTTTAACAGACCCATTAATCTATAATGGTGTTCTCTCTCACTCTCAAAGATAAAACATTCCTTTTGGTTTCTAGGGTAATGATATGCAAAATTAACAAATGCTGACATAGGCTTTTGTAAAGCTAATTTGCATATTTTTCCCAGAACGCTACAGGCCTACAATAGCGAACATGCATACTCTGCGTAGTAGGGTTTCTCCACTATGGGGGATCCACAGAAAAGAGACCTGACCCAATGTAATATATAAAGAGGTCCAAAACAATTGTATAGTGAGATTCACATATGGATTTAGAAAATAGCCCTTAGTAATAATCCAGAGTAATGGAATGGCATGCTTCACCTAGAAGGAAAAATTGGGTGAACCTGGAGGAGGGCTGTGTTGCCTTTTCTTTGATCTATTTAATAGTCACAGAAAAAAACTCTAAAATATAACCTCTAATAAATATATAGTAAAAGACTACACTCTTATCAAATTCATCTCAGTCTGAGTCACCTTCGTAACCAGTGAAACCCATCACCCAAGTGATAATTGTACCCTTGTTGGAGTGGTGACTGGGAGGGTGTTGGTTGTAGTTCCCTAAGGGAGGTGGGCTAGGCGAGATCCGGGATATATATAATGAGATACCTCACTATAGAAGCAACTATCCCTGGTAAATCCCTACCAGTATTTAAAGCCCTACCTAATAAACGGAACTGCCACCCCGATAGGGGCAATCCCGTGTCAGGAACCTCCTATAATCCCTATAGTGTCCCTGACAAAGGACAGAATCCCATCACCAAGCACTCATTTATTGTCCGTCAGTCTGTATCTAGACCAGTAAGTGCAAGGCTAAAAATATATATGATGCTCGGACAATAATGACTAACCCCTCAATGCACCAATCAAGGCAATATAATAAAATTGCAAAAGATAGATATAACACAACGTTCCAAAAAGTTCCACTTAGTGATTGTTCACTATGGAACTAATCACTTAATGTATAGTTCTAATGTAACCTCCCAGGGTCAGGTGGTATTAGAAGTCCCTTTGTCCCAGCGCGTTTCACTAACACAAAAGTGTAGCTCTTCAGGGGACTTAATAAAGCTAGGGAAATGTTTCCCAAATAACTAGATGTTAAACAATGGAACTGAAGATTTTACAAAATCAGATAATGATACTAAAGCTCAGCATACATTCCAAACCAACTTGTGGTAAAGAAAACTGTACCATGGTATCCAGTGTGATGTAACTAGGCAATAATAATAGGCAATAATAGCCCTACTTCCAAATAATACATTTGAGTATGAGCGCCTAGAGACAATTTATACTAGAGATGAGCGAGCACTAAAATGCTCGGGTGCTCGTTATTCGAGTCGAACTTTTCCCGATGCTCGGGTGCTCGTTTTGAGTAACGAACCCCATTGAAGTCAATGGGAGACTCGAGCATTTTTTGCTGGGGACCAAGGCTCTGCCTAGGGAAGGCTGGGTGAAAACCTGGAAACCTCAGAAAATGATGGAAACACCACGGAAATGGACAGGAAACAGCAGGGGCAGCATGCATGGATGCCTCTGAGGCTGCCTAATCCCACCATTACCCCAAATTCTCCTGCAACAGCCTGGTGGTTACCCTCATGGCAATTGTGCTCACCCAGACCAAGAAAGGCGAGCCACATACCCATCACATGTTAGGGAAGCACCCAACTAGGTGCAACGAAGGTCCATCACCGCCTGCAGGTGACACCACTGCTCATGCTGGCACTGCAGCTAAAATCAAGTTTAGTATCTGTTCTTATCAGTTGCTGTGGCTGTTGGATGTATAGTGGTGAGCATAGCTGCTTCCCAAGCATCTAAAAAATAAATCAGTACAATATCTAATACGTCCCCCTACCCGGGTAAATTGTTTGGAGAGAGGGCCTGTAGGTGGGGGGGAAGGAGGTTTCGCTGGAAGAGCCAGAGGAGTGCCCCCTGGGCTAGCGTGTGTGGTGGTGACAACAGCCGGAATGCATTTGGAAATACTCTAGCATCAGCCGGTGCAGTATCGATTCTTCTCAGTTTAATACCGTATACGTCCCCTATCTTGGGACCTTATATTTTATGGATTTTTCGACCACGGAAAATGGAAAAAGAGCTTGCTCTGGCCAGGGGAGTGTCTTTCCCACTGCAGCTAAGGGGAAGTGTCCATGCTCTGCCTATCACAGGTCAGGAGGGAAATAAAAGAAGAACCAAACAAAAATCTGTACAATATCTAAGACGTCCCCTATCCGGGTAAATTGTTTGTAGAGAGGGCCTGTAGGTGGGGGGCAGGCTGGGGGGAAGGAGGTTTCGCTGGAAGAGCCAGAGGAGTGCCCCCTGGGCTAGCGTGTGTGGTGGTGACAACAGCCGGGTGTAGTTAGAATGACGACGCAGGACCCCAACTTAAAAATTTAGCATCAACCGGTACAGTCGTAAATTATGAGATTGATGAAGTGTGGTATGTCTTCTATGTATACTACTCAGTTTAATACCGTATATGGCAGCTATCCGGAAAAATAGTTTGTAGAGAGAGAGAGAAAGATAGGACAAAGAAGTAAATTGTTTGGAGAGAGGGCCTGTAGGTGGGGTGGCAGGCTGGGGGGAAGGAGGTTTCGCTGGAAGAGCCAGAGGAGTGCCCCCTGGGCTAGTGTGTGTGGTGGTGATAACAGCCAGATGTAGTTAGAATGACGACGCAGGACCCCAACTTAAAAATTTAGCATCAACCGGTACAATTGTCAATTATGAGCTACATCAAGTGTGGCATGACTTTTAAATGGATATTGCATGTGGTCACGTACTCCCTGGAACCCCATAGTCACCCCTTCCCTGATGTGCTAGCCCAGAACATTCTCTGCCCTAATTCGCAAGAACTTTTGCTGTTTCCGTGTGCTGACAGTGGGGATTTACCAGTGTTGTCTGAGGAGGTGGTGGACAATGGCGAGACACAGGTGTCGGGGGGTGAGGTAGTTGTATGGGAAGCAAGTTACAGTGGGGACTCCTTGGGGGGGAATTTCTCAGGATGGGACAGATTCAACTTGGGTGGATCAGGCACAGGAACAGATGAATTTTTTGGGGGGTTTGTTTAACTTTTATTTAGCAAAAATAACCACAGAGATATTTATTCGTTATCTTCTCTGCGCAGTCTGGCTTAGGGGTTCGTCACTTTGATGGCGAGCTGTGCCGCTCTCTCCACAATGGTCTGTAGGTTCTTAGATGGAGACTTTGTCGGCGATTTCAGTACAGAAGGACTTGTTGCTCATCCACAGAACCTCGACCTCCTTGACATTGTGGACAAGGAATTTGCGGGTGGACCAGGAATTTGCGGAACCCTGTGGGCAGCATGTGTTTGGTCTTCTACTTGCTACCGTATCCAATGTTGGGCGATATAGATTCGCAAGTAATATTATTTTTCACACCTATCCCAAAAATAAAAATGTATGCAGTTTGCGCGAATAAAACTGGAAACTGGAATTGGAGAGAGGGCCTGTAGGTGGACCTCCGGAAAAATTGTTTGGAGAGAGGGCCTGTAGGTGGAACTCCGGAAAAATTGTTTAGAGAGAGGGCCTGTAGGTGGACCTCCGGAAAAATTGTTTGGAGAGAGGGCCTGTAGGTGGAACTCCGGAAAAATTGTTTGGAGAGAGGGCCTGTAGGTGGACCTCCGGAAAAATTGTTTGGAGAGAGGGCCTGTAGGTGGAACTCTGGGAAAATTGTTTGGAGAGAGGGCCTGTAGGTGGACCTCCGGAAAAATTGTTTGAAGAGAGGGCCTGTAGGTGGACCTCCAGAAAAATTGTTTGAAGAGAGGGCCTGTAGGTGGACCTCCGGAAAAATTGTTTGAAGAGAGGGCCTGTAGGTGGACCTCTGGAAAAATTGTTTGAATAGAGGGCCTGTAGGGGGCCCTCCTGAAAAATTGTGCTAAAAGAGTGCCAGTTGGACCTCTAAAAAAATGGCGTTTTTTGGGTCAGCGTTAGGCAAAGACGATATGTAGGAGGAGTAGGAGGAGGAGGAGGAGGAGTAGAGAAGAGGAATCGGATACATAAGTTATTTAAATCTTTAGCTGCTTTCCCCCGGAGGAGATAAAATTCCGGTGAAATCCAGGCTTTGTTCATTTTAATAAGCGTCAGCCTGTCAGCGCTGTCAGTTGACAGGCGTGTACGCTTATCGGTGATGACGCCACCAGCTGCACTGAATACCCGCTCTGACAGCACGCTAGCGGCAGGGCAGGCCAGCACCTCCAAAGCGTACAGCGCCAGTTCAGGCCACGTGTCCAGCTTTGAAACCCAGTAGTTGTATGGAGCAGAGTGATCGCTACGGACGTTGGTATGGTCAGCTAGGTACTCCCTCACCATCTTTCTGTACAGCTCCCCCCTACTCTGCCTAGACTGGGGACAGGTGACAGTGTCTTGCTGGGGTGACATAAAAGTGGCAAAGGCCTTGGAGAGCGTTCCCCTGCCAGTGCTGGTCAAGCTGCCTGCTCGCCTCCTCTCCCCCGCTACTTGGCCCACAGAACCATGCCCTCTGCCGCTAGCGGCGTCAGATGGGAAGAATTGTTTCAGCTTGTGCACCAGGGCCTGTTGATATCTATTCACTCTCATACTCCTTTCCTCTGCAGGGATGAGAGTGGAAAGGTTCTGCTTGTACCGTGGGTCCAGGAGAGTGAACACCCAGTAATCGGTGTTTTAAAAAATTCTTCTAACGCGAGGGTCACGGGATAGGCAGCCTAACATGAAGTCTGCCATGTGCGCCAGAGTCCCAACACGTAAGAATTCCCTCTCCTCACTGGCCTGACTCTCCATTTCCTCCTCCTCCTCCAAGTCCTCCTCTTCAGCCCATACACGCTCAAGAGTTAAGGACTGAGCACTGGTACCCTCTACTGTCTCGCCGACATTCTCCTCCTCTCCTCCTCATCCTCATCCCCTCCTCCGATACGTGCTGAGAAACAGAACGGAAGGTGCTCTGGCTATCAAGCGACGTATCTTCCTCCACCGTCTCTTGTGACAAGCGCAAAGCATCCGACTTGATGCTGAGCAGTGAGTTTTTCAACAGGCAAAGCAGCGGGATGGTGAGGCTGATAATGGCGGCATCGCCGCTGACCATCTGTGTTGACTCCTCAAAGTTGCTCAACACCTGGCAGATATCAGACATCCACGTCCACTCCTCATTGTAGACTTGAGGAATCTGAGAGACCTGACTACCAGTTCTGGTGGAAGATGACATCTGGCAGTCTACAATCGCTCTGCGCTGCTGGTAAACTCTGGATAACATGTTTAATGTGGAATTCCATCTCGTGGGCACGTCGCACAACAGTCGGTGAGCGGGCAGTTGTAGGCGGCGCTGCGCTGCCCTGAGAGTGGCAGCATCTGTGCTCGACTTGCGGAAATGCGCACAGATGCGGCGCACCTTGGTGAGCAAATCAGACAGATTGGGGTATGTCTTGAGGAACCGCTGAACTATTAGATTGAACACGTGGGCCAGGCATGGCACATGTGTCAGTCTGCCGAGTTGCAGAGCCGCCACCAGGTTACGCCCGTTGTCACACACAACCATGCCTGGCTTGAGGTTCAGCGGTGCCAGCCACACATCGGTCTGCGCCGTGATGCCCTGTAACAGCTCTTGGGCGGTGTGCCTTTTGTCACCTAAGCTCAGCAGTTTGAGCACCGCCTGCTGGCGCTTACCCACGGCACTGCTGCTGCGCCTAGAGCTACCGACTGAAGGCGCCGTGCCCACGGATGGTAATTCGGTGGAGGAGGAGGGGTCGGAGGAGGAGGAGGAGGCATAGTACGTCTGAGAGACCGTGACCGAGGTAGGCCCCGCAATCCTCGGTGTGGGCAGTACATGAGCGGCCCCAGGGTCATTCTCGGTCCCAGCCTCCACCAAGTTAACCCAATGTGCCGTCAGTGAGATATAGTGTCCCTGCCCGGCAGCACTTGTCCACGTGTCCGTGGTTAGGTGGACCTTCTCAGAAACAGCGTTGGTCAGGGCACGGATGATGTTCTGTGACACGTGCTGGTGTAGGGCTGGGACGGCACATCGGGAAAAATAGTGGCGGCTGGGGACGGAATACCGAGGGGCAGCCACCGCCATGAGATTTCGAAAGGCCTCGGTCTCTACCAGCCTATAGGGCAGCATCTCCAGGCTCAGCAATTTGGAGATGTGGACGTTGAGGGCTTGGGCATGTGGGTGGGTGGAACTGTATTTCCTCTTGCGCTCCAGCGTCTGCTGTAAAGACAGCTGAACGCTGCGCTGGGACACGTTGGTGGACACTGTGGAGGATCGTGGAGGCGAAGGTGTGGTTTTCCGGCGGGAGGCGCTCGTGCCGGGGTCCTGGGCAGGGGGTTGACTAGCAGAGGCAGCGAGTGACGCGGGGGGTTGACTAGCAGAGGCAGCGAGTGACACAGGGGAAGGAGCAGTGGTGTGACCCGCAGGAGGTGGTGAACGGCCTTGGTTCCATTGAGTGGGGTGTTTAGCACTCATATGCCTGCGCATGCTGGTGGTGGTTAGGCTAGTAGTGGTGGCACCCCTGCTGATCCTGGTGTGGCACAGGTTGCACACCACAGTCCGTCGGTCATCCTCACTTTCTTTAAAGAACCTCCAGACTTGCGAACATCTAGGCCTCGCCACGGGAGCTTCACTACGTGAAACAGTTGCTGATGATGCACCAGCTCTGGCCCTGCTTCTCCCTCTGGCCACACCACTGCCTCTTACAACCTGTTCTGGTGCAGCACTCGCCTCCGCCTCAGAAGCACTGTTTCACTCGGCATATCAACCCAGCTTGGGTCAGTCACCTCGTCATCCTCCGATTCCTCAGTCTGCTCCCTCCTCGGAATTCCTCCCCTAACAACAACTTCACCACTGTCTGACAACCGTGTCTCCTCATCGTCCGACACCTCTTTACAAACTTCTTCCACTAAGTCAACATTGTCATCATCATCATCACCCACAGACTGCGACAGTTGGAAAACTTGGGCATCGGGAACGAGGTCAGCAGCAACCTGAGAAGTGGTTTGTGACTCTGGGAAGGGTCCAGAAAACAGTTCCTGAGAGTATGCCGGATCGCATTCCAAATTTTCCTGGGAGGGGGCAGACTGGGGGGAAGGAGGTTGAGGTGGAGGAGCCATAGGAGTGCTCCCTTGGGTAACGTGGGTGGACTGCGTGGAAGACTGACTGGTGGACAAATTACTTGAAGCATTGTCCGCAATCCACGAGATCAGCTGTTCGCACTGTTGTGGTTTCAACAGTCCTCTACCACGTGTCCCTGTAAGTTGAGACATGAAGCTAGGGAGTGTAGCTCTGCGGAATTCCCCTGCTCCCTCATCAGCGGGTACTGTCTCACCCTGCCCAGGACCACGGCCTCTGCCCCCTGCAGTAATTGAATGCCCACGCCCACGCCCTCGACCCTTAGCCCTGGGGTTCAACATTTTTTGTATATAGGTGTATGATTAAAAAAAAAAAAAATTACACGGGCCTGGTGTACTGAAACCCACAAACTTGTTAAGTCCGGTAGAATTAAGTGACGTACAGAAAGTGTCACCTGGACAGATTATACGGATTGGAGCGAGTGTACTGAACTGTGACACACAGAAAGGTTACACGCAGCTGAGTAAAATGGATTTGTATCACTGAGCTAAAACAACTGAAAAAATAATTTTTTTTTTTATTTTGTTTTTTGGGAACATGACGTGCAAGAACTATGGTAGAACTGACTGACACCCTGTTAACGGTGGCTATTTAGTCTGCGACCCAAACAAATGTCGCACAGAGAGTTTTCTGGATCAAACTGTAGATGATATTGGTAGCAAATGACTTGGTTCTATTCTGTGACGTACAGAAAGTGTCACCTGGACAGTATATATGGATGGGAGCTAGTGTACTGAACTGTGACACACAGAAAGGTTACACGCAGCTGAGTAAAATGGATTTGTATCACTGAGCTAAAACAACTAAAAAAATATTTTTTTTTTATATTTGTTTTTTTTATATATTTTTTTAAATTTTGTTTTTTTTTGGGAACGTGACGTGCAGGAACTATGGTAGAACTGACTGACACCCTGTTAACGGTGGCTATTTAGTCTGCGACCCAGACAAATGTCGCACAGAGATTTTTAGGATCAAGCTGTATACGTTATTGGTAGCAAATGACTTGGTTGTATTCTGTGACGTACAGAAAGTGTCACCTGGACAGTATATACGGATGGGAGCTAGTGTACTGAACTGTGACACACAGAAAGGTTACACGCAGCTGAGTAAAATGGATTTGTATCACTGAGCTAAAACAACTGAAAAAATAATTTTTTTTTATATTTGTTTTTTATATTTTTTTAAATTTTGTTTTTTTGGGAACGTGACGTGCAGGAACTATGGTAGAACTGACTGACACCCTGTTAACGGTGGCTATTTAGTCTGCGACCCAGACAAATGTCGCACAGAGATTTTCTGGATCAAGCTGTAGACGTTATTGGTAGCAAATGACTTGGTTGTATTCTGTGACGTACAGAAAGTGTCACCTGGACAGTATATATGGATTGGAGTGAGTGTGCTGAACTGTGACACACAGAATGGTTCCACACTGCTGTGTGCAATGGATTTGTATCACTGAGATAGAACAATAAAAAAAAAAACAGGGTTAGATATGGCGATAGCTGCACTACTAGTGCCAGCCAGCCAGCCAAGCCAGGAGACAAAAAAAAAATTTTTCTAGCCCTTAGAAGGGCTGTTGGGTTCTTTGTGGGTGATTCCTGCCTAACAGAGAACTAAATGAAGGCCCTAACACTGTCCCTGAAAGGCAGCAGCTCTATCCCTAACGACATCCAGACGGCATCTGAGCCGAGCGCCGCGGCCAGTCACTAGTATATTCCAGGGTCACCTGATCAGGCCAGCCAACCCCTGCTATCGACATGTAAGGGCCCCACGTGATGCTGGGTGTACCGTAGAGTCTCCTGGCTTGTGATTGGCTGTGTTTATAGGCGCCAAAAAAGCACGATGCGGAAGTTGCCATTTCCTCGAGTATGGCGAGATACTCGTCCGAGCAGCGAGCACTTACGAGTACTCTAATACTCGAACGAGCACCAAGCTCGGACGAGTATGCTCGCTCATCTCTAATTTATACCCATTGATGTCAGGGCACTTAACATGGCCAACACTGTACTCTGCGGACATTTACTATAAACCCATAGACAAATAACCAGGGTTTAAGATACATGATGCAAAAATCAAAATATGCAGAGAATGAACGAACTTCCCTGTATGGGGTACTTGCGTCTTAGTCCATCCAACAGTGTGGTCACACGGAAGTTAGTGTATGCCGCTCAATGAATCCCGCGGTAGTGGCATCAACGCGAGCGGAAGAGCAGTCGCACTCACCTGGCCATTGCTTTTTAAAGGCCGCGCGCCAGATTCTCTGATTAGGGCGGGAGACCGCCGCGAGGTCTGATGACATAAGCACGTATCAACGCTGCGTTCCACATACAAACCAGGGGTATTAGCTGATGACATCAACACGCACCAGCGCTGCGTGTCACAGCAGCCGTGGTGCGTGTCAAGGCCAGCTCCGGAAATGCATTGAAGTCAGAGACGCCACTTAGGTAATAGAAAGAATCATATTACAGAATCCTAAAGTGTGTCTATTTATAAACAATATAGTATCAAATGATCAGATTATTTCTCATGATCAAAATAGGACTCCAAGGAGATGGTTCATTATTCAAATATAAGCATAAGCATATTTATTAATTCACTAGCCCTAACCAGTGGAATCTCCACCATAGGGGGTAAGGGTATACAGTGCAATTGTGCACAGAACCCCCATCTCCAGTCACTAAAGTTGAAAATAATAAATACTGACAGTAGTCCTAAATAAAACAAGTATAGTCCATGATTTCATTTAGTTCATCTGGGGACAATGTATTCAGACAGTGTATCCACCGCAGTTCTTTCTGTTTGAGGAGCTGGTCTATGTCACCTCCTCTGATAGATACACGAACTGTCTCCAACACTATGAATGAAATCCCTTGTGTCCTACCTTCATGTTTAATGGTTACATGTCTGGCTACTGGTTTATCCCTCCTATTTCTAATGTCTCCAAGATGTTCTAGGATTCTAACTTTAAATTCCCTACAGGTCTTCCCTATATAGAGGGAGCCACAACCACAGATCATCATGTAAATCACATTGCTTGTATTGCAGTTAGCAAAACCTCTAATCTCATATGTTCTAGAGCCACTACTGTTCTCAAAAGTATGGCCCACTCTGACATGTTTACACGCTTTACAATGGCCACACCGAAATGTACCATTTTGTTGATTATCCAACCAAGTATGTTTTCTGGGTGGTTCAAAATGACTGGTCACCAGAGAGTCACCAATGTTCCGGCCACATCTGAAGGTAAAGGCGAGAATATCGGGGAGAGAGTCCTTCAGATGCGGATTGCTCTTTAGGAGGGACCTATAGCGGGTAAGTATGTTCCGGACATCAGAATGTACACAGTCAAAAGTACCCACTATTCAGAGTTGATTCTCACCCTCCCCTTTTGGTTTCATTTGAAGCAGTGTAGTTCGATCCCTAGAACGGGCATTATGCCAGGCCTCCCTCCCCTCATTTTAAATCTATCAGAGATTTCCTGCCTCCTGCTCAAAGTCCTCAGACCCTGAACAGTTGCGTCTTAACCTCAAAAATTGACCTCTGGGGATCCCTCTCCATATTGGTTTGAGGTGGTGACTCTCCCAATGAAGTAGGCTGTTAGTGGCCGTACTTTTACGATAGAGCGTGGTCTTAACGGAGCAGTTCTCATCTTTGGTCAATCTTAGATCCAAAAAAGTAATAGACGAAAAATTAATCTCCGAGGTGAATCTCAAGCCAATGTGATTAACATTCAGGACCTCCATATAACTCTTATGGACGCTGTGGATCTGGTCCAAAACAATAAAATGTCATCAATGTACTGGATCCACAGCGGAACAAAGCGGGTCCATTGGGCCATGTCCTCGGAGAAAACTACCGTGTCCTCCCACCAGCCCAGGAGCAAGTTTGCATAAGTAGGGGCACAGGGACTCCCCATGGCAGTGCCCCTGAGCTGGTGGTAGAACATGGAATTAAAAACTAAATAATTATGGGTCAGAGTATACTGAAGGAGATCAAGCACAAATTTATTATGATTTCTGTACTCAATACTCCTAGACTCGAGGTAATGTTTTACTGCTTCTAGGCCTTTTGAATGAGGGATAGAGGTATACAATGCTTCTACGTCTATTGACGCTAAATATGTGTTTTGGTCAATATGGATACCTTCAACCATCTTCAAGACATCCATAGTGTCCTGTAGGTAGGACGGTAGAGTAAAGAGAAAGGGGTGCAGTATACAGTCAATGTCAGTACCCGCGTGTTGTGTCAGATTACCGATCCCTGATACAATCGGGCATCCCTTCAAGGGGTCCAGCCCCTTGTGGACCTTTGGTAAACAATAGAATGTTGCAACATGCGGGTATTTAGGTAACAAAAACTCTAACTCTTTATGGCTGATTAATTTATTATCTAGTGCCCCTAATAACAGATTTTCCAATTCCATTCTAAACCTGTCTGTTGGATCATAGGTTAGACGTTCATAGTTTGAAGTGTCCGACAAGAGGGACATACACATTCTGGTATACTGTGTGTAAAGCATAACCACTGTGTTGCCCCCCTTGTCGGACGGTTTAATCACCATCTGTCTATTGTCCCTAAGACTCTTGACGGCTTGCATCTCCTGAAAGGAGTAGTTCTTCGCAAGTGGCGTACTAGTGAGTGATTCTAGGTCTCTAATCATCGAGTTCAAAAAGAGGTCAATGTGTTGTTTGCCTCCTTTTGGTGGAGGATTTTTAGTACCTTTATTACATAGTTGGGTGAACGGACCTTGACCCCTTTCCTTCTCATTATCTTCTAAAAGATCCAATAATACATCAACCCCTGATAAATCTGATGGTTCCAGGCCAAACTCATCACTCCTAACTTTATTTGCTTGTGCAAATGTCTTACGCCATTTTACCTTCCGAATAAATAGATGAATGTCTTTGATCCATTCAAAAGGATCATATAGGGTTGTGGGAACATAGCTCAAGCCTGGAGACCAGGGAGACTTCTGCTTCCGATAATACAAAACCAGATAAGTTAATTATTAAATTGTCCCCCCTTATTCTATCCATTTTTTAATCTATTTTTTCTGTTGTTGTTGTATTTGCGTCCTGTCTCTGAGTCCATATGGATTCTGTGGACTCGGAGATGGGCCTAAAAAAGAAGATTGACCATTGGAGGAGGATATTATGGGTGTACCAACCGAGGATGAGGACAAATGCCCTGAGTATAGGGTGGAATCTACTCCAGTCGCCTCCCATTGTTTGGCAAAGTTGGAACTCGTGTTCTGACCACCCCTCCAATTATGTCTCCCAGGGGGATACCTTCCCCTGCCTCTATTACGACCTCTCCCCCTCAATTGACGGCTGGAACCAGGATTGGACACAGAGGTCCTATATTCATTATCTGAGTTATCAGTTTCTGATGCAGATGTATCAGTCCATGGCTCTTTGTGGTCTTTAGATGTCACATTATATGCCACGTTATTTCTAAATTCAGCCAGATCACTGATAAATTGTCTGTGTCTGCGCTCGATAAGAGAGCTTTTAAACCTCTCGATGTTACTTTGAAATTCAACTTCTCTCTTAGAATATTCTGTATGATCTTTATACAGCAGAACCCAATTGTTAACTTCTTCAATCCTGGTTTCCAATTCCGTCAGTTTTTTGTTTTCTTTGGCCAATAAGAGTTTCATGAACCTCATGGAACTCTCAGTCGCTTCTTGTTCCCATTTCAATAATAGCTCCTCATTGCAAATACGTTTTGCCAGACAAATGTAAATTCTTAGACCCCTAAGCACAATTCGATTTTTAATATAATTTTCCAATGATTGGGTTTCCCACCATGATTTCAAATACTCCTTGTGGGTAACATAGGTCTCTAAATGCAGTTTTAATAGTTGCTACCAGGGTACCAGAAAATACACCTTCCTTATCTGAAAACACTTCGTTAGCCTCTGATAACCATTTCGTTTTACAGCAACCAACACCCTCCCAGTCACCACTCCAACAAGGGTACAATTATCACTTGGGTGATGGGTTTCACTGGTTACGGAGGTGACTCAGACTGAGATGAATTTGATAAGAGTGTAGTCTTTTACTATATATTTATTAAAGGTTATATTTTAGAGGTTTTTTCTGTGACTATTTGATTTCATATCCTCTTGCATATTATCATACCTGTCTCACGGTGCATTTGTCAGTACTACTGTGACCTCTTTGAGCTATTTAACCTGGAAAACTAAATACAACCCATATCTCTACAAAAACATTTTGAACCCTCTAACCAAATACACACTGAAAGTGTGGTTCAAAAAGATTAAACAACATAACCTGCAGACCCCAAACATAACAGATATGTTTTTATATACCTGCATTCCTAGGAAATACAAGATCATAAGACAAGGAAATACTTAGTTGTCCTCACCTGTAAATGATAACCCTGAAAGATGTACTGAAGGACAATAAACTACTTGATTTCCAATCTTTTCTATTAGCTATTAGGACCCCTAACTTCTCTCAAAACCACTATACGCAATTAAATAGACACATTGAAAGTATGACCATACCAGCAACAACCCAAATAATCCGTAATAGTTTAATAAGCCAATTTAGGAATAGGTTAATCATCACCCATAGTATTTCAAAAATATACTTAGAATTTATATGTAATGATGACCCTTTGCCATTTATTAACAGTTGGGCAAAAGAACTCCAAAAAACTTTTAATGAAAGAGAGCGTCTTGAAATAGTACACTCATCCATACCAAAAGTAACTTCTACTAGATTACAAGAAGCTCACTATAAGATACTTACTAGATGGTATAGGACACCAGTCCTCCTAAATAGGATTAATCCAAACATATCTAAAAATTGCTGGAGATGTAAAGAAGAACTAGGAACAATAGCCCACATATGGATCACTTGTCCCAAGATTGCGCCGATCTAGAAGTCCTTTGCAGATATAATAGCAGAAGTATATCAGTCTCTCACGACTTGATCCTTTTAGGCCTACACAACAAAGACAACTTAGTGCTTAGAGACAAAATGTTTCCCTCTCTGATCAATACTTTAAAGGTATTAATTCCAAGACATTGGTTACAGGATACAACGCCTACAATAAAAGATTGGTTTTTAGAAATTTGCTTGATACGCAGGTTTGAAAAACTTAAATGGTCCACATTAGGGAAGTACAACACCTATCTGAAAATTTGGGATAAATGGATTGCATACACTGACACCAAAAAAATAGCTAAATACTTAGAATAATCAGGCTCAGCAAAATGTTAAACTGCCAAGTTAGGATGCATGACACCTGTTGAAGTTCTTTTTGATTTTATGTTTCTTTATCTTTCTTTCTTTTCCCTTTCCTTTTAGTTTTAAAGGTACGTTTGCACTTAGATACTATATACCTAGACTGTGGCCTACACATAGGATAGATATGAACCAACTTCTATGCATGGTCCAGTTGCATATAAAATATGATACTGATCTTAAGATACTATCATATTTTCTGTTTGTTATCCCTTTTGTTGTTTTAATTGTCGAATTTTTGCATATGGCCTAGTTTGGGGCGACCTTCCTTCACTGTGCCTAAAATAAAGACTATGTCCCAAAAACACCTGGATGGGAGCCACACACTAGAAGAGGATAACAATTTGAGTAATTGTAATGTCTATAATTGCAAGTTCATTCCTTTAAACAATACTGCTCATATTCATTGGAATAAAAACGAAACTCACAAGAAGACTTATAACTTTTATGATGTAAACTTACCTTGTTTGACATGTTATTGTATGTTATACTTATGCAACCATAATTGCAATTTTTTTTTCTCTTTGTGTGAAATGCAAAAAATTATTACAATGCATGTAATTGTAAACTTAAATCTTGGAACAATATTGTTTTATTGTTGTTTAATAAAACAAAATATACAAGAAAATAGCCCTTAGCCCTTGTAATATGTCACAAGGCCCAGAAAATTGGTATACATGAGATCCAGAAATTAATCTAGAAATTATGAGATGAAATTTATACAAATGAGACCTGAGCTGTCGTAATATACAACCAGGTGCAGATTTACAGTGTTCATTTTAGGACATGGTCAGATATCATAGTCACATATCAGAATAATGTCAGTGTGAGGCAAAATGCTCACCCTGACACATGACACTGATGCCTAACTCTAACGCCTGACCCTGACACCTGACCCTAACTATTTGATATTTAACTCTGACATCTAATTTTGACTTATACTCTTCATAGGTCAGGGTCAAAGTCAGAATGAGTTATAAATATACTCTGTATTTGTATGCTAAATCACACAACCAAAGAAAGTATATAGCCGAGCTTCTGGCTATGTGTCTGAAATGTTGTAAGCTAACATATAAGAGTGTTATGTGAGTGCATAGCTCAGCGGTTAGGTTACTGGTTTGTACATTGGAGTTTTTGGGTTCAAAACCCATTAGCAACCTTAAAACAAAAAATAATATTTTTAAACATTAGAAGAGAGACAAATTCAAGTGATGTGTGATGCTGATATGTGACGTTCTTCACTCGTCAGGGTCAGCATCACAATGACTTTTAGGTTCATTGTATTTTTGGTATACTAAATCTCATAGATGAAGAAAATCATACACATCAGGAGAAAGCTAAGCTATTAGATATTATTTTCTCCATGGTATTCACTGAGGACAATAAACTGTCAGATGAAATGCAGAATATAAAAGTAAATTCCCCATTAAAAGTGCCCTGTCTGACCCAAGAAGAAGTACAGCGGCGTCTTAAAAAGATTAAAATAGACAAATCGCCAGGACCGGATGGCATACACCCCTGTATCCTAAGAGAATTAAGTAATTTCATTGCCAGACCCTTATTTCTATTATTTAAAGACATAGCTCTGCCCTCAGTCTGCTGTCTAGCCCTGTCAATCAAGAGGAGGGGGCGTGTGCAGAGTACAGGGGGTGTTACAGAGCAGTGCTCAGAATATTCAGCCCCGCCTCTGAGTGCTCGAATAACTCATTTGCATATGAATAAAAACGCTGATATCTCTGCAGCTATTTATCATACAGACAAATGAAAGGTATAGTTTTAATCAGCATGATGCACTCTACCAGGCAGTATGTCTGGTTTAATAGGGTTGATCCTGGCGACAGAGCCTCTTTAAGGACTCTATACTGACAACGAGTGTTCCACAGGATTGGCACATAGCAAATGTGGTGCCAATATTTAAAAAGGGTGCAAAAACAGAACTCGAAACTATAGGCTGGTAAGTTTAACATCTGTCGTGGGTAAACTGTTTGAAGGTTTTCTAAGAGATGCTATCTTGGAATACCTCTATGAAAATAAGCAAATAACACCATATCAGCATGGCTTCATGAGGGATCGGTCATGTCAAATTAATTTAATCAGTTTCTATGAGGAGGTAAGTTTTAGACTTGACCGCGGCGAATCAATGGAGGTCGCATATCTGGACTTCTCCAAAGCATTTGACACTGTACCACATAAAAGGTTAGTATATAAAATGAGAATACTTGGACTGGGAGAGAACTGTATGTGTATACTGTACTGTATACTTACTTGTATGTGGGTAAGTAAACTGGCTCAGTGATAGAAAACAGAGGTTATTAATGGTACACACTCCAGATTGGGTCACTGTCACTAGTGGTGTACCACATGGGTCAGTATTGGGCCCCATTCTCTTCAATATATTTATTAATGATCTTGTAGAAGGCTTGCACAGTAAAATATAAATTTTTGCAGATGACACTAAACTGTGTAAAGTAATTAACACAGAAGAGGACAGTATACTGCTACAGATGGATCTGGATAGATTGGAGGCTTGGGCAGAGAAGTGGCAGATGAGACCTGACAAATGTAAGGTTATGCATATAGGAAGGAATAATACAAGTCACCAGTACATACTAAATGGTAAAACACTGGGTAACACTGACATGGAAAAGGACCTAGAAATTTTAGTGAACAGCAAAATAAGCTGTGGAAACCAGTGTCAGACAGCTGCTGCCAAGGCCAATAACATAATGGGTTGCATCAAAAGAGGCATAGATGCCCATAATGAGAACATAGTCCTGCCACTTTACAAATCACTAGTGAGACTGCACATGGACTACTGTGTACAGTTCTGGGCTCCTGTGAACAAGGCAGACATAGCAGAGCTAGAGCGGGTTCAGAGGAGGTCAACTAAAGTAATAACTGGAATGGGTGGACTACAATACCCAGAAAGATGATCAAAATTAGGGTTATTCACTTTAGAAAAAAGACGACTGAGGGGAGATCTAATAACTATGTAAATATATCAGGGTTCAGTACAGAGATCTCTCCCATGATCTATTTATCCCCATGACTGTGACTGTGATGAGGGGACATCCTCTACGTCTTGAGGTAAGAAGGTTTGTACACAAACACAGAAGAGGATTCTTTACAGTAAGAGCAGTAAGACTATGGAACTCTCTGCCTGAGGACTCTCTGCCTGAGGAGCTGGTGATGGTAAGTTCACTAAAAGAGTTCAAGAGGGGCCTGGAGGTATTTCTGAAGTGTAATAATATTATAGGTTATAGTTACTAGAGAAAGGTCGTTGATCCAGGGAGTTATTCTGATTGCCTGATTGAAGTCAGGAAGGAATTGTTTTCCCCCTACAGTGGCGAAAATTGGCTTTTATCTCACAGGGTTTTTTTGCCTTCCTCTGGATCAACTTGTAGGAGAACAGGCTGAACTGGATGTACAGATGTCTTTTTTTGGCCTTATAAACCACGTTACTATGTTACTAAAGCAGTAGCTCAGGAGTATCACACTTGTTTTACATGTAGTGTTCCTGGGTTCAAAACCCCTTTCAGGCTTTTAATCAAATATATTAAATAATATATTTAATATTTCATTGAGCCCTAGATAAGAGACACATTCAAGTGATGTAAGCGTCCTTTTTTTATTTTATTAAGAGTACATGGGCTAAAGGCTCAAGGGCCCTGGTGCATTAGTTCAGCTTGGGCCCCTCTTTCCTTAGTGCTCTGTGTGTCTTTTTATGTGGCACAAGGGTCTTTGGGGCCCTCAGGCTCCTGGGCCCGGTAGCGACTGCTACCTCTGCACCCCTGGGCAGCGCTATAGTAAGGGGGGCACTAATTTACTGTATCTTTATCTATTTCCAGGTGACTGAGGGCTATTTCGTTTTTTGTTGTCTTGAAAGAGGCACTGTACAATACAATAATGTATTCTTATTTCTTAGGAAGGAGTCTAATTATCAGATATGTAAATCACTTTATTGAAATTATTTGTCGGCATCCACCCAAACATAAGCTGCAAAGATATGACCACTAGGAGTCTCACTAGTCTACTGTCTGTGGTTAGGCATGGTCCAACCCTCACAGCAAATACAGGCAGGAGGAAGTGTGGGAGTGTTCTGTAGGAGACTACAAACCAACTTATCTTCTAAATGTGCTCTCCCTCCGCTATCTTACATTGATTCACCTTTCTCAAGTGTGTAAGCAGTTATTAGCAAGAATCACTATTTTTATGGGACTCCTGAAAAAGTTGAGTAGTCACTATATGCAGAGCTGTGTCCTGGCTTATACATATCTAGTGTATATATGTGTATTATACACACAGCATGGTATAGCTTCACCACACTGTGATATTACTGCTTTATTCACAGGCACAATATATAATTATGCAGACACTAGTAATGTGTGTTAGTTTATAAGCATAGAGAACCTTTATTTCACTATGTAATAATGCTATAGCTTAGAGGTTAAGTTAAAGGGGTTGTCAGAGTTAGGAAAAAAATATATTGTACTGTAAATCTGATGGGCCGCAATATATAACTAAATTAAGCAAGTTTTAGGCAAAAAACAAAATCTGTATTTCCTTATTTCCCTGGTTCTCTTCTGTCCTTTGTTTACATGCAATAACAACAATCTCTGCCCCTCCGCCCATCCCCCCCACCCCCTCCCGCTATGCCAAGGGAGTGAAAAAGTCTGCCTTGAGTGAAATGTCTGCCTGCTAGGATACTCAGCAGCATGTTGTATGTGTAGTCCCAGCTGTACAAGGACATTATTGATGTACATAGGAACCTCCCCCTACCTTTCTTGTGCAATACTCTGCAGATCTCTTCCAGTGTCAGCTCTGTCTCTACAGGAGGAGGAGGGCAGATCCTATGTCTCTTCATTGCCTGTAGCTACTGTTGTAAAGCCTTGAGCCCTGTGTGTGTTCTGTCTGTAGGGGTTAATGTTTTCTCTGAAAGAATCCAGGGAGAGAGCAGGAGCCGGCAGAGCAGGAGGGCATGGCCAGCACAGTGACGTCTCATGTACAGACTCTTATCTGCTTGTGCACGAACTTTAGCAGAGCAGGGAGGAAAGCTGACATCACAGGTCATGTGACCCTGCGTGAAATCTGAGAAACCAACAGCTTCAGAAGAACGAAGTGTTGGAAAAGCTGTTATATTTGATTAGTTAGAAACATACAAATGACAAAAAAAAAAATAACTCGGACAACCCCTTTTTGAGTTTTGTATGTAGACATCCCTGGTTCAAGTCCCCAGAGAGATCTGTTTTCTTTTTCTTTTTTTTTCTTTTTTCTTTAAAACCATATTAATAGGATATACCATAATAAATAATACATAATTAATAATAATAAGGCCTTACCATATTGAGAATATTGTTTGTTAGTTTTTTTGTTTTTTTTTGCTAAGACTTATTACTGGTTTATTCATAGACACTATATATTTATAAAGAAACCAGCAATATTTATTAGCTTTCTAAAAAACATTATTCTCAATATGACAAGGACATAGGATAAATGTAGAAGAAAAAAATATCTGAAGAAAAAAAACTTCAAAGTCTCTTTTAAGATTTAAACCTAGGATCTGTAAATGTAAAACCAATAGCTTAACCTCTAAACTATAATATTACCTGAGTACTCCAAAATAAAAAAAAGCCTTGAGCCCTGTGTGTGTTCTGTCTGTAGGGGTTAATGTTTTCTCTGAAAGAATCCAGGGAGAGAGCAGGAGCCGGCAGAGCAGGAGGGCATGGCCAGCACAGTGACGTCTCATGTACAGACTCTTATCTGCTTGTGCACGAACTTTAGCAGAGCAGGGAGGAAAGCTGACATCACAGGTCATGTGACCCTGCGTGAAATCTGAGAAACCAACAGCTTCAGAAGAACGAAGTGTTGGAAAAGCTGTTATATTTGATTAGTTAGAAACATACAAATGACAAAAAAAAAAATAACTCGGACAACCCCTTTTTGAGTTTTGTATGTAGACATCCCTGGTTCAAGTCCCCAGAGAGATCTGTTTTCTTTTTCTTTTTTTTTCTTTTTTCTTTAAAACCATATTAATAGGATATACCATAATAAATAATACATAATTAATAATAATAAGGCCTTACCATATTGAGAATATTGTTTGTTAGTTTTTTTGTTTTTTTTTGCTAAGACTTATTACTGGTTTATTCATAGACACTATATATTTATAAAGAAACCAGCAATATTTATTAGCTTTCTAAAAAACATTATTCTCAATATGACAAGGACATAGGATAAATGTAGAAGAAAAAAATATCTGAAGAAAAAAAACTTCAAAGTCTCTTTTAAGATTTAAACCTAGGATCTGTAAATGTAAAACCAATAGCTTAACCTCTAAACTATAATATTACCTGAGTACTCCAAAATAAAAAAAATTTCCTTTCCAACCATCAGACGGATGAAGGGGTGTTATTAATTAAAAAAAAAAAATCATGATTTTCAGAGTCACACTCCAGAGAAGAATTTCCTCTCCCACAACAATTAGACAGATGAAGGGGTGTTCTTAATTTTTTTTTAAATTTCCTGAGTGTCACACTCCACAGAAGAATTTGCTCTCTCACAATAGTAAGACAGATAAAGGGGATGTTTTCCTAATTTTAAAAAGAATTCATGACTTTCACATACTTACTCCACGGAGGAATCTCTCCCACATTAGTTGGATGGATACAATGGGTTGTCTTATTACAATTCTTAATTTTTTTTTGGGGGGGAAGGTTTAGTAACCGTCGACCACCAAACATTGGGAGATGGCAAAGAGAATGCACAAACTGCGCTGGAGTACAACAATAGCTAGGTGCACCCGGTATACCCCAGAACATTGGGAAATAGTAAAGAGAACGCACAAACTGCAATGGAGTACAACAATGGCTGGGTGCGGCCAATATACCTCTCTACTCAGCACAAGGTAGGGACAAGTCCTATGTATCCATGCCTGGTTCATTTTAATGAACGTGAGCTTGTCCATGTTGGCTGTGGACAGGCAGATGCGCCTGTCTGTGATAGCCTCCTGCCATGCTAATCACACGTACGGACAATACACATGCCGCAGGGCAAGCCAGCACCTCCAAGGCATAAAGGGCAAGCTCAGGCCATGTGCCTAATTTGGAGACCCAGAAGTTAAATGGGGCAGACCCATCAGTCAGTATGTGCAGACTTGTGCACATGTACTGTTCCACCATGTTGCTGAAACGCGGCCTCCTGCTAAGACAGTCTGTATCAAATGGTGGTAGTGTATATTGTGGCATGCTTTTCCACTGGCCATGTTGGTGGAGTATTCGAAGCAGCACACACAATTCCCTCATGGAAGCCCACTTATTGGTGGTGAATTGGTGCTGTTCAGCAGAGCGACTCACCCGTGCTTGCTGCATCTGATACTCCACTATATCCTGCTGCTGCTCACACAGTCTCTCCAGCATATGCAAGGTGGAGTTGCACCCTGTAGGTACGCCACATATGAGGCGGTTAGTGGGAAGGCCAAAGTTATGCTACAGCGCAGACAGGCGAGCAACAGCAGGGTGAGAACGCTGAAAGCGTGCACAGACGGCCCACACTTTTTGCAGCAGCTCTGACATATCGGGGTAATTTCTCAGGAACCTGTGCACTACCAACTTCAAGGGCAAGGGATGTGCGCCCCAGAGCTGCTACGAGATTTCACCCGTTATCGCATACCACCAGGCCGGGCTTGAGGCTCAGCGGCACCAACCACTCATTAGTCTGTTCTTCCTTGCCCGCCCACACCTTCTGCGCGGTGTGGGCTCTTTCCCCTAAACATATGAGTTTCAAAAAACAAAAAATATTCTCAATACAGTAAGGCCTTATTATTATTAATTATGTATTATTTATTATAGTTAGTGTTGAGCGAATCAAACTGTAAAGTTTGGGTCCGTACCGAACTCTGTGAGTTCAGGTAACCAGACCCGAATACGAACTTTGCCGGAAAGGTTTGGGTTCAAATTCGGTGTTTGAGCATTTAATAAAGCTTGTGGAAAGGCTACAGGGCAGCCAATCAACAAGCTTTTACGCTGTGGGCACTTGGCCATCACAGCTATGCCTATTAATGGCATGGCTTTGATTGGCTGGTGCATCATGTTACCCAGCCTTTATATAAACTGGATCACATGTAGCTGCCCCCATCAGCTCTGAGTAGTGCAGGGACAGGAAGCAGGCAGCTGAAGTGAAGGAGAGTGTTAGGAATCTGGCTATTTATTCTGTGGGTGACCTACAGTATATATAGTGATTTTTTTTGTGGGTGCAATACACCAGCTTTGCACCCCTGACACAGAAATATAATAATTAATCTGGCTGTTAATTCTGTGGGTGACCTATAGCGATTTTTTGTGGGTGCAATGCATCGTCAAGTAATCTGGCGGTTAATTCTGTGGGTGACCTATAGTGACTTTTTGTGGGTGCAATGCACCATTTTTGTACCCCTGACACAAAAATATAATAATCTGTCTGTTAGTTCGGTGGGTGACATATTCCCATTTTTGGTGAGAGGTACACCTGCACTGCATATGTGACAGGGAAATTAATATAGTTAATGCATCTGTTAGTCCGGTGGGTGACACATTCCCATTTTTGGTCAGAGGTACACCTGTACTGCATACATGACAGGGAAATTCATATAGTTAAATCTGTTAGTCCGGTCAGTGTAGGGTGGCCACTTGCAGAACCCCAAAAAGGAGGACATCACACCCCGAAAAGGAGGACATCGTGGGGTAGAGGGAAGAGTGCCAGGGAGGCTAGCCCTGATCTGACACACCCCAACAAGTTTGCAAGTTTGGCAGATGAGGGGGATGTCAGTTCAGGGAGAGCACTGCTGCAGCCGGACACTTCCTCTGCTTGTCATGGGAATGGCAGCTCCAGTAAGCAGGGGACCAGGAGAGCAGGGCAGGCCAGACAGGTGCTGGTAGTTGGAGATTCAATTATTAGGAGTACAGAGAGGGAAATCTGTCACAGAGACCGGGATCGTCGAATGGTGTGTTGCCTTCCTGGCGGTGGAGTTCAGCACATGGCAGATTGGGTTGACAGATTACTGGGAGGGGCTGGAGAAGATCCAGAAGTCATGGTCCATATCGGAACCAATGACAAAGTTAGAGGTAGGTGGAGCGTCCTTAAAAATGATTTTAGGGATTTAGGGCATAAGCTTAGGGCAAGGACCTCAAAGGTAGTGTTTTCCAAAATACTGCCTGTACCACGAGCCACACAAGAAAGGCAGCGGGAGATTAGGGAGGTAAACAAGTGGCTCAAGAACCGGTGTAGGAAGGAGGGATTTGGGCTCTTGGAGAACTGGGCCGACTTCTCTGTCGGCTACAGGCTCTACCATAGGGATTTTTCTGCACCTCAATGGGGAAGGGGCAGCTGTTTTGGGGGAGAAGATGGCTAGAAGGCTGGAGGAGTGCTTAAACTAGGGACTGGGGGGGAGGGTAACTACATTATAGATGGGGAAGATAGTGCAGATAGAGACCTGGGGCAAGGTAATGGAACTGGGGGAGGAATGGAAGGAGGAACTAGAACAGTGCAGAAGGAAAGGTGTAGGATAAAATATATACATAAACCTCTTAACTGTATGTACACTAATTCCAGAAGCCTGACTAATAAAACTGGTGAACTCGAATTAGTGATGTGTGAGGAGGACTATGACATAGTGGGAATAACTGAGACATGGCTGGAGGATACCTATGACTGGGCAGTTAACATACAGGGTTACAGTCTGTTTAGAAAGGATTGCCAGAACCGTAGAGGGGGAGGGGTCTGCCTTTATGTAAAGTCCTGTCTAAAGCCCACACTCCGGGAAGATATAAGTGAGGGACATGAACATGTGGAGTCACTGTGGGTAGAAATAAATGGAGCCTAAAACAATAATAAAATACTAATAGGACTTTATTATAAACCACCTAATATACTAGAGTCCACAGAAAATCTACTTCTAAATGAAATAGACGAGGCAGCAAATTATAATGAGGTCGTTATTATGGGGGATTTCAACTACCCAGATATAGACTGGGAAACTGAAATCTGTATATTTCATAAAGGAAACAGGTTCTTGGCAATAACCAAAGACAATTACCTTTCCCAACTGGTTCAGGACCCGAATAGAGGGACGGCCATACTAGACATAGTATTAATCAATAGACCTGACAGAACAACAGATGTGCAGGTTGGGGGACACCTGAGAAATAGTGACCATAAAATAATAACCTTCCAATTGACATTCAAAAGAGCGTTTCTTCAGGGAGGAACAAAAATACCAAACTTCAAAAAAGCAAAATTTAGCCAACTAAGAGAGGCCATAGACCTAACTAACTGGGACAAAGTCCTCAAAAATAAAAATACAGCCACAAAATGGGATATTTTTAAAAGCATCCTAATATCCAATTGTGAGAGGTACATACCTTATGGGAAATGGGTACATACCTTATGGGAAAATGACAAAAACAAAGCATTTAAATCACTAAAACAGGAGGGGAGCGAGGAAGCATTGAAAAACTATAAGGAAAAAAATAGAATATGTAAAAGACAAATAAAAACAGCTAAACTAGAAACCGATTAATCGCCAAAGAGAGTAAAACTTACCCTAAAATGTTCTTTAATTATATAAATGGTAAAAAGTATAAACCTGAAGGTGTCGGCCCCTTACAGAGTAATGAGGGGGGAGTTGCAGAGAGCGATGAGGAGAAAGCAAAGCTACTAAATATCTTTTTCTCCACTGTATTTACTGAGGAAAATAAACTGTCAGATAAAATGCAGAATATAAAAGTAAATTCCCCTTTAAAAGTGCCCTGTCTGACCCAGGAAGAAGTAGAGCTGCGTCTTAAAAAGATTAAAATAGACAAATCGCCAGGACCGGATGGCATACACCCCCGTATCCTAAGAGAATTAAAGAGGCTCTGTCACTAGGTTTTAACCTATGTATTTAAATACATAGGTTAAAACCCCTTGACTTCTACAGTTAGAACATACCTTTATTGCAGAGTACAGCGCAGCGGTTGTGCTGAAAAAAGACCTTTAATCTTTATGTTAATGAGCCTTCGGAGCACCGGGGGGCGGGCTCTTTCTTCCTGAGCACCGCTTCTTCACCGCCCCCCGGGTCCCGAGGCTCTCTCCGATGCCGACGTCCACGCCCCTCTGAAAATTGATTGACAGCGCTAGGCCGTTTGGCCTAGCGCTGAAATCCCGCCGGCGCATGCGCAGAAGCGCTTGCAGTGCCGAACACCGCAAGCGCTTCCATCCTTGTGCGCACGCGCCGTCACTTCGCTGAACCCGGAAGTGACGGCGCGTGCGCACAAGGATGGAAGCGCTTGCGGTGTTCGGCACTGCAAGCGCTTCTGCGCATGCGCCGGCGGGATTTCAGCTGTCAATCAATTTTCAGAGGGGCGTGGACGTCGGCATCGGGGAGAGCCTCGGGACCCGGGGGGCGGTGAAGAAGCGGTGCTCAGGAAGAAAGAGCCCGCCCCCCGGTGCTCCGAAGGCTCATTAACATAAAGTTTAAAGGTCTTTTTTCAGCACAACCGCTGTGCTGTACTCTGCAATACAGGTATGTTCTAACTGTACAAGTTAAGGGGTTTTAACCTATGTATTTAAATACATAGGTAAAAACCTAGTGACAGAGCCGCTTTAAGTAATGTCATAGCAAGACCCTTATTTCTGATATTTAAGGACTCTATACTGACAGGGAGTGTTCCACAGGATTGGCGCATAGCAAATGTGGTGCCAATATTCAAAAAGGGTCCAAAAACAGAGCCTGGAAACTATAGACCGGTAAGTTTAACATCTGTCATGGGTAAACTGTTTGAGAGTTTTCTAAGAGATGCTATCTTGGAGTACCTCAATGAAAATAAGCAAATAACTCCATATCAGCATGGCTTCATGAGGGATCGGTCATGTCAAACCAATTTAATCAGTTTCTATGAGAAGGTAAGTTCTAGACTGGACCTCGGCGAATCAATGGATGTCGTATATCTGGACTTCTCCAAAGCATTTGACACGGTACCACATAAAAGATTAGTATATAAAATGAGAATGCTTGGCCTGGGAGAAAATGTCTGTATGTGGGTAACTGGCTCAGTGATAGAAAACAGAGGGTGGTTATTAATCGTACATACTCAGATTGGGTCACTGTCACTAGTGGGGTACCACAGGGGTCAGTATTGGGCCCTATTCTCTTCAATATATTTATTAATGATCTTGTAGAAGGCTTGCACAGTAAAATATCAATTTTTGCAGATAACACTAAACTGTGTAAAGTAATTAACACAGAAGAGGACAGTACACTGCTACAGATGGATCTGGATAGACTGGAGGCTTGGGCAGAGAAGTGGCAGATGAGGTTTAACACTGACAAATGTAAGGTTATGCATACGGGAAGGAATAATTCAAGTCACCAGTACATACTGAATGGTAAAACATTGGGTAACTCTGACATGGAAAAGGACCAAGGAATTTTAGTAAACAGCAAACTAAGCTATAGAAACCAGGGTCACACAGCTGCTGCCAAGGCCAATAAGATAATGGGTTGCATCAAAAGGGGCATAGATGCCCGTGATGAGAACATAGTCCTGCCACTTTATAAATCACTAGTCAGACCACACATGGAGTACTGTGTACAGTT
>ONZH01019429.1:0-76886 GCA_900303285.1 Rhinella marina | reverse complement strand
TACATTTACGAATAATACGAAGCGAATCCGACAAAATTCAGATTTTCTTCGGAGAAGAAAATTTACAATATTCGATACGAATCTACGAAGCGGCGAATAGATTTTCTCATCTCTAGTAGTGATGAGATATGGATACTGGAAGCCTGTGCTAGCATTTCTTCTGCGGTGTTGCTATCAGTGTGTGAAGAGTGGGAGAAGAGCGTTGCATTGACAATCCAACACAATGGGCAGCACTTTGAACACATTTTATAAGTGGTCAGAAACTTGTAAATAACTCATGAAAGAATAAAGTTACGTTAAAACCAAACACAACATTGTTTTTCTTGTGAAATTCTCAATACGTTTGATGTGTCACATGACCCTCTTCCCATTGAAAAAACTAAAGTTGGATCCAAAATGACCGACTTCAAAATGGCCGCCATGGTCACCACCCATCTTGAAAAGTTTTCCCCCTCCCATATACTAATGTGCCACAAACAGGAAGTTAATATCACTAACTATTCCCATTTTATTTAGGTGTATCCATAGAAATGGCCCACCCTTTAGTATGTAGATGAGTTGTTGTTGTGTTGTGCTACAGTAGAATAGTATCTTGTTAATCAGAATCAGGACCTGCGTGATTTGAGACCACCTTGGCGCTGGGTAGGTGGACACAGATTTGATTTGATCATAATATAGAGTCTCAGATGGTATCATTAGAGTGAGGGCTTAGTCCATATGTGATGTTTGCATCTACTGTTCTAGGGCATTATTTTCTGTGACTTCATAAATGTAGCCATGCACATCTGCACATTTTACTATTATATCGTGCAGGATGTTTTGCATCTGTTTAACATGACTTTTTATTTGTCTTGAAGGAGTGGCACCTTCAGGTGTGAATGCGATTCTATTCTGGGAGTAGCATTCATGTGCTCTTTTGCCCCACCTATCTAATAGGCAAACTTGATTAAGGTGGTACATGTAGCTGTATAGCTCCTGTATTTTCTAGTAACTATAACCTGTAATATTATTACCCTCCAGAAATACATCCAGGCCCCTCCTGAACTCTTATAGTGAACATCACCACCTCCTCAGGCAGAGAGTTCCATAGTCTCACTGCTCTTACCGTAAAGAATCCTCTTCTATGTTTGTGTACAAACCTTCTTTCCTCCAGACGCAGACGATGTCCCCTCGTCACAGTCACAGTCCTGGAGATAAATAGATGATGGGAGAGATCTCTGTACTGACCTCTGATATATTTCTACATAGTTATTAGATCTCCCCTCAGTTATCTTATTTCTAAAGTAAATAACCCTAATTTTGATAATCTTTCTGGGTACTGTAGTCCACCCATTCCAGTTATTACTTTAGTTGCCCTCCTCTGAACCCTCTCCAGCTCTGCTATGTCTGCCTTGTTCACGGGAGCCCAGAACTGTACACAGTCCTCCATGTGTGGTCTGACTAGTGATGTGTAAAGTGGCAGGACTATGTTCTCATCACCGCCATCTATGCCTCTTTTGATGCAACCCAACATTGGCCCCTTTGAAAGTATTTCTTAAGTTAGACCATTTTAACATTAAGCCAGAAGCAATAGATGCCTTTTATACAGTGAACCGTACATAGACCCCTGCCCGTTGCACTAGGCATCCCTGACTATGCTAAGACTTTTGTATTATTTTGCCATGAGCAAGCAGGGAAAGCTAGTAGAGGCCTCATTCAAGACCATGGAGGCAGGCAGAGACCGGCGGGGTATTACTCAGTACCTTTGGACCCCGTAATCATGGGATCCCACGTTTATGTATAAGTAGTTGCGGCTGCAGCTGAACTTGTAAAATAGACTGAAGACACAGTTCTTGGCAACCTTCTGGTGCTGCAAGTGGCCCATGCGGTGAAATTTTGTAATAAGCCCAAACTAGACACCTGTCCACAGCTAGACTCACACACTCCAATCTATTATTAAGTGTTGCAATGTTTTGAACCCAGTCTCCTTGCTGCTGGTGAATTCAGAAAAGGGGGAAGGCATGGCGAGAGTGAACAAGGTAGAATCCAGCGAGTGAGGAAACCAATTTGACACATGAACACTAGTGATGATCGAGCACTAAGGTGGTGCTCGAGTGCCTGGTTTACACAAGTGCCCCAAATTAAAAAAAACAACAACACACAGACAAACTTACCTTCCCTGGCAGCTCCCGACCTGCTCCAGCAGGAAGACAGTGCGCAGAGTGGTAATTTTTACCACAGCGCCACCAACTGGACGGGAGGAGGGAGCTGCTGGGAAAGGTAAGGATGGATCTGTCATGACCCCAATGCAAGTCAATGGGGACGGATCCTTTTACTAGTGTGTCACATCAAACGGATCCGTCCCCATTGACTTGCATTGGGGTCATGATCCGTCTAGGGGACTCGAGCTTTGTACTCGAGTACACTTGGTCTTCGTCCGAACACCGAGTGCACCCGAGCGTAGGAATGCTTGCTCAACACTAATAAACACAATTGGCAAGCAGTGATGTATATGGAAACAATGGGTACAATGGGCAAACACTAGTGTAATGGGCTATTACTAGTGTATCACTCACTAACCCTTCTGCTGAGTATTTTGTAGATAGTTCAAGATCATGGGACAATGACCAAGGAAGATTTGTCAATGGGCATGCCGTAGTCCAAAATGGTGAAGCAGTGATATAGAAACCACTCCCTTCTATTTGCTTGGCACAGTAGATTGTTCTGAAGGCACTCTTTGCAGTGTGTAATCTGGATGGGGGAAAAGAGGTGATCACCCATACCGGACTCGAAGTATGCATTTGGTGCAGCACATGACTTTGGACCATTTGGTGGAGCCGGAGCTTTGCAGATAAACCTATAAAGAATGCTCAGGCTGTACCACAGCTATCGGACTGATATTACATAAAGGGGCAGCAATGGTGAAGGTGTCAGCAAACGACAAAGAGCAGACCCCTGAAGCTCTGGAGAATACATTGTCAGATCAGGCCGCCAGAAAGGCAACATTACTCCCCTTAATGATTGATGCCCCATTGGCCATGTCTGTGTCACGAACGTGCCGGGACATACTGACATTCCTGCAACACGTAGCAGGAGGTCAGTGAGGCTGGAAACACGTGCTTTTCCTTTGGTTGTTTGTTGTTGCTGGCATTCACCACACCCTCCCCCTTTAGGTGTAGGGGTCTTATTAATTATCCTTGCCTATTTAGTGTTGCTTCTCCCACCATGCTGTGCGGTTTATACTTTCTGTCGTATCTGTGATCTGCTGGTTTTTGGGTTCTCAGTGGAGATCTCGTGGCTGCCATTTGCTGCTGGAAAGTTAAGTGTCCTCTTTCCCTTTTGTATTATTTGTGTGTATCCCTTCCCTGTGTTTGGTGATTGGGCCTAAGGGGAGACTCCTGTTCGTACAGGTTGGTGGAGGAACAGTTTGACTCCTTCCTGACATTAGCTTCAGGGTTCTTCAGGGACAGATAGGGTCCTAGGTATCCTGCGTATGAACACGCCTATCTTCGAGGCCTGTTCATACTGGTTGTTAGTCAGGACTGGAGTCAGGGTTTCTCTAGGAGGTGTCCATCTCCCTTAATTAGTTTCCAGGCCTAATCTTGATTTCCTTTCCCCCCTGTGCTTGGTGTGGTATCTTCGCCCCATAACGGAGTGTGACAGTCTGTAGTAGACTTAGAACTGCTACGGACCCTCCAGAACCAGACATCCCCTCACAAGAAAAAGATTATAAATGGAGGGAGGTTCCATACAAGTAGAAGAAGGATCATGGCGTATACACACTTAGGTCCTGTCTTGTTGCTTGTTTCCTATGATGTCCGCTCTGTGTCAGTCAGAGTTTTATCCCTTCAAGTTTTATAGAACTGGTTTGCCCTAGGGCAGTGGTGGTGAACCTATGGCACGGATGCCAGAGGCAGCACGCATAGCTCTCTATGTGGGCACCATCTCCTTAGAAAAAGCCTATGGGGTACCAATATGCCTTAGACTCTTCCTGCCATTCATCAGCACAGGGCGCACTATGAACAGCCGAGGCAGCGCACTAAATGTAGGCGAGCTATTATAGATAAATAATAAAGTACATAGAAGATATACTGTATTGGACTGTGGTATTCAGTTTTTAATTACTGTGTTGGCACTTTGCGATAAATAAGTGGGTGTTCAGTTGCAGTTTGGGCACTCAGTATGTAAAAGGTTCCCCATCACTGCCCTAGGGTTTCAGAAAGTTTATACACTGATGAGCAAAAGGGTAACAACGTTTTGAACTTTTGACTTTCAGGCTCCATATCTCACCATCTACTACAGCTTCAAATGTGAGACCACCATCATTTTATGGACAATCATCTTGGCTGTCTCATAGATAAATTGGAATTGCAACAATTAAGCATATGACTAGTTATGGTCATGTAACTGCATTGTTACTGTTTTGCTCTTAAAATTCTAAATTTAATTTTTTAATATTTTGTAAATCCACCTTTGGCTTTCTACACTGCCTACATCTTTCTGGGCATGCTCTCGATCAGATTCAAGCGTCTCGACCGGAATCTGTTCCCAGGTCTCTTCTACGCGTTCATACATAGTACTGGAAGGTACTGTCTTGTAGAATACTCATATATAGCTCAGCATTGAGATCACATCAATCCTGGTCAGGTATCCAACACCTTTGGCTGTGAAAAAGTCCCATATCATCAGGCTTCCTCCACCGAACTTGACAGTTTCTTAAATTTCTCGATCCATTACCTCGATCCGCATAACTGATAGTAACAGTAAAGTCCGTCCAATGGATGGACAGACTTTATCTTATATTCTTCCACCTGTCATGGCAGTATGGTAGATTGATGCAGTTTCGCAATTTTCTTGGCCAAGATACCACTATCAATGAGCTGGATGATGCTGTTTTTCTTTTCTTGAGAAATCTTCTTCATGGCGGCTCCTGGATTTGAACCAGTGACCTTGCACTTGGGAATCAACCTAATAACACACTGAGCTATTAGGGAGAACAGGTCATAGTTTGTAGTATACAAGAAGAAAAAGATTGTTCCACCACCAGGAGCAAAATAGTAACAATGCAGTTACGTGACAAAAATCTGCATAACTAATTATATGCTAAATAGTTGCAAGTTCAATTTATCTATGAGCAAAGATGATTGTCTATAAAATGATGGCAGTCTCATGTTCAAAGCTGTAGTGGATGGTGAGTTATGAGCCTGAAAGTCATAAGTTCAAAACATTGTTACCCTTTTTCTCGTCAGAGTACGTTAATAAATCTGTGGATATGGGATCCCAGAGACAATAGAAAGTGATAGGAGCATACATTGGGTTGAACTAATGAAAGAGATCATGGCAACTCTATGGATAGAACAGGCTTTCCATGCGCCCTAGCACCCACAAAGTAGTGGCGGGGGAAACACTTAAACTGCACTCTGAAATAAAAAATTCAGAAGTGTATGGAGGAATCAAAGTTGCCCTGTGAAATATATGAAATACGTAAAATATTTGAAATATATTTTGGCAGTGTCCCAAAGACTGGACTGTACTTTCCCCAGTAGCTGCACGCTCAGTATACTGTCTCAGTATGTACCAAGACTAAATAGCATCTAACTGAAACCCATAAACATATTCTTTCTTCCATCCTGGATTCCAGTTGTATGCAGGGAACACACAATTTGAAACCAGGAGATTGGGCGGTGACATCCAGAGAACCTTGGAGCTGAGATACAGTGAGCCAGTTCAGATCCAGCTGGTCACCGACACTTCTATGAAGTTCCAGGGCAAGGACACTTGGACATATGCTAACCACTGCAAGAGGATCCTGAAGCCAAGATGGCAGGAAGCACCTACTAAAAGTGTGCCCGCTAGGACTGACCAGGCTGCCACCATGGACTCGGCCTCTAAATAATGTGTTGTATAATGACTGTGACAATAAGTTTGTCAGCGATTTTCCACCCTAGTAAATGTAAAAATTTTAAGGGGAGTTGGATTTTGGGAATACTGGGGGTTGTATTTTAGGCCTTATTTAGTAGTTTGTTGATATATGTGTACGTCTATATCTATATATTAGAATTTTTGTTCTGGCTTATTTCTAAACTATGAAAAATAAGGATAAGTATGTAGTACAATACAATCCAGGTAAGCAGGGTGAGCGAGAAGCTGATGACTGGTACTACTCCTTCTCCAAGGTATAATACTCTTTACATATAAGAAACAGTCCTATGAATGGGTAAAGATTGGAGTAAGTCCCTCTATTTCCCATAGGGTAATGGAAAGTAGTCAACTGCAGATGTGAATGGTGTCTCTATAATCGCAACTTAACTGTCATCATGACAGCTACCATACTACCTACTTATACAATGAGTATTATGGTTGTGGCCAAGCGCTCTATAAGTGGGTCCCACCTGGAGCATCTAGAGCTTGTACTCTTTAGCACTTTGTTCAGTTATCCAATGGTCATGTAGATGCGGATAGGTGGTTATAAGAGCATAAGGTAAATGAAGATTTATGGTGAGGAGACACCTTCTCATTCTTGTGTATCGTACGCTTCCGAGTGGAGTACAGACACCCCGTGTGGCCAATCGGGGTGTCTGTACACGATCTGAAATCTCTAAACCTTGCTGATGAGGTTTATAGCTTTCAAAGTGCAATTCTTATTCTGGCCACTAGATGGTAGGCCAGGATAGGAAATGAGCAAATAAGGTCATTAATTCAAAATTAAAAGACCCTTATTGCTCATAAAGAAAAAATAAAAACACAATCTCTTTGCTCATATTTAAACTTTAAAATAATCACAACAAATTTTTAAAAAGAATGTTAAAAAATATATAAAAAATAAAAATATATAAAAGTTCAAATCACCCTCCTTTCCGTATAATTAAAAAATAAATACCTAAATAACAATAAATATAACCATTATGGGTATCACCGTGACCGAAAACGCCCATACTTTTAAAATATAAAAAAAAATCCAATACGGCGAATTTTGTGGCGGATAAAAGCGATTCGCTGTTGTCGCTTTTTTTTCCTAAAAAAAATTAAACAAAAAGTGATCAAAAAGTCATACACACCCCAGAATGGTATCAATAAAAACTTCAGATCGCCCCGCAAAAAATTAGCCCCCATACAGCTCCGTACACATAAATACCAAAAAGTTAGACAAAGATATGACAAAAAAAAAGGCCAACTTTATAATTATTTTATCACTATCAAAATGCAAAACTATACATATTTAGTATCGCCGGATTCGTACTGACCAGTAGAATGAAATTAACTGGTCAGTTTTAATGAACATCGAACGATGTAAATAAGAAACCCGTAGAACTGTAGCGGAATAGCGTTTTTTTTGCAATTTCACTCGATTTGGAATTTTTTCCCCGCTTCCCACTACACCATATGCAATATTAAATGGTGGCGTTGGAAAGTACAACTTGTCCCGCAAAAAACAAGCCCTCATACAGCTATGTGAACAGAAAAATAAAACAGTTATGGCTGTTTGTACCGGCTAGCACTAAACCCAGTATTCGTAATCAGGGCCGTCTGTAGATAGCCATGATTACTAAAATTGCAATGTTGTAAAAAAAAACACACACACACTTATAAAATATTTTATAGAAATAAATACTCCCCCAGACCCGTTTGGCCATTTTATTTAAAAAATATAAAAACTGGTCTGACGTAATCCACCGAATCCAAAGTAGTCCTCTGCATTCATGATCCTGAAAAATAGAAAACAAACAAACAAACAAACAAACCACTTACCTCCTCAGGCTTCTTCTTTGTAGTAATTCCTCCCATCCAGCAGGTGGCGCTGTGGTAAAACTTACCACTCTGCGTGCCCTCTTCCTGCTGGAAGACGTCAGGATCTGCCGGGGAAGGTAAGTAGTGTCTGTGTCTCTTTGTACTTTTTTATTTTTTATTTATGGTACTTGTGTAAACCAGGCACCCCTCGCTCTTCCGAGCCGGGAAAGGGGCTGGTTTAGTCCCATAGACTTCAATTATGCTCGGGTGCTTGGCCGAGCACTCGAACAACCCTGAGTGCTCGGCCAGAGCACCCGAGGGTACGAGCACCTGGGTGCTCAATCATCACTACTGATCATGAATGCTTTGGATCAGACGTGCCCATGGCCTCTCCAGATGGTTTTAAGAAAGGTAGATATGAAGAGAGAAATGCTGAGCAAAAGAGGACCAACACCAGGGAGAATGGAAAGAATGTGGCCATTTCACATTAGAAGGCAGTGTTACTGTTGGAAGAAGGTTTACAGTTGATATTCATAACCCATGTATGAAGTCTTCTTCAGGTCATTTTGAGGAGCCTCCGATTGATGGGTTATGTCACCCTGTTGAGCTTCTGTACTTTTTCTTAAATATTTAGATGACGTGGGTTCAAAATATACTTCTCATCTCTGTCAAAGTGGATCAGCCAAGTGGGTTTATCCCCAGAAGATGTTGTAGAGGAAGTCAGTACACTGTAAGATTGATGCCCGACCTCATGTTGTACAGTAAGTCCATTTATCATGAATTCTTTTGGAGCAGGGTGAGCGGTTGATGGCTCAGTTTCTTTTTTGTGACCGACTGCAGTGGTCATATCCACTGTCTGGATGCCATCACTGCAGAAGGAAGTAGAGAATGGTGGGGTCTGAACAGCCTTGGAGTTCAAGTGATGGGAGCAGTGAAGGAAGTATGGTTTTCTTTATATATGATACTAGGGCACTTTAAAAAAAATTTCTCTTCACAACCCTTTTACCATGAAATATTCTCTACACGTCGTTGATACATCAGTGAGTTATGTGGAGTCTATTTGCTCTTTGAATAAAAGACATTTATTGGTAATTGCATACATTCCGTAATCATCATTTATGTTTAGTTTCATATAATGTGACTTTAATTTGACTGTAGCTGTTATATAGATTTTTCCCCAAGTACTATTTGTTAATAAAATTAGTTATAAAAAAGCTACTTCCCTGATGAGTTATTTGAGGTAACATGTTAGGATTTGTGAGTAAAACATTTCCCACATTCAGAACATAAATATGGCTTTTCTGATGTTCATCAAGATTTGATTTCCGACTAAAGCATTTTCCACATTGTGAACATGAAAATGGCTTCTCCCCTGTGTGAATTCTCTGGTGTTTAACAAGATCTGATTTAACACCATAACATTTCCCACATTCTGAACATGAAAATGGCTTCTCTCCCGTGTGAATGCTCTGATGTCTAATAAGACCTGATTTAATGCTATAACATTTCCCACACTCTGAACATGAATATGGCTTCTCCCCTGTGTGAACTCTCTCATGAATAACAAGATCTGATTTGTGGTTAAAACATTTCCCACACTCTGAACATGAATATGGCTTCTCCCCTGTGTGAATTCTATGATGTTTACCAAGATATGATTTATCTCTAAAACATTTCCCACATTTTGAACATGAAAATGGCTTCTCGCCAGTGTGAACTCTCTCATGTTTAGTAAGATTTGCTTTATCTATAAAACATTTTCCACATTCTGAACATGAATATGGCATATCCCCTGTGTGAATTCTTTGATGTCTGACAAGATCTGATTTATGGACATAACGTTTGCCACATTCTGAACATGAAAATGGCTTCACCCCCGTGTGTCTTCTCTCATGTTTAATAAGATTTGATTTAACTGTAAAATATTTCCCACATTCTGAACATGAAAATGGCTTCTCCCCTGTGTGAGTTTTCTGATGTCTATTAAGTTCTGATTTAGAGCTATATAGTTTATCACATTCTAAACATGAATATGGCTTCTCTCCTGTGTGAATTCTGTGATGTCTAACAAGTTCTGATTTATGGATATAATGTTTTCCACATTCTGAACATGAAAATGGCTTTTCCCCTGTGTGAACTCTCTGATGTCTACGAAGAGTTCTTTTGAGAGCAAAACATTTATCGCATTCTGAACATGAAAATGGTTTCTTCCCTGTGTGAGTTCTTTGATGTTCATCATCTCTTCTGTAACTTTTGTTTTGCTTAACAGTTTGTGATGAATCGGACGAGTTGAACTGTTTAATAGGATCAGATGATAGATTCTTGCTATAAATTATGGAGGATACATCTGAGATAATGACTTCATTTGTATCTTCTCTTACACTATAATTATTTGCTTTAAAATCTGAAGATTTAAGATGCTCCTCTGAAGTCCTTGCAGTACAGTAATCTGTCAAGAATAAAGTAATTTTATTATTAATGAATATCCGAATCTTAAATTACAGATTTTTTTCTCTATTGCTTGACACATGCGTAGTTTGCTGATATCTGCACATCTAATGCTTGCAGGATGGGGACACCAAGGAGCAAGCGGCGATCACCGCTTTGATGTTTAAAGTTCACACCCTCTATGATGTAATAGCAGCTACTTGGTCACATGGATTCTTACGCTAGATACTACTCTTAGCTTATGAGTTACGCATGCGCAGTCGGATTGAGCAGAGACCAATACATGTACCTACCTGAGACGCACATGTCCATTCTGATGATCTTGTAAGTGTTACTATACACCTCAACAGGTGTTTGATTTGATTTTAACCCTTCACAGGTGGTTAGGGATATGTATGTATATATACAGTATATATATATATATATATATATATAGCACTATGCTTTAACTATATATTATGAATCATGTATAAATATAATATATAAATATAATATATAAATATACACATAGGACTCACTCGTTATGTATTACGTTCATTAAACAATCTCACTATTTACTATATATATCTATTTTATTTTGATCTGCACTATGAACTTCACTAATCATGAACTTCACTAATTAATCATTGAGTGTGATCCTTCCCACTTTGCTTTTGTATATGTATTGTTTGCACTGGTCACATTGCTTGAGAAAGGCCTCACTGTATTGGGCTGAAACGTTGTGAGTTGGGTGAAAAAAGCGGTCCACATGTTCACTATTTTGGAGTGCTGCCTCATTCTACTTTTTGGGTTATCTATGGGCCTAAGCATCCACGGCTTGGAGGGATTGCACCCAGATTGAACAATTAAGACTTGTGCTGCTGTCCTCTTGTCTCTCTCTCTCTCTCTCTCTCTCTATATATATATATATATATATATATATATATATATATATATATATGAGATGAGTGAATCATTAAAAATTTTATTCACAAGATTCGTATATTCGACAAATAGATTAGTTGAATTTGCGGACAAAATATACGTAATTATATGGGTTTTAGTGAACATTCGCGCACTAATAACGAACGTTCAGTTTTAAAAGGTATGCAACTTCTTTGAACACGTACGCATGAGTGTACAAATTGCGTATGAAAATGACGGGCTTTGCTGGAGAGGAACGGTGGAGCAGGAGGAACGCTCTGAGTCTGACCCCCTGGCTACATATGGATACTGTATCAGCAGATGACAGCAGATCATCCGGCTGAGACTCATCCACTTTCTCCTCCACTACAATTTTGCGCCTTGGTGGGTTAGCCTGGTGGAACAATGGCCAAGTATTGCGAATACTACAAGTAGAAGCTCCGGCTACAGGTCCTTTGGCACTGCTGCCCTGTGCCACCTTCTCCTATTTTTTAGAGCTCGAGGTCTGGCTGGAACTGGACCCCTTTTGCTTATCCATTCCAGACATTTTTCACTTCACTCTGTGGCCCTGCAGCTGGTCTTTGTCCCTGTATCTCCCTATCTCTCTCTCCCTGTCTCATTAGTTTCTAGCCCTGCACTTGCCCTGCAGTATCCCTGATGTGTAATAAGGATTCCCAGAACAATTACACTCCAATTTTAACAAAACAGTTCTCTGTCTCTCAGATCTTCACACACAGTGCTTCTGCTCGTCTTAGCAGTTGCAGCACAAGTGATGCGTCACTGGCTTACCGAGCCTGAGCCAATCAGAGCAAGTCCTGCCCACTAGGTCAGGTGACCGCTTTCTTCCTGGGCTTTTGTGCACGAATAACGAACAGTAAAAGTTTGCTAATTAATGGAATTCGTACGCAACAGCATATAGAGTAACATACATAGCAATAGCGTATAATTTATAGGACAAGTACGTAGCGAACGCGTACAAAGCCGAAGCTAATCATCTAATATTCGGATTTGCTTCGCAGCTGAAAATTTCCAAGATTCAATACGAATCGACGAATAGCTTCGCTCATCTCTAATATATATACATTCCATGTAAGGCTTCTAGCACGCTTCAACTATTAACTTTGGAGAAAGTTTAAGGCTACGTTAGCACAGGCATCTTCCTGTTTTTTACTATTTTTATAAGAAGCTACAAGTGGAAATGAAAAAGGAAAATTGCTTTATGATGGGTCCTCCCTTAACTTGTTTCTAAACCTAACATCCCCTTATCTATGGCATGAGAAGTTAAACATAAAAAAATAAGTATACGCCCAAAGGATGCCATCTTTAATGCATTTAGGGCAGAGAGGACTCTCTCCTCAACCGGGTTTATAAAATGGTGAGACACCCAATACGATCAGAACTGGAAAGGACAATGCAAATGGCCTTCTTCAGAGTCACGTTCTTCCAAATCCTTAAACAAAACATCTACCAGCTACCCATGGGAACATTTTTTGGGATGTCCTCCAAGAGGAGGAGGCCCAAGAGGAGACCAACGAGGAGGAGCAATAGGAAACATCAAACATGCACAGACACAAACAAGGTCACAGGTACTATAGAAAATCGATTGGTAAATATTTCTTCACACAATTTGGCCCCAACTCAACTATCTACAGTTGAAACAGACGTTTACATACACTATATAAAAAAGACACATCTGCATGTTTTTCTCAATATTTGACATGACATCTGAATAAACCTTTCCTGTTTCTGGTCATATAGGATTACCATAATTATTATTATTTGCCAAATGCCAGAATAATGAGAGAGAGAATGTTCTAAGGCATTTTTATTACTTCTGCAAAGTCAAAAGTTTACATATATTTCATTAATATTTGGTACCATTGCCCTTAAACTGTATGACTTGGGTCAAAAATTTTGGATATCCTTCCACAAGTTTCTCACAATAGTTGGTCGGAATTTGGGCTCATTCCTCCCGACAAAACTGGAGTAACTGAGCCATGTTTGTTGGTCGCCTTGCTCGCACCTGCCTTTTCAGCTTTGCCCATAAACTTTCAATAGGATTGAGATCAGGGCTTTGTGATGGCCGCTCCAAAACATTGACTTTGTTGTCCTTAAGCCACTTTGTAACCAGTTTGGTAGTATGCCTCGGGTCATTGTCCATTTGGAAGACCCATTTCTGCCCAAGCTTTAACTTCCTGGCTGATGTCTTGAGATGTTGCTTCAGTATTTCCACATAATCTTCTTTCTTCGTGACGCCATCTATTCTGTGAAGTGCACCAGTCCCTACCACAGCAAAAGAACCCCACAACATGATACTGCCGCCCCCGTGTTTCACAATTGGGATGGTGTTCTTAGACTTCAAAGCTTCTCCCTTTTTCCTCCAAGCGTAACAATGCTCATTGTGGCCAAATAGTAAAATTTTAGTTTCGTCAGACCACAAGACGTGTCCAAAAATGTACATTAAATGAATTCCATAAATGAACATTAATCTGGCTTTTTTATGTTTCTTTTGGAGAAATGGCTTCTTCCTGGCAGAGTGGCTTTGATACAGTACTCGTTTCACTGTTGATACTGAGACAATCTTACCAGCTTCCAACATCATCTTCACAAGGTCTTTTGCTTTTGTTCTTGGGTTGATATGCACATGTCAGACCATATCACGTTCATCTCACCAGTCTCCTTCCTGAGTGGTATGATGGCTGGACATCCCCATCTTGTTTGTACTTGTGTATAATTGTTTGTACAAATGAACGAGGCATCCTCAGGTATGTTGAAATTGCACCCAAGGTTGAGCCAGACTTGTGCAAGTCCACAATTCTCTTCCTGATATCTTGGCTGATTTCTTTAGACTTTCCCATGATGCTACACAAAGAAGCAGTGTGTTTCAGGTGTGTATTCAAATACATCCATAGGTGTGTCTCTACTTAGCTCAGATGTTGCAAAAAAAAAAACGAACAGAAACTTCCAAACACATGATGTCATCATATGGGCCGTCCAGAATTGTTTAAAGGCATAGTAATCTTAGTGCATGTAAACTTTTGACTTTGCAGAAAATAATAAAAATGTCTTAAGACATTCTCTTCTCATTATTCTGGCATTTGGCAAATAATAATTATGGTAATCACTAATTGACCCCAAAACAGGAAAGGTTTATTCTGATTTCATGTCAGATATTGAGAAAAACATGCACATGTGTCTTTTTATATAGTGTATATAAACTTCTGGTTTCAACTGTATATTACAGAAAGGACTCCAATTCTGCATCACACAAGGTCTGAACAGTTTCTAACTTGAGATTTAGCGTTTTTACCGTCATATTCAAAGATCAGAAATCCAATAGAACCTTCTATGGGGATAGAAGGGACCTATGATCAATAACACTCTGTCATTGAAATCCCTGCATCTCTGTACCAAGAGCTTTTTTGTGCTCCTTAAAATCGCACAAAAACTCAAAACATATGTTTCCGTGTCCAGTCAGAGATCCAGGACATAATCCCACAAAATCGACATGGACAGTTTAGACATACAAATAATCTTTTTAATGTAAAACAATGTGATTAGGGGCTTGTCAAATAACAGAAATCTAATTATTAAACCCGCAGACAAAAGTGGAGGGATTGTGATAATACAGAAAAAAGCAAAATACACAGATGAAGTATGAACACAATTGTCAGACTCTTCCACTTGTAAATTTTATCTTAAGATCCCACTCCCCCTAAGGAAATTATATTATTGACTAAACAGCACCATGTAAGGCCTCTTTCACACTAGCGTTAGCACGGATCCGGCACCTAAAGGGTGCCATAGGATCCGTGCTAACACTGATACATGTGTGGAGCCGGAGCAGCGCTCCGGCCCCACACATGTTGACAGAAATACATACATATATACACACACACACACACACACACAAACACATACATACTTGAATACTCCAGCCCAGGACGCCGGCAGCACGTCTTCACGCGCCTCCTGCGCGCAGTGATGACGATTCCCCACAGCGCCCTCTGCTGGGCGCAGTGGGGAAACGTCATAGCTGCGCGCAGGAGGCGCGTGAAGACATGCTGCCGGCGTCCCTGCCTGGAGTATGTGAGTATGTATGTGTTTGTGTGAGTATGTATGTATGTATGTATGTATGTATGTATTTCTGTGTAGCCGGATCCGGAATGACCCCCCATTGCAAGTCAATGGAGGACAGATCCGGATTACTGGTGTGTCACACCAAACAGATCCGTCCCCATTGACTTGCATTGGGGGTCATTCTGGATCCGGCTTGGTGCGGATGCCTGGACCGGAGAGAAAACCGCAGCATGCTTTCAGGAGCATTCCGTTGTCTTCAGTTCAGTTTTGTCCCCATTGACAATGAATGGGGACAAAACTGAAGCGTTTTTTTCCGGTATTGAGCCCCTATGACGGAACTCAATACCGGAATTTAAAAACGCTAGTGTGAAAGTAGCCTTAGTCCATTTTATTTTTTACAAAAATAGTGATCCTCCAGATGATTGTTTTTTAGTCACATTTGATGTAAACATATCATAGCATCACAATCTCCTCTAGAAGGATCACAACAGGAATTCTGCCTAAGGCTACTTTCACACTAGCGTTTACTTTTTCCGGTATTGAGTTCCGTCATAGGGGCTCAATACAGGAAAAAAACGCTTCAGTTTTGTCCCCATTCATTGTCAATGGGGACAAAACTGAACTGAAGACAACAGAGGCTCCTGAAAGCATTCCGTTCAGTCTCCAGAACAGAGAGCAAACCGCAACATGCTGCGGTTCGCTCTCCGTCCTGGGCATCCGCACCAAGACGTCATGCCCCCCAATGCAAGTCAAAGGGGACGAATCCGTTCAGTGTGACACACTAGTAAACAGATCCGTTCCAGCGAAGTTTAAAGATAATACAACCGGATCCGTTCATTACGGATCCACAAGTTTGTATTATCACTACGTAGTAAAGGCTACTGTGAAAGTAGCCTAACTCCACAAGGAAAAACATCTTCCTCTTTGGAGACGACTTCAGTCAAAAACAGGGTACCGCAATGGGGTTTAACATGGCCCCTGTTATGCAAGCGCATATATGATTTCTAGCTCAGAAGATTTCATATACTCTTATGATCTTTTCAAACATTATTCAGCAGTTTGGTTCTGCTTATAACATTTTCTGCATATGGAGGGCCCCAAGATCACCGTCAGGACAGGACCATTGACTTGTATAGCAAACCAACAGACCTCAGTAATTTACTGCATCCCAACAGTTGCCACCTCAGATCCACAAAGGATTTCCTCCCCCAATCCCAATTTATTAGTCTTGCCTTACGCTCTGATTTATCTATTGTTATAAAACCGACCAATAAAGGAGGTGGTATAAGCAAGAAAACAATTTCATACTATTTCCATTCTACATTCTACTATTCGTCTAAAAGGTATAATCCCTCAGGCTTCTCTATCATGTCGGGAATAAACTATTGCCTACTACTTTCTCTCTATATAGATCTCTTTTTACAGGAGAATGTCAGCAAAAGGGCATCTGGCTGATCTGTTCCATGTGCACTTGGCAGCTGAAGACATCTGTGTTGGTCCCATGTTCATATGTGTCCGCATTACTGAGAAAAATGAGGTTTTATTATATGCAAATGAGCCTCTAGGAGCAACGTGGGCGCTGCTGTTACACCTAGAGGCCCAGCTCTCTATATAATGGCCGTGCTCCCTGAACTTTGATTGACTTTAGGGCCAGATGTGATTAATGTCTCCACTGCCTGGCCCTGACAATCAAAGTGCAAAGGGCCCAGCAGTTGCAGAGAGAGCAGAGCCTCTAGGTGTAACAACAATGCCTCCACTGCTCCTAGAGGCTCATTTGCATATAGTAAAACTTAATTTTTCTCCACAATGTGCACCTATGAACATGGGACCAACATAGATGCCTTCAGCTGCCAGATGCACATGTAGTCTCATCTTCCCTCCCATTTTCTACAATTCTTACATTTCACTTGAGTTATTTCACTTTTTTATTATTTTGTTTTAATTATTGTTTTTATATAAAAATCTGGTAATGCTAGTTTTATGTTTGTGGCACCATTTTGTGTTTCCAGTTTTGTTGGGTTTAAATACCTGACCACTATGTGTTTTGTATTATTGTGTCTAAAGAAGCCAACAGCCCGTTGGTGTAACGCCTTACACTTTCTTTTTGCTTTTTACTCCTTCGTATGAAATCAATTCTATATATGGGATGATCTGGCAGCGCCCTGTATTTTTTTTTTTTTATTTTCTTGCCAATATACTAGAGTCCACCAGATTGCTTCTGAATCTTAAATTCAAACAGACAAAATCATCACCAATAAATTCAGATAACAGAGTAAGAGCTCATGCACACTCCGTGTGTCAGCTGGGCCCGTGCTGCGAACTGTGGGGCCGCCGCATGCAGATCACGGACTCATTCACTTGAATGGGGTCTGCGATACGTATCCAACTGTCCACACCGAAAAAAAGTAGTGCATGTACTACTTTTTTGAGGTGCGGAGGCACGGACAGAAAACCAATGGAAGCACTCTGTAGCCTCCGTTCCGCACCGCATCTTCCGGATTGCGGACCCATTCAAGTGACTGGATCCGCATCCGTGATCGGCTGGTGCCCGTGTATTCCAGACCCGCTGTTTGCGGGTCGCAATATGGCCACAGCCGGGCAACGGCCGTGTGCATGAGCCCTTACCCTAAACTCCTACTTAACGGGGCTCTTCAGGATTGAAGGAACTGAAAATAATTAAATAGTTCTTTATTACCAATGTATCCCCTTTTACTAGTTATAATGGCTCGTTTTGTCTGGGGAGCAATGATTAGGAGAAATAAAATGGCCACCATCCTATTAGTGCACACAAAACATGTCCTAATCAGAACACAGCATAAGTTAATTCACAGCACTGAGGTGAAGATCTTGAGATAAATCTCTGTGAGAATGGAGTTTATGAGGAAACATGAAGTACAGAGAGGACGGGCAGGACAGACTGTGGTAATGGAGACTGCATACAAGAGCTGCTGCTCATTAGCCACATCTCCACCTCTTTTCGGAATTTCATGTCTTCTGGGTGTATGGGTGCTGTGCAGAGGATGAGGTTCAGGAAACGATAAGTGGGCTATATATGGAGAGGAGTTAGATCAGGGGATGGGACAGGTTACCCTGAAAAGATGTGTTTTTAGGGAGCGCCTAAAATTGTGTATATTGTGATTTAACTTGGGGTAGGGCATTCCAGAGAACTGGGGCAGCTCGGGAGAAGTCTTGGAGCCGGGAGTCATAGGTTTGGATTATGGTGGATGTCAGTCTTAAATCCTTTACAAAGCGAAGAGCACTAAGAACAGTAAGGGTGGTAGACAGAGAGAAGGGAGGAGAATTAGGGGGGGGGTACAACACTGTGGAGAGATTTGTGGGTGAGAAGAAGCAGTTTAAATTCAATTCCATACTGGGGAAACAAGTGCAATGACCGACACAGGGAGGGAGCATTGGAGTAGTGGTTGGATAGATGGGTGACCCTGGCTTCTGCATTAAGGATGGTCTGGAGTGGGGAGGCCAATATATAGTCGAGGTGGGAATGGATCAGTGCAACAGTGAAAGGTTTGTTGTTTACATAGTGAGAAAGGGGCGGATTCTAGAGATGATTTTGAGGTGCAGGCGACATGAGCGAGCGACTGAATATAGGGGAAAGATCAGTTTTAAACGTAACACCGAGACAGCAGGCGTGCTGACCAGGAGTGATGATGGTGTCACACACTGAGAGGGAGATATCAGGTTGTGTAGGTTAGTAGAGAACACAAGAAGTTCAATTTTTGTAAGATTCAGTTTCAGAGAAAGGACATGATGTTAAAGACGGCGGATAGACAGTCACTGGAGTTTTGTAATACAGTGATGTCGGGGGAATGAAGTGTATATTTGGGTGCCATCAGCATAGAGATGGTACTGGAAACCAAAAGAGGAAGAGGAGAGGGCCTAGGACTGAACCCCGAGGAACCCCAACAGCAAGAGGGAAAGGAGAGAAAGTAGATCCAGCAAATTATACACCGAAAAAATTTCCCTTTGAATCCAGAGGGAAAAAAAAGCAGACTGGTTTGAGAGCTGCACTTATACAAGCAGAGAAACAACGTGAGTTTGTGAGTGTTCACGTGTTTGATTTTTAAGTGCGTGTTTGAATTAAGTGTGTGACTTTAGATTACGTGACTTCAGATTCAGGGACTACAGTAAATCGGTTTAATGTCACTGTTTTGTATTTTGTTTCTTTTTTTGCTTAATCCCCATTAGCATGTCTTCCATTATAATAAAAGGTTAAGGAACAAGAAAAAAAACAATGTGGATAAATAGAGCTGTGAAGAAAGCAATAAATGACAAACAGAAAGCATTTAAATCACTAAAACAGGAGGGGAGTGAGGAAGCATTGAAAAACTATAAGGAAAAAAATAGAATATGTAAAAGACAAATAAAAACAGCCAAACTAGAGACCGAGAGATTAATCGCCAAAGAGAGTAAAACTAACCCTAAAATGTTCTTTAATTATATAAATGGTAAAAAGTATAAACCTGAAGGTGTCGGCCCCTTACAGAGTAATGAGGGGGAGTTGCAGAGAGCGATGAGGAGAAAGCAAAGCTACTAAATATCTTTTTCTCCACTGTATTCACTGAGGAAAATAAACTATCAGATGAAATGCAGAATATAAAAGTAAATTTCCCATTAAAAATGCTGTCTGACCCAGGAAGAAGTACAGCGGCGTCTTAAAAAGATTAACAAAGACAAATCGCCAGGACCAGATGGCATACACCCCTGTATCCTAAGAGAATTAAGTAATGTCATCGCCAGACCCTTATTTCTGATATTTAAGGACTCTATACTGAGAGGGAGTGTTCTACAGGATTGGCACATAGCAAATGTGGTGCCAATATTCAAAAAGGGTCCAAAAACAGAGCCCGGGAACTATAGGCCGGTAAGTTTAACATCTGTCGTGGGTAAACTGTTTGAGGGTTTTCTAAGAGATGCTATCTTGGAGTTCCTCAATGAAAATAATCAAATAACTCCATATCAGCATGGCTTCATGAGGGATCGGTCATGTCAAACCAATTCAATCAGTTTCTATGAGGAAGTAAGTTCTAGACTGGACTGCAGCAAATAAATGGATGTCGTATATCTGGACTTGTCCAAAGCATTTGACACGGTACCACATAAAAGGTTAGTATATAAAATGAGAATGCTTGGCCTGGGAGAAAATGTCTGTATGTGGGTAAGTAACTGGCTCAGTGATAGAAAACAGAGGGTGCTGCCAAGGCCAATAAGATAATGGGTTGCATAAAAAGAGGCATAGATGCCGGTGATGAGAACATAGTCCTGCCACTTTACACATCACTAGTCAGACCACACGTGGAGGACTGTGTACAGTTCTGGGCTCCTGTGAACAAGGCAGACATAGCAGAGCTGGAGAGGGTTCAGAGGAGGGCAACTAAAGTATTAGCTGGAATGGGTGGACTACAGGACCCAGAAAGATTATCAACATTAGGGTTATTTACTTTAGAAAAAAGATGACTGAGGGGAGATGTAATAACTATGTATAAATATATCAGGGGTCAGTACAGAGATCTCTCCCATCATCTATTTATCCCCTGGACTGTGACTGTGACGAGGGGACATCCTCTGCGTCTGGAGGAAAGAAGGTTTGTACACAAACATAGAAGAGGATTCTTTACGGTAAGAGCAGTGAGACTATGGAACTCTCTGCCTGAGGAGGTGGTGATGGTAAGTTCACTATAAGAGTTCAGGAGGGGCCTGGATGTATTTCTTGAATATAATAATATTAAATGCTATGTACAACTTCAGGAGAAATGTACGATTGCATTCTACTCATTTTAGGCTTAAAATCACTTTTTCATTAAAAATATTCAGCAGCTTTGTCATGTCATTGACTCCCCGAAAGACAAGAGGGGCCTGGAAGTATTTCTGGAGTGTAATAATATTACAGGTTATAGTTACTAGATTTCTGGAGAAGGGGAGTTGATCCGGGGAGCAATCTGACAGATTTGGAGTTGGGGAAGATTTTTGTCAGGAGTTCACCTCCCATCATTATTCTGGGCTGTACTGGGAGGGTTGCCATGCCAACAAGACTATCCCCGACTGGTCAGTGTGACTGTAAACCTAGCCAATCAGTTTTCTGACTCTGTATCCAATCCCTGAGCTTGGCGGGGGACTTAAGACAGCTGATCTCAAATCAACTTTGTATTTCTGTTCAGGAATCTATACTTTGTGACTTACTACAGACTTATATGATTTCTGGCTTGTTTTAGGCTTATCTATAGCGTTGAGCGAGCATGCTCTGCCGAACCCGCTGTTTAGCCGAGCATGCCTTCGCTCGGGTGCACTTGGTGTTCGGCCTAAGACCGAGTGTACTCGAGCGCAAAGCTCAAGTCCCCTAGACGGACAATGCAAGTCAATGGGGACGGATCAGTTTGGTATCACACAATAGTAAATGGATCTGTCCTCCATTGACTTTCAATGGAGTTCATGATGGATCCTTACTTACCTTTCCGAGCAGCTCCCCCTCCCGTCCAGCAGGTGGCGCTGTGGTAAAAATTACAACTCTGCGCGCCGTCTTCCTGCTGGAGCAGATCGGGAGCTGTCAGGGAAGGTAAGTATGTGTCTGTGTCTGTCTTTGTACCTTTTTTTTTTTTTTTTTTTTTTTTTTATTTGGGGCACTTGTGTAAAGCAGACACCAGGGGTGCCTGGTTTACTCCCTGAGTGCTCGGCCAGAGCACCCGAGCACCTTAGTGCTCAATTATAACTGGTAACCGACTCTGGCTTGTCTCCGGATTAACCTCCTGTCTACTGCAGTCATCATGTCTGTCCCTCCTGCCTTTTCCTTGCTTGATTTTTATCTCTCTGGTCATTGTGAAGATTAAAAAAACCTGACTTTTAAAGGTTTTTGCCTTCCTATGGATCAACATTGCTGGACAATAGGCGGATTTAGATGGATGAATCTCTTTTTCAATCTTACAAATTTACTATGTTATAGCATAACACTATCACATTTGTATTTCAGATGAATCCATAACTATACAGTTGAAACAAAACACAAGAAACATACCTTAATATTTCAATATAAAATCATTGTCTCCTGTGAATGAGTAGAATCTGCTCCTCTGCATTATTTAGTTGTCACTACTCACCTGGCCGGTTATCTGTAAGAATGTCCTCTATACTCTGCTCATCACCCCTCACATCTGTCTCTGTAACATATATAATGTTCAGATCTTCACCCAGATTCACAAGCTGTGAAAGAAATATTGTAGAAGTTATTAGACGGTTGGAGAAGTCGTGTGGAAGGTTTTATATGATCAAAAAGATCTGTGATTAGAATGATTACCAAAAGAAGATCCAGACAACATGCTATGTCAATGATTACCTATAATCCTGCCATCTCCACCTTTCTCATTATACAAGAATAAAACATATAATACTGGTGGATAAAACAAGACTGAACACAAGATCTTCACAGCCTTCTACACATCATAGGGGACATTTCATGAGACCTTATCTCCATCTACCTGATCATCCTGTGGGACATTGTGATGTTCTTCTGAACCATCCTGTGGAAGAAGAGGACTGGGACATCTCTCCGGTGTTCTTCTCTCTTCCTTAACTGTAGGAAACACATCCAGTGACTGAATTCATTCCTTACAAACAGATAATGAGAGGACGTGTGGATTTAGTCATGTCTATTACCTGGTGGTGTGACTGACCATTGATCCTCCATCTTGATGTCCTTATCCCCATCTACCTGATCATCCTGTGGGGCATTGTGATGTTCTTCTGAACCATCCTGTGGAAGAAGAGGACTGGGACATCTCTCCGGTGTTCTTCTCTCTTCCTTAACTGTAGGAAACGCATCCAGTGACTGAATTAATTCCTTACATACAGATAATGAGAGGACGCGTGGATTTAGTCATGTCTATTACCTGGTGATGTGAGGGGCCGGTGATCCTCCATCTTGATCCACTCATCTCCATCTACCTGATCATCCTGTGGAAGAAGAGGACTGGGACATCTCTCCGGTGTTCTTCTCTCTTCCTTAACTGTAGGAAACACATCCAGTGACTGAATTCATTCCTTACATACAGATAATGAGAGGACGTGTGGATTTAGTCATGTCTATTACCTGGTGATGTGAGGGGCCGGTGATCCTCCATCATGATGTCCTTGTACAGATCTTTGTGTCCTTCTAAATACTCCCACTCCTCCATGGAGAAATAGACGGTGACATCCTGACACCTTATAGGAACCTGACAACACAATGATACAGTCATCACCCAGATCCCTTCATAGCGTTCCTGTATAATGTCCCAGCATTCCCAGCAGTGTCACCTCTCCAGTCAGCAGCTCAATCATCTTGTTGGTGAGTTCTAGGATCTTCTCTCTATTGATTTCCTCATGTATCAGGGGGTGAGGTGGAGGCCCTGTGATTGGGCTCAGGGTTCTTCCCCATCCTTCAGACACAGGGTCCTGACAGCGCTCACTAGAGGTCTTCTTCACTACTGTGTAGTCCTGGTTATGGAGAGACACAGTAATAAATATCACTCCATACATCTCCAGAGTCCCTCACCTCTCCAGTCATGTCCATCTGTTAGTAACATAGATAAGATGATGTAATGTGACATCATCAGAATCTCTCACCTCTCCAGTAAGCCGGAAGAGGATCTCTAGGGTGAGATTTATTATACTCTCCGCCATCTTGTCTCTGTCCCTATCCATCCTTCATGGGTCAATCAGGAGAAGGATCTTATATAGAAGATATCCACTGAGCGGATCCTATGTTGTAGGAACCTGAAAGGAGAGAAGATGAGACGATGTAAAATCCTACAAAATCCCATGTAAAATACAATTACTGGAGATAATAAGAGGAGACATCATTAACTTTAATTTGCTCAGCACTGCTTGTGTCATGTGACTTAGACCTGGATTGTTATTGGTTAACATGTTGTTTGTCAGTGGGTTTTAAACCCTTAATGACACAGCCAATTCAGATCTGACGGGTCTCTTTGGAACGCTTTTACTTATCCAAGTGATTCTTAGATTGTTTTTTATGGCACACTTTGGTCAATCTGTTTTGAATTTATGAAAAAAAAAATCTGAAAAATGTTTCATTTTTTAAATTAAAAAAAAATATTCTGCTTTTAAGACAGTCACACTACACTAGTCAGTAAATAATTCACACGTGGCATATGTCTTCTTTATGTTGACATCTTTTCTAAACCCTTTCCCAACATCTGCTGTACATGTACACTGGACGTCAGATGGTTAAAGATGGCGCCCTGTCAGAAAAACGATATAAATGTGATATCGCTGTCATCTTACTGTGCTGCAGAATGAAGGAAAAGAAAATGAAACCCATAAAACTGTGGTGCAGTCATGTTTTTTTTCCACTTGGATTCTATTCAAGCTTCCCGCTACATTGTATGCGGTATTAAAAAGTGTCATTAGAAAGTACACCTCCCCCCCAACCCGCAAAAAGAAAAGAAAATGAAAAGAAAAAGCCTCCAAAATGGCTATGTAAATGGAAAAATAAATGGCGCTGGGAAAGCTGCTCTGCTTTTAAAATTATTTTTAGGACATTAAACATTTTTCGGGGGAAATTTTCTTTTATGATTGTATTTTACTCATTTTGGGCTAAAAAACAAACAGTCATTTATTTTCTATCGAAGCAGCTGGATCAGGAGTTATTTTAATTTTATTTTTAGCAAATGGACTGTAGTTATATTGGTGCCATTTTCTATTATTTAATCTTTTTTGGGAGATGAGATGAACAAAAAACACTTATTCTGTCACTGTACGGTATATTTTTCTATTAAATAGTATATAATTAAAAATATACTTTTATACATTAAAAATAATTTTTTGTCGCCATTTTCTGACAGGCATAACATTATTATTTTTCCATTTTTTTGTGGAATGGGCTGTACCATTTTGGGGTACATATGACTTTTTGATTGCTTTTTATTTCTTTTTTGGGAGAGGCAAAATGAACTAAATGCAAGTATTCTGTCAGGGTTTCTTTAATTTTGTTAATTTTACTCTTTGGGTTCCTATGATTATGGTGATACCAAATTTACATAGTTTTTTAATGTTTTACGACTTTTACAATTCACGGAAAATGCAGTTGACAATATATGGCTAAACCCTCACTCTGATGTTCAAATGAGACTTTCGCCAATATATTCTTATATCAAAGACATACCGGAGCCCGAGCACCGCGTCAAGGTGTCTCAAGTGGCACGGGACCTAACGCTATCCCTACTATGGTATAGGTAATGACAGATAGGTGCATGAGGTCCGAGACACAGCGACCAGCTCCCAGTTACCTCCAGCGTGAAATCACACATACAATGGGAGGGGGGGCGGAGGCTGTATTCCCCACATTGCCCTGACGTCATGTGACCCAGGCTGCACCTGAATGTTACCCATTAGTAAAATCAAGGCACATTCAACCTGGAGTTGCCACGCCTCCAGGAATAAACGTACAAACAAAATCACGGAAAAAAAAAGTGGTCTCAAATGGCAGAACATGCTCAAAACCCCAATGCTGTGGCGCATATATAACTGGGGGAGCAAATCCCGCACATGCGGCCCGCTGCCGAACGTAATCCCCAGCAAAAAATGCATACAATGGAGGATGCCCGCAGCGGACCACATGTACCACAAAGACATCCTACACAGGGTAGACAAATGTGCGGATGTGACAATCTACATAGAAAAACAATTCACGGAAAATGGTGCACTACAGGTTGAATGTGCCTTGATTATACTAATGGGTAACATTCAGGTGCACCTGTGTAGCCTGGGTCACATGACGTCAGGGCAATGTGGGAAATACAGCTTCCGCCCCCCCTCCCATTGTATGTGTGATTTCACGCTGGAGGTAACTGGGAGCTGGTCGCTGTGTTTCGGACCTCATGCACCTATCCGTCATTACCTATACCATAGTAGGGGTAGCGTTAGGTCCCGTGCCACTTGAGATACCTTGACGCGGTGCTCGGGCTCCGGTATGTCTTTGATATAAGGATATATTGACGAAAGTCTCATTTTAACATCAGTGTGAGGGTTTAGCCATATATTGTCAACTGCATTTTCCGCTGTAGTGCACCATTTTCCGTGAATTGTTTTTCTATGTAGATTGTCACATCCGCACATTTGTCTACCCTGTGTAGGATGTCTTTGTGGTACATGTGGTCCGCTGCAGGCATCCTCCATTGTATGCATTTTTTGCTGGGGATTACGTTCGGCAGCGGGCCACATGTGCGGGATTTGCTCCCCCGGTTATAAATGCGCTACAGCATTGGGGTTTTGAGCATGTTCTGCCATTTGAGACCACTTTTTTTTTTTCTGTGAGTTTGTTTTTACTACTTTTACACCACAATTTTTTTTTTTTAATCTTTTATCTTTTGTGTCTACATACATACAGCTTAAGAGCTTTAGCCTTTTTATATTCCCGTTGAGAAACTATCTGAGAGCTTGTTTTTGGTAGGACAAGCTGTACTTTCCATTGGTGCTATCTTGGGAAAAATATGACATTTTGATCCCTTTTTTTCCATTATTTGAAGACAAGTTGGCCAACTACTTTTGTTTCATAATTTTCACTTTTTTTATTACCTGTTTCATTCTAGGAGCCATAACAATTTTATTTTTCCTTAGAGACAGCAGACATGCATGTGTGCCGCTCCATTCAAATGGGGGAACAAAGGGCCCATACTCAAGATCGATGGTGGTCTGCCGCTGTAGATAAGGGTTCGCTATAATGGGAAAACCCCTTTTAAATGAAGTCAATGAAATCCAGTTTTCCTATCACTTTGGGACTGGAATTCTCCATTTCTTCTGCTGTCTCGCTTCCTGTGCGTCCTGCACGGATCTGACAAGCGGAGACTGAACTTTCTATATTAACAAGTCTATTATCCCTCACCATAAACTGCAGAAATATAAAATGTAAAAAATAATGGCGGAATCACTATTTTTTATCATTTCCCCCAACAAAAATTACTAAAAGTTTATCAATAAGTTATATATGCCCCAAAATGGAGCCAGCTCCGTGCCGCGGCTCCGCATAAAAAAATAAAACATGTCCTATAAGTATAGGCCATTTTCAATGGGGGAACATTGCGGAACACACGCATTGCGGAACACACGCTGGGCGGACCCACAATACTACGGCCGTCTGAATGGGGCCTACCAGTCACAAGAAATAGCACTGAACACCGACACTTACCTAGAGCTGCTGTTCACCTCCAACAACTTCACATATGGGGAGAACTACTGAGCTAAAGGACCTTTCATGATGTCATGACCGTGTGATATGAGTAGGAGGAGCCGGGCTCCAGGCTGCGCTTCGGGGGGGGGGGGTTGTTAGGCTGAAGAGACTAGTGGACTAAAGGACCTTTCATGATGTCATGAGCCTGTGACCATGTGTGGGAGGAGTCAGGAGTCACATGACCAGGTGTGCTGGATGTGATTTGCTGGATGATCTGTCCCTGTGTGATGTGAGATCCGTACAGGCTCTCACAAACGGATCCGTCATGATAATACAACCGTCTTCATCTGTTCTAAACGGATCCATTTGTATTATCTTTTAAATAGCCAAGATGGATTGAAAGTCAATGGGGGGCGGATCCGTTTTCTATTGTGCCTGAGTAAACGGATCCGTCCCCATTGACTTACTTTGTGAGTTATGACAGATCCGTCTTGGCTCCGCTCCGTCAAGCGGACACCTATGATGTCAATTACAGGCCGACCTCATCTTTTTAAATGGGAGAACTTGCACAATTGGTGGCTGACTAAATACTTTTTTTCTCCACTGTATATGTGTATGTAGAGGAGCTGTCTCTGTGTGACGTGTGTGTAGAGATGCTGTCTCTGTGTGATGTGTGTGTAGAGGAGCTGTCTCTGTGTGATGTGTATGTAGTGGAGCTGTCTCTGTGTGATGTATGTATCGGAGCTGTCTCTGTGTGAGGTGTATGTAGCAGAGCTTTCTCTGAGTTACGTTATGTGGCGGAGATGTCTCTGTGTTACGTGTATGTAGCAGAGCTGTCTCTGAGTTACATTATGTGGCGGAGCTGTCTCTGTGTTACGTGTAAGTAGCAGAGCTTACTCTGTGTGACATGTATGTAGCGGAGCTGTCTCTGTGTGATGTGTATGTAGCAGAGCTTTCTCTGTGCGACATATATGTAGGGGAGCTGTCTCTGTGTGATGTATGTATCGGAGCTGTCTCTGTGTGATATGTATGTATGGGAGCTTTCTCTGTGCGACATATATGTAGGGGAGCTGTCTCTGTGTGATGTATGTATCGGAGCTGTCTCTGTGTGATATGTATGTATGGGAGCTTTCTCTGTGCGACATATATGTAGGGGAGCTGTCTCTGTGTGAAGTGTATGTAGCGGAGCAGAGTTTCAGTATTTTTCTGCTCAGATGCAATCAGATTTGATGCATTTTTCACACAAGCCCCATTCACTGAACCAGAGCTCTGTTATAAAAGCGCAATATAGAACAGGGATCAGTAACCTCCGGCACTCCAGCTGTTTCGAAACTACAACTCCCAGAACAGTGTGTGCATGCTGAGAGTTGTAGTTTCACAGCAGCTGGAGTGCTGAAGGTCGCTTATCCCTGATATAGAACATGCAGCGATTTCTCCTGAACGCAGAGACGATGCGTGAAAAGCGCACAGAGCCATGGAAATAATGCAGCCATATCTGTAATGTGCATGTAGCAGAGTTATGTATGTAATGTACATATTGCTGTATTAAATGTGTATGCAGCCTGGCTGGAAATTGTATATATAGAGTTCGGTGTATACTGTATGGGTGTAATGTGCTAGTCGCTCAATGTAATCCTATCATGGTATGTACAGTACAGACCAAAAGTTTGGACACCTTCTCATTCAAAGAGTTTTCTGTATTTTCATGACTATGAAAATTGTAGATTCACACTGAAGGCATCAAAACTATGAATTAGCACATGTGGAATTATATACTTAACAAAAAAGTGTGAAACAACTGAAAATATGTCTTATATTCTAGGTTCTTCAAAGTAGCCACCTTTTGCTTTGATTACTGCTTTGCACACTCTTGGCATTCTCTTGATGAGCTTCAAGAGGTAGTCACCTGAAATGGTATTCCAACAGTCTTGAAGGAGTTTCCCAGAGATGCTTAGCACTTGTTGGCCCTTTTGCCTTCTCTCTGCGGTCCAGCTCACCCCAAACCATCTCGATTGGGTTCAGGTCTGGTGACTGTGGAGGCCAGGTCATCTGGCGTAGCACCCCATCACTCTCCTTCTTGGTCAAATAGCCCTTACACAGCCTGGAGGTGTGTTTGGGGTCATTGTCCTGTTGATAAATAAATGATGGTCCAACTAAACGCAAACCGGATGGAATAGCATGCTGCTGCAAGATGCTGTGGTAGCCATGCTGGTTCAGTATTAATCCCCAACAGTGTCACCAGCAAAGCCCCCCCACACCATCACACCTCCTCCTCCATGCTTCATGGTGGGAACCAGTCATGTAGAGTCCATCCGTTCACCTTTTCTGCGTCGCACAAAGACACGGTGGTTGGAACCAAAGATCTCAAATTTGGACTCATCAGACCAAAGCACAGATTTCCACTGGTCTAATGTCCATTCCTTGTGTTCTTTAGCCCAAACAAGTCTCCTCTGCTTGTTGCCTGTCCTTAGCAGTGGTTTCCTTGCAGCTATTTTACCATGAAGGCCTGCTGCACACAGTCTCCTCTTAACAGTTGTTGTAGAGATGTGTCTGCTCCTAGAAGTCTGTGTGGCATTGACCTGGTCTCTAATCTGAGCTGCTGTTAACCTGCCATTTCTGAGGCTGGTGACTCGGATGAATTTATCCTCCGCAGCAGAGGTGACTCTTGGTCTTCCTTTCCTGGAGCGGTCCTCATATGAGCCAGTTTCTTTGTAGCACTTGATGGTTTTTGTGACTGCACTTGGGGACACTTTCAAAGTTTTCCCAATTTTTCGGACTGACTGACCTTCATTTCTTAAAGTAATAATGGCCACTCGTTTTTCTTTACTTAACTGCTTTTTTCTTGCCATAATACAAATTCTAACAGTCTATTCAGTAGGACTATCAGCTGTGTATCCACCTGACTTCTGCCCAACACAACTCATGGTCCCAACCCTATTTATAAGGCAAGAAATCCCACTTATTAAACCTGACAGGGCACACCTGTGAAGTGAAAACCATTTCAGGTGACTACCTCTTGAAGCTCATCAAGAGAATGCCAAGAGTGTGCAAAGCAGTAATCAAAGCAAAAGGCGGCTACGTTGAAGAACCTAGAATATAAGAGATATTTTCAGTTGTTTCACACTTTTTTGTTAAGTATATAATTCCACACGTGTTAATTCATAGTTTTGATGCCTTCAGTGTGAATCTACAATTTTCATAGTCATGAAAATACAGAAAACTCTTTGAATGAGAAGGTGTGTCGAAACTTTTGGTCTGTACTGTATGTCTGGGCCCACTGCAACCGTTTCTGCTTGTGAGCACTGGTTAGGGGTGGCCGAATAGTAGGTTTATGCACCACAGCAAGCCTTTGAAGGATCTCACACCTTGAGGTTCGAGGGACTCCAGAGGCACCAGCAGCTTCAAATATCTGTTTGCTGGTTTGTAATGGCTTTTTAGCAGCTGCTCTCTTAATCCGATGAACTTGCCTGGCAGAAACCTTCCTCATTCTGCCTTTATCAGCACGAACATGTCTGTGCTCTGAATCAGCCACAAATCTCTTCACAGTACGATGATCACGCTTAAGTTTTCGTGAAATATCTGATGTTTTCATCCCTTGTCCAAGGCATTGCACTATTTGATGCTTTTCGGCAGCAGAGAGATCCTTTTTCTTTCCCATTTTACTTGAAAACAGTGGCCTGCTTAATATTGTGGAACATCCAGTTTTCCTTTAATTGGGCTCACCGGGCAAACTAATTATCACAGGTATCTGAGATTGATTTCAGTGATCCAAAGAGCCCTGAGACACAATACCATCAATGAGTTTCATTGAAAAACAAAAAATTTAATCTTTATGACACTTAAATCCAATTTGCATAATAATTTGGAACATAGTGTATGTCATTTAATGTTTGTGTGTGTGTCATTAAAAGATATCGAGAGTAACCTCTACAGTGTCCGCCCCTTTAAGAGTGACATCCACAGCAGCCCGCCCCTTAACAGAAATATACACAGCGCCCTCCCCTTTAACTGTGACCTCCACAGCAGCTAGGGTGGCCACTGTCTTCACCCCAAAAGCCGGATCTCACCGGCCATTTCCCTAAACGTGAAGCAGAGGCCCCGGTCCCCATGAATTATCTATGCCACACCACTAGACATGAGGCCACGCCCCCTGGCTCCGTGAAGACATGCAGGAGAAGCTGTCTAAGCATGAGCTACTGAAAGGTTGGACATCCTTGGAACTGCGCTGGATGGAGAACAGGGAGCCAGAAAACTGGACTGTCCAGCCTAAAGCCAGACATCTGGCCACCCTAACATCAGCATGCTCCTAGGGTGGCCAAAGGTCCGGTTTTAGACTGGACAGTCTGGATTTCAGACTACCTGTCCACCGTCCGGCGCAGGGCCTGGATGGACACAGGAATGTCCACCCTTTCAGTAGCTCATGCTAAGACAGCTTCTCCTCTGTGTCTTCACGGAAACAGGGGGCGTGACCTCGTGTTTAGGGGTGTGGCTTCATGGGGACTGGTGGCACGGCTTCACGTTGGGGGGAGGCTGGACAGTCTGGCTTTCAGACTCCCTGTCCTCTGTCATGCGCAGGGCCTGGATGAACACATGGATGTCCTTTTGAACAGCTCACTCTCAGACAGCAGCACTGTGCAGTCTGAGCATGAGCTGCAGAAGAAAGTCACCCTCCCTGCCTCCCCTGCAGCTGACAAAAGGTGATTTTTACCTTCATTTTTTCAATCCCGGTCAGATACAGCGTGGAAGAGGCGTGGTCTGACTGAGTCAGGGGCGTGGCTTAATGGGACCTGGGGGTTGGGCTGTTAAGTCCTTCTTTTATGGGTGGCCTGAATTATAGGTCGATGCCATAGTAATTTATGAGGAAACACAGTGGGCAGCAGTGGAAGAAAACATCTTTTATTACTACTGAACAGTAAATATGTGAAATTTACATTATATGAGGTAATGATTGATGATGAGTTAGTCTAAAACATAAGTTATATTTATGGTAACCGGAATACTCCTTTAACACTGTCGTCCACAGTGCTCTGCCCCTTTAAAGCAGACCTACAGCAGTGAACTGGCTAGGTTGTTATAGAAATCTGGTGTGTGTGTGTGGAGACTAACTGCCTATGAGCTTCTATTGGCTGATAAGGGTCATGTGACCAGGCTTCTATTGGCTAATGCATTTTTTGGGAATATCTCTGGAACGGTAAGTCCTGGAAAGCCGAGACCCGTTCTAAAACCATCCTGGACACCTGATGTACCCGTGTGCCAAATTTCATGATTGTAGCTGCGACGATGCGGATTCCTTTAGCGGACATACACATTCACTCAGCTTTATATATTAGATTCTAATTCTAAAAATTATTTCTCTTGACAACTCTTTTACCATGAAATATTCTCTGCACATGGTTAATACATCAGTGAGTTATGTGGGTTCTATTTGCTATTTGAATAAAATACATTTATTGGTAATTGTGTCAATTTTGTAATCATCATTTATGATTAGTTTCCTATAATGTGACTTTAATTTGACTGTAACTTTTATATAGATTTTTTCCCCAAGTACTGTTTGTTAATAAAATTAGTTATAAAAAAGCTACTTCACTGATGAGTTGTTTGATTTAAGATGTAGTATTTTTGAGTAAAACATTTCCCACATTCAGAACATAAATATGTCTTTACCCTTATGTAAGCTTTTCTGATGTTCATCAAGATTTGATTTCCGACTAAAGCATTTTCCACATTCTGAGCATAAAAATGGTTTCTCCCCTGTGTGAATTCTCTGGTGTTTAACACGATCTGATTTACCACCATAACATTTTCCACATTCTAAACAAGAAAATGGCTTCTTTCCAGTGTGAATTCTCTGATGTCTAATAAGACCAGATTTTAAACTATAACATTTCCCACACTCTGAACATGAATATGGCTTTTCTGATGTTCATCAAGATTTGGTTTCTGACTAAAGAATTTTCCACATTCTGAGCATTAAAATGGTTTCTCTCCTGTGTGAATTCTCTGGTGTTTAATAAGATCTGATTTACCTCCATAACGTTTTCCACATTCTAAACAAGAAAAAGGCTTCTCTCCAGTGTGAACTCTCTGATGTCTCATAAAACCTGATTGAAAACTGTAACATTTCCCACACTCTGAACATGTATATGGCTTCTCCCCTGTGTGAATTCTCTCATGAACAACAAGATCTGATTTGTGGTTAAAACATTTCCCACATTCTGCACATGAAAATGGTTTCTCCCCTGTGTGAATTCTCTGGTGTTTAACAAGATCTGATTTAACACCATAACATTTTCCACATTCTAAACATGAAAATGGCCTCTCTCCAGTGTGAATTCTCTGATGTCTAATAAGACCTGATTTAACGCTATAACATTTCCCACATTCTGAACACGGAAATGGCTTCTCCCCTGTGTGAATTCTCCCATGAATAACCAGATCTGATTTCTGGCTAAAACATTTCCCACATTCTGTACATGAAAATGGCTTCTCCCCTGTGTGAATTCTCTGGTGTATAATAAGAGCTGATTTAACACTGTAACATTTACCACATTCTAAACATGAAAATGGCTTCTCCCCTGTGTGACTTCTCTCATGCTTAGCAAGATTTGATCTATCTATAAAACGTTTTCCACATTCTGAACATGAAAATGGCATATCCCCTGTGTGAATTTTTTGATGTTTAACAAGATCTGATTTATGGCCATAACGTTTGCAACATTCTGAACATGAAAATGGCTTCTTCCCTGTGTAAGTTTTTTGATGTTCATCATCTCTTCTGTAACTTTTGTTTTGCTTAACAGTTTGTGATGAATCGGATGAGTAGAACTGTTTAATAGGATCAAATGATAGATTCTTGCTATAAATTATGGAGGATATATCTGAGGTAATGACGTCATCTGTATCTTCTGTTACACCATAATTATTTACTTTAAAATCTGAAGATTTAAGATGCTCCTCTGAAGTCCTGGAGGAACAGTAATCTGTCAAGATCAAGAATAATTTTATTATTAATGAATATCCGGACCTTAAATTACAGATATTTTATCTAATTTCTATATATAAAAATTCCATACAAGGCTTCTAGTACTATTAACTATTAACTTATTCTGTGGTGGAAAAACAGATCACAAGCGATCAGTAGACCTTAAAGCAAAGACCATTAGATCATGACAATAGTTCACCAGGCTGTTCTTGTGTAGTTTTCTGTCTGTGTTTGAAGCCAGCATCTTCATAGGTTCACATACCAATGTGCCTACCAAAACTGTTCCCTAGTGAAATGTTCAGTGGAGAATCATAAAGAGACCTTTGAGTCAGTGCTATCAGGTGGTGTTTGTCTCACATACCCCTGACTGCTATGTGCACTTTACCACAGAGCTGGGCAGAGAGGAGGATCAATATGGTCATGTACGAAGAAGTCATTACTTCTGCATTTAGGGCAGAGAGGACTATCTCAACTGGGTTTCTAAGTGAGACACCCAACACTATCAGAACTGGAAAGGACAATGCAAATGGCCTTCTTATGAGTCACGTTCTTCCAAATCTGGAAACAAAACATGTACCGGCTACCCATGGGAACATTTTTTAAAGGGGTTGTCCCACAAAAAATATTCTACAGTTTTCAAACCAGCACCTGGATACTTTTGTAATTGCATGTATTTAAACATTTTGTATAGCTACTGAGTTATTCAATAACATGTATCTGTATAGGACCACTTAATTTCTTATTTCTTTGACCTATTCACTGAGCAGGCCGCACATGCTCAGTTTCAACTTTGAACTGTCTCCTGAGCTGTGATAGGGAGAGCTGAGACACACCTCCTGAACTGTGATAGGAGAGCTGAGACAAGCCTCCTGAGCTGTTATAGGAGAGCTGAGACACGCCCTCTGAGCTGTGATAGGGAGAGCTGAGACACGCCTCCTGAGCTGTGATAGGAGAGCTGAGACACGCCCCCTTAGCTGTGATAGGGAGAGCTGAGACATGCCTCCTGAGCTGTGATAGGATAGCTAAGACACGCCCCCTGAGATGTGATAGGGAGAGCTGAGATATGCCTCCTGAGCTGTGATAGGAGGAGCTGAGACACACCTCCTGAGCTGTGATAGGAGAGCTGAGACACGCCTCCTGAGCTGTGATAGGAGAGCTGAGACACACCTCCTGAGCTGCAGCAGAAAAGACACTCCCTTGAGCTGTCAGCTTGATATAAATCTAGGAGAGCAATCAATGAGAAGATCTCTGGATCCATGTGAGGTACAGGGCTGGTTCTAGCTTTGTTAGAAAGAGGCTCTCATGTACTATATGATTTCTGATTTTCATTTTTTACATTATTCGTGGGATAACCCCTTTAATATGTCCTCCAGGATGAAAAAGTCCAAGAGGAGACCAAGAATGAACGGCAAAGGGAAACGTCCATCAGGCACGGATAAAAACAAGGTCATAGGTACTCTAAAATAATCTATTGGTAAACATTTCTTAACACAATTTTGCCCCAACTCAACTATATATATTACAGAAAGGACTGTAATTCTGCATTACACAAGGTCTAAAAAGTTTCAAACTTGAACAGGAGATTTACTGGTTTTACCATAATATTCAAGGATCACAAATCCAATAGAACCTTCTAAGGGGATAGAAAGGAAATATGAGCAATAACAGCCTGCCATTGGAATCCCTGCATCTCTGTACCAAGAGCTGGTTTGTGCTCCCTAAAATGGCACAACCACTCAAAAATATATGTTTCCGTGTCCAGTCAGTGATCCAGGACATAATGTTACGAAATTGACATGGACAGTTTAGACATACAAATAATCTTTTCACCAGTGAATTATTATCTGGAGATTCCACTCCCCATATTGCAAAAAGGGTCGAGATTATGCTTAATCACTATAGTTCCACTGGGGTTGATTGGATCTAAGGAAATTACATTATTGACTAAACAATCCTCTTCTAGATGATTGTCTTTTGCTCACATTTGATGTTGTGAAAGAAATTAAGTAGTTGATGAACAAAATTGTGCTAAGTTGTATGTAATTATCAAATAGCCTCCATCTTCTGTATTAATCGCCATTTTCTGCAGCTTTATGCCTAAAATAAATATGAGTCACCATCATTTGATTTGTTACAGGAAGTTAGCTAGGCCATGAGAAAAGAGGGGCTAAATCCGCCATGTACATCTAATAAAATTGGCTTTCTGGGTGTGGCTCAGGAGAGAACCGTTTGACCAGCAAAGCTCTCTGGGTGTTCGATACTTAGGCCGCATCCCGTGGCACCTGGGGAAAACTTATTAACATAATTTGAATCCCACAGATAAGAGAGTGCAGTCTCCTAGTTTGGGACTTGTCCTAAATTGCAGTGAAACGTATCTCAGCATCACAATCTCCTCTAGAAGGATCACAACGTGAATTCTGCCTAACTCTGCTCCAGGAGGGAAAACATATTCCTTTTTGGAGATGACTTTAGTCAAAAAAGGGTACCGCAATGGGGTTTAACATGGCCCCTGTTATGCAAGCCCATATATGATTTCTTTCTCAAAAGATTCCATATACCCTTATGATCTTTTCAAACAGTATGCAGTAATTTGGTTACACTGTGGTTATGACATTTTCTGCATATGGAGGGCCCCAAGATCACCATCAAGAGACATCACCACTATTTCAATAACATCCAACCTGAACTGAGTTTCACTATACAAAACAGCAGGGAGAGCATCTGTTTTCTAGATGCCTAAATTATTATGAGATGAGGACGGGACCATTGACTTATATAGCAAACTGACAGATCTCAATCATTTCCAACAGTTACCACCCTGGATCCACAAAGGATCCCCCCCCCATTCCCAATTTATTAGAGTCTTGCCTTACACTCTGTTTCATCTATCATTATAAAACCAACCAATAAAGGTGATGGTATAAGCAAGAAAAATAATTCTTACTATTTCCAATCCACATTTAGTGAGATTCTACTATTTGCCTAAAATGTACAAATCCCTCAATAATCTCTCAAGGTTCTCTATCATATTGGGAATAAACTATTGACTAACACCTTTCTCTCTCTATAAATCTCTTTGTATAGGAATATATCTGCAAAAGGGCATCAGGATGATCAGTTCATGTATGCTTGGCAGCTGAAGACATCTGTGTTGGTCCCATGTTCATATGTGCCCGCATTCTTGAAAAAATTAAGTGTTAATATATGTAAATGAGCCTCTAGGAACAACAAGGGCGCTGCTGTTACATAAAGAGGCTCAGCTCTCTCTACAATGAAGACATCGTCACGCCTGGCCCTAAAGTCAATCAAAGTGCAAGGAGCGCGGCGCTCCTTGCACTTTGATTGACTTTAGGGCCAGGCGTGATGATGTCTTCACTGCCTGGCCCTGTTAAAGTGCAAAGGGCCCAGCAGTTGCAGAGAGAGCAGAGCCTCTAGGTGTAACAACAATGCCTCCATTGCTCCTAGAGGCTCAATTCTCAATAATGTGCACTTATGAACATGGAAGCAACTCAGATGCCTTCAGCTGCCAAATGCACATGTAGTCCCATTTTCCACAATTCTTACATTTCACTTGGGTTTTTTGAATTTTATTATTTTGTTTTCATTTTTTTTTTACATATAAATCTTGTGATGCTAGTTTTATGTTTTTGGCACCAATTTTACATTATATTTCCAGTTTTGTTACGTTTAAATACCTGACCACTACCTGTTTTGTATTATTGTGTCAAAAGAAGCTAACAGCCCGTTGGCAAAACTCCTTACACTTTTTTTTTGCTTTTTACTCCTTCGTATGCAATAAATTCTATATACTGGGTGGTCTGGCAGCGCCCTGTATTCTGTTTTTTATTTTCCTGCAAATATACTAGAGTCCACCAGATTGCTTCTGAACATGAAATTCAACAGACAAAATCATAAATTCAGATAAAAGAGTTATCCAACTTTTCTTCAGGGGTTCTTCAGGGTTGAAGGAACTGAATACATATATATATATATATAATTTTATATTTATAAACGTATTCCCTAATTCCCTAATATCCTTTACTAGTTATAATGGCTCGTTTTGTCTGGTTAGAAATAAATGATTACGAGAAATAAAATGGCTGCCATCCTATTAGTGCGCACAAAACCTGTCCTAATCACACAACAGCACAAGTTACTTCACAACACTGAGGTAAAGAGCTGCCTCAGCCTCCTCTCTACTCTGCTTGTCAGGGATTTTGGTCCTCAATACAGATGATAAAATCTTCAGCTGAACCTCTGCGGGAATAGAGTTCATGAGGAGACATGAAGTACAGAGAGGAAGGACAGGACAGACTGTGGTAATGGAGACTGCATACAAGTGCTGCTCCTTATCCCCACCCTCCTCTCTGTACTTCATGTCTTCTGGGTGTATGGGTGCTGTGCAGAGGATGAGGTTCAGGAAACGATAAGTGGGCTATATATGGAAAGGAGTTAGATCAGGGTACCCTGAAAAGATGTGTTTTTACGGAATGCCTAAAACTATGCATATTGTGATTCCTTGGGGTAGGGCATTCCAGAGAACTGGTGCAGCTAGGGAGAAGTCTTGGAGCCGGGAATCATAGGTTCAGATTATGGTGGATGTCAGTCTTAAATCCTTTACAGAGCGAAAAGCACGGTAAGGGTGGTAGACAGAGAGAAGGGAGGAGATTTAGGGGGGTGCAGCACTGTGGAGAGCTTTTTGGGTGAGAACGAGCAGTTTAAATTGAATTCCATACTGGGGCAACCAGTGCAGGAGGCATCAGAATAGCGGTTGGACAGATGGGTGACCCTGGCTGCTGCATTAAGGATGGACTGGAGTAGGGAGAGTCTGGTGAGGGGGAGGCCAATTAATAGTGAGTTAAAGTAATCAAGATGGGAATGGATCAGGGCGACAATGGGAGTTCTTTTGTTTACATAGTGAGAAAGGGGCGGATTCTAGAGATGTTTTTGAGGTGAAGGTGACATGAGCGAGCGAGAGATTGAATATAGGGGGTGAAGGAAAGATTAGTGTTAAACATAACACTGAGACAGCAGGCATGCTGCCTAAGAGTGATGGTGGTGTCACACATTGAGAGGGAGATATCAGGTTTGTGTAGGTTAGTAGATGGAGAGAGCACAAGAATTTTAGTTTTTGAAAGATTCAGTTTCAGAGGGAGGACATGATATTAAAGACGACAGATAGGCAGTCACCGGTGTTCTGTAGTGCAGTAGGGTTGATGTTGGGGGAAGTGTATAGTTGGGTGTCATCATCATAGAGTTGGCAATGGAAACCAAATCTGCTGATGGTCAATTGGTGCTGTGTAGAGAGAGAGAGAAATGGAGAAGGCCTAGAACTGACACCTGAGGAATCCCAACAGCGAGAGGTAGAGAAAATGGACTCAGCGAATGATACACTGAAAGAGCGGTCGGAGATGAAGAAAACCAGGAGAGGGCAATTTCCTTTAGGCCGATAGATTGGAGCATGGTAAGTAGGAAATGGTGGTCTACAGGGTCAAAAGCTGCAGATAGGTCAAGGAGAATGAGCAGAGAGTAGTCACCATTGCATTTTGCTGTCAGGAGGTCATTTGTCAGAAACCAGATTGTAATGTATCAAGGAGAGAGTGAGCAGAACAATACCCTGTCTACTCCCCTGCCTGACCAAGTAACACAATGACACACTGACTTCTATCTCTAAAATCTGTCAATATATTGATCTATTTATTGTCTTCTCCTCACTGTAAAACACACTGTGTTTCTGACTGACTTTAAATAAGTTGTACACTGCGTTTTAAGATCTTCATCTACCAGACGTCCTATCCCCATGTATAAGCCCAGAAAATACATGCCGTGCCTTATATACTGCCTATGACACAACCAGTATTTCATCACTGTATCACACTTATGGTCCCTCATAATAGACTGAGGCTGAGTACATAGTATTATGAACAAAACCACTAGAGAACTGCCCAAGATCATGTAATCCTCCATCATCTTCTCGGTCTTCTGATCTGTAAAATGGCAGATGTACTTTTGAGCGATATTCGCAACCAGAATCCCACAAGTTTCACATTCGCTGAAATCTAAAGCTTTTGGGAATTTTATAATGATTTTGATTTATTTAGAATTAATCCTTTCAGACCGCACAAGGATTAATGCTTACAATTTATGGCACCAGTGTACATGCAAGACATAATAAAGCTGGACCGAGTTCAAAGGCATTAGACCAATGTAATATATTGAAATGGTGGATTACAGTGCCCAGAAATATTAGCAAAATTGGGTTATTTAGGTAGGAAAAATATGACTAAAGGGGAATCTAATAACTATATATAAATATATCAAGGGGTCAGTACAGAGATCTCTCCCATCATCTATTTATACCCAGAACTGTTACAATCTAGAGGAAAAAAGTTCTCTACAGAAACATAGAAGAGGATTCTTTATGGTAAGAGCAGTGAGACTATGGAACTCTCTGCCTGAGGAGGTGGTGATGGTAAGTTCACTAAAAGTTAAAGTTCAAAGTTCAAGCAATTCTGAATTCTGACAGATTTGGAGTTAGGGAAGATTTTTGTCAGGAGTTAAAAGGCTATTCCCATTCCCATCTTAGACAATGGGAGCACATGGCTATGATATTTCCCCACTGTCTTATAGGTGCGGGTCCAACACCTATATCGAGAACGGAGCCCCGAAACTAAAGGAGGGCGCACTGGGGGGCCCTCCTTTAATTTTTTAAAAATTTTTTTGCAGCATTCACCTGGGGGGCCATCTCATGTAATAAGTTTATAGAGCAGGTTCTATGGACGTGGCGATACCAAATATGTCTAACTTTTTTATTTTTGGAAAGTTTTACACATTAGATTTATTTTTGAACAGAATAAAATATTTTTTTTGTGCTGCCATTTTCAGAAAGCCATATTTTTTTTATTTTTTGGGCGATTGTCTCAGGTAGGGTATCATTTTTGCGGGACAAGATGACGGTTTGATTGGTACCATTTTGGGTTAAATATGCCTTTTTGATCACCTACTATTACACTTTTTGTAAGGGAAGGTGACCAAAAAATGACTGTTTTGGCACTGTTTTTTTTTTCTTTTTTTTTTACTGCGTTCACCTGGCGGGGTGGATGATGTGATATTTTTATAGAGCCGGTTGATACAGACGCGGCGATACCTAATATGTATACTTTTCTTTTTTCCTCTTTTTTTTACATTTTTTTTTAACTTTATTTTGGGAAAAGTGTACTTTTTTTTTTTAACTTGAAACTTTTATTTTTTGTAAAACTTTATTTTTTTTCACTTTTTTCACTTTATTTAACCTTTGGGGGTCTGATCCCATTTACAATGCATTGCAATACTTCTGTATTGTAATGCATTGGCTGTAAGCGTATTACTCAGTGTATTACTCAGGGGGCTGGATCGCACAGGCATCGGGAAGGCATCGGGCTGCTATCCAAGCCATCGGGTCCCCGTCACAGCAGCACGGGGACCCGATGGACCCCCTTCCCCCCGCATCGCATGTGCGGCGGTCAGCGCTGACCGCGGCACATCGAGGGTTAATACACCCGCATCGGTGAAAACACCGATGCGGGCGTACATAGCAGGGGGTCCGGCTACTGGGCACAGCCGGTCCCCCACAGCTGATCGGGCGGGCGCAGCTCCTGCACCCGCCCAATCAGCGCGCCGTACTAGTATGGCGCTGGGCGGCACCTCACGTCCTGCAGCGCCGTACATGTACGGCGCTGGGCGGGAAGGGGTTAATATTTCAATATAAATCATTGTCTCCTGTGAATGAGTAGAATCTGCTTCTCTGCTTTACTTAGGGGATACTACTCACCTGAGCTCTTATCTGTAGGAATGTCATCTGTACTCTGCTCATCACCCCTCACATCTGTCTCTGCAGGATTAATATTGTTCAGATCTTCAACCGGATTCACAAGCTGTGAAAGAAATATTATAGAAGTAATCAGACGGTTGGAGAAGTCGTGAAAAGAATCCATGAAAAGAATGATGACCAAAAATGACAGCAGGAGTTATTTGACCCAAATATTCCCAGGTCTCCTGCATAAATCCGAACTGTTGGTTCCTTATTCCGACCAGAAGTCTCTATAACCAGAAAATTGTGAGAAGCTCCAGACAACATGTAATGTCTATGGTCAGCTGTAATCCTGTCATCTCCACCTTTCTCATTATACAAGGATAAAACATATAATACTGGTGGATAAAACAAGACTGAACACAAGATCTTCACAGCCTTCTACAGATCATAGGGGACATTTCATGAGACCTTATCTCCATCTACCTGATCATCCTGTGGGACATTGTGATGTTCTTCTGAACCATCCTGTGGAAGAAGAGGACTGGGACATCTCTCCGGTGTTCTTCTCTCCTCCTTAACTGTAGGAAACACATCCAGTGAGTGAATTCATTCCTTACATACAGATAATGAGAGGACGTGTGGATTTAGTCATGTCTATTACCTGGTGATGTGAGGGGCCGGTGATCCTCCATCATGATACCATTATCTCCATCCTGTGGAAGAAGAGGACTGGGACATCTCTCGGGTGTTCTTCTCTCTTCCTTAACTGTAGGAAACACATCCAGTGACTGAATTCATTCCTTACATACAGATAATGAGAGGACGTGTGGATTTAGTCATGTCTATTACCTGGTGATGTGAGGGGGCGGTGATCCTCCATCATGATGTCCTTGTACTGTTCTTTGTGTCCTTCTAAATACTCCCACTCCTCCATGGAGAAATAGATGGTGACATCCTGACACCTTATAGGAACCTGACAACACAATGATACAGTCATCACCCAGATCCCTTCATAGCGTTCCTGTATAATGTCCCAGCATTCCCAGCAGTGTCACCTCTCCAGTCAGCAGCTCAATCATCTTGTTGGTGAGTTCTAGGATCTTCTCTCTATTGATTTCCTCATGTATCAGGGGGTGAGGTGGAGGCCCTGTGATTGGGCTCAGGGTTCTTCCCCATCCTTCAGACACAGGGTCCTGACAGCGCTCACTAGAGGTCTTCTTCACTACTGTGTAGTCCTGGTTATGGAGAGACACAGTAATAAATATCACTCCATACATCTCCAGAGTCCCTCACCTCTCCAGTCATGTCCATCTGTTAGTAACATAGATAAGATGATGCAATGTGACATCATCAGAATCTCTCACCTCTCCAGTAAGCCGGAAGAGGATCTCTAGGGTGAGATTTATTATACTCTCCGCCATCTTGTCCCTGTCCCTATTCATCGGGTCAATCAGGAGAAGGATCTTATATAGAAGATCTCCACTGAGCGGATCCTATATTGTAGGAACCTGAATGGAGAGAAGATGAGAAGATGTAAAATCCTACAAAATATCATATAAAATACAATTAATGTAGATAATAAGAGGAGACTACATTAACATTTCTTATAAATAACTGTGTTTCTACATTAATTTTATGCCATGACTAGAGTTGAAATAATCAAAGTATGTGACGTGGACTTCGATTTGAATTTCAGAAATTTTTTTTATTCAACATGAAGCCGAAATCCCTTGTGTTTTGTGGCAACGGATCAATTTTCTCTGGTGGTAAAAAAAAAAAAAAAATCACCTAATCCTTGAGCATGAAGAGGTGGCTATGGCCATCTGGATTGAAGATCCCACACAAGATTATATGACATCACCACAACGGCCATCGTTATGACATCATCATGCACCACACGAGATTTTTCACAGTGTCTTCAATCAAGATGGCCGGTTGCCAGCTTCTTCTTGCACAAATGAATAAGGTGAGTATTACTATTATTATTTATTTTTTTTTTTTTACCAAATTAACCCCTGAAAGCCCTCACTATTATTTTCAGATGCTGCAGTCAGTTATGAACACGGCATCTGAGGGATTCAATGACTTGGGAGGTGCGATTGCCATTCCCTATAATTGCGCCTCTGAGAGGTAGAAATGCGTAGAATTTCACAGTTGCTTTTAATGCCCCTTTCACACGAGCGGGAGACTCGCATGTCTCCCGCAACGCATCTACAGGGCTGGACTCGGCATGGACAGGGATTGCATATAATGCTGTGCGATCCCTGTCCATGCCGAGTCCAGCCCTGTAGATGTGTTGCGGGAGACATGCGAGTCTCCCGCTCGTGTGAAAGGGGCATAAGTGGCTTTTAAACCCTTAATGACAGAGGCCATTTAAATCTAACGGGTCTCTTTGGAACAATTTTACTTATCCAAGTGATTCAGAGATTGTTTTTTATGGCGCATTGTGCATCATGTTAGCGGCAAATTGTCATCAATTTCATTTGGATTCATTTATGAAAAAATCTTAAATTTATCAAAAATTTGGAAAAATTTTAAAATTTGAAATTATCAGCATTTAAGATAGTCACACTACACAAGTCAGTAAATATCTCACATGTGCCATATGTCTACTATATGTTGACCCCTTCCCAACATCTGCTGTACATGTAAAGCAGATGTCAGGTCGTTAAAGATGGCGCCTTCTCAGAAAAACGATATAAATGTGGTAGTGCTGTAATCTCCATAGAATGAAGGAAAAGAAATTGAAACCCATAAAACTGTGGTGAATGTGTGTGGTTTTTCTAATTCCACTTAAATTTTTTTTTCCAGCTTCCCACTACATGGTATATAGTATTAAAAGTTTTCTTTAGAAAGTACAACTCCCCCAAACCGCAAAAAAAATATAATAAAAAGTCACCAGATTGGCTATGTAAATGGAAAAAAAAATGTATGGCCCCGGGAAAGTCACTTTTTAAAAAAAAAAAAATCATTTTTAGGACATTAAAAAGTCTTAAAGGCTATGTTACACCTTCGGGGGACATTTTCTTTTTTGATTGCATTTTACTCATTTTGGGCTAAAAATAATTTTTTTTCAATTGGTCTTTATTAAAAATATTGAGCCGATCTGTCACACAGGGTTATCTGTTTTTCTAGCTATGTGCATCCTACTTTCACTTTGTGCCAGCCATCTAATAATCCTTATCCCTAAACTACTAGATGATCATGAACACTTATTGAAGTTACATTCTTATCAGTAAGATAAGAACTGAGCTATAGTAAGTGTTTAGGAGGTCAGAGAGCAGAGATAAGGAGACTATGAGTTTCTTTCCTGACGGAAAAGAGAGAAAATTCAGAGACTGCTACTAGAGAATCTCAGCTCTGTACAGAAAAAAGGGATCCATATTTTTAATAAAGATCAATTGAAAAACTGATTTTAGCTTAAAATGATTTAAGGTTTAAAACTAATTTTTCAAATTTTAAAGACATTTTCCAAGACCTATTTTTTTCAGAGACCCAGCATAATTCAGCACATATTTAAACTGCACCCCTCAAAGTATTCAAAACAACATTTAGGAATTTTATCATTTCACAGGCCTCAGAAATGTAGGAGAACCTTATGGATTTGGAGACTTTTATACTAGGACGCTTTTCAATTAACATTTCCGGTTTGCAGAAGCCGTGAGGTACCAAAACATAAGAAACAACCACAAAAGACCCCATTTTAGCAATTATACCCCACAAGGCATTCATCGAGTGATGGTTTTGGTAGCACAGGTGTTTGATGGCCATGTTGAACCATAAAAATTTTTAAAAAAATCAATTCGTACATTACTTTCATCAAGAGTTAATTGGAGAATATCCACCCCACAAACTGTCACACAATTTCCTCAATACCCAGTCTGTGGGTATTTATAGGGACATGGATTTTTGAACATGGCTTGTGCTAAAATTATATTTTTAAGAGCCATCATTTTTAGAGATGAGCGAGCACTAAAATGCTCGGGTGCTCGTTATTCGAGTCGAACTTTTCCCGATGCTCGGGTGCTCGTTTCGAGTAACAAACCCCATTGAAGTCAATGGGAGACTCGAGCATTTTTGCAGGGGACCAAGGCTCTGCCTAGGGAAGGCTGGGTGAAAACCTGGAAACCTCAGAAAACTATGGAAACACCACGGAAATGGACAGGAAACAGCAGGGGCAGCATGCATGGATGCCTCTGAGGCTGCCTAATCCCACCATTATCCCAAATTCTCCAGCAACAGCCTGGTGGTTATCCTCATGGCAATTGTGCTCACCCAGACCAAGAAAGGCGAGGCACATGCCCATCACATGTTAGGGAAGCACCCAACTAGGTGCAACGAAGGTCCATCACCGCCTGCAGGTGACAACACTGCTCATGCTGGCACTGCTGTGCTATCCCCCGCCCCACGACGCAGGCATAAGCCTGACACATCATGGTGACAGCGTAGTGACACCAACAAGTGACCAAGTTAGATTGAGGTAGCAGTCAATGTCTGTAAGCGAGCCTCCAAAAAATTTGTTTTGGAGTGTCCAAAGTTGACCCTCCTAAAAAATTGTTTAGGAGTGTCTGTAGTTGACCCTTCTGTAAAATATTTTTTTGTTTTTCCTGTTATTAGTTAATGTACAACCCATGGCTGGCATGGTCGGAATATATAGGTTTTGCGTCACAGACGGTCCACTGCAACGTTACATTTTCTTTATCATTGCCAATTACTTTTTCACCAACTGTTGTCTGGCAATGATAAAGGGGAAGGTGAATCCACTGCTGAAGAAAAGTGTCATCCTCCTACAATTCTACACTTGTTCTCAATTGAAAAGGGGATGTTCTTGCCGTGGCCTTCCTCATAGTGGCCGCTTCTGCGGACGACAGAGGTGGTGTGCCTACTGACAGCCTGACCGAACACGATGACAGACGGGGAGACACCCCCTCATGTAAAATTGTTTAGGAGTGTCTATAGTTTACCCTTCTGTAAAATATTTTTTTTTTTGTTTTTCCTGTTATTAGTTTATGTACAACCCATGGCTGGCATGGAGGGAATATATAGGGAAGCACCCAACTAGGTGCAACGAAGGTCCATTACCCATGCTGGCACTGCTCTCCAATCCCCAGCCACACGATCCAGGCATAAGCCTGACACAGCATAGCGGTGACACCAACAAGTGACCAAGTTACATGAGGTAGCAGGTGAGCCACCCAAAAATTTAGCCTGACGCAGCATGTCGATGACAACAGAGTGACCGAGTTAGACTGAGGTAGCAGGAGGTGAAGCACAGATGGTAATTTGAAGGTGGAGGAGGAGGGGTTGGTGGAAGTGGCATAGTAATTCTGAGAAACCGTGAATGAGGTAGGCCCTGCAATCCTCCAAGTGGGCAATACATGAGCGGCCCCAGGGTCAGACTCGGTCAGAGTATGTGAAATACTCAGCGTGGCCGAACGCCGGGCTCGACCACGGACCCGTTTCGGGTTATTGATTGTCGAAATGTTGGCTTACATCAAGTTTAGTATCTGTTCTTATCAGCTGTGGCTGTTGGTGGTAAAGCGGTGAGCATAGCTGCTTCCCAAGCAGTTGACCCGGGTTCGATTCCCGTCTATCGCACTATCGCAGGAGGCAATTAAAAGAAGAACCAAAATAAAAAAATCAGTACAATATCTAATACGTCCCCTACCCAGCTAAATTGTTTGGAGAGAGGGCCTGTAGGTGGGGGGCAGGCTGGGGGGAAAGAGGTTGAGCTGGATGAGCCAGAGGAGTGCCCCCTTGGCTAGCGTGTGTGGTGGTGACAACAGCCGGATGGAGTTCGAATGACAACGCAGGACCCCAACTTAGAAATTTAGCATCAACCGGTACAGTTGTCAACTATGAGATTGATCAAGTGAGGCATGTGTTGTATGTATTCTTCTCAGTTTAATACCGTATATGGCACCTATCCGGAAAAATAGTTTGGAGAGAGAGAAAGAGAGGAAAAAGACGTATTTTGCTATAGTGCAAACCACTATGGTGGTGACAACAGAGTGAGCGAGCGACACTGCGGGAGCAGGTGACTGAGTTAGTATGCAGTAGCTGGAGAGAGGGCCTGTAGGTGGACCTCCGGAAAAATTGTTTGGAGAGAAGGCGTGTAGGTGGACCTCCAGAAAAATTATTTAGAGAGAGGGCCTGTAGGTGGACCTCCGGAAAAATTGTTTGAAGAGAGGGCCTGTAGGGGGCCCTCCTGAAAAATTGTGCTAAAAGAGTGCCAGTTGGACCTCTAAAAAATGGCGTTTTTTTGGTCAGCGTTAGGCAAAGACGACAAGGAGGAGGAGAAGGAGTAGAGAAGAGGAATCGGATACATAAGTAATGTAAATCTTTAGCTGCTTTCCCCCGGAGGAGATTTGAATCTCAGTGAAATCCAGGCTTTGTTCATTTTAATAAGCGTCAGCCTGTCAGCGCTGTCAGTTGACAGGTGTGTACGCTTATCGGTGAAGATGCCACCAGCTGCACTGAATACCCGCTCTGACAACACCCTAGCGGCAGGGCAGGCCAGCACCTCCAAGGCGTACAGCGCCAGTTCAGGCCATGTGTCCAGCTTTGAAACCCAGTAGTTGTATGGAGCAGAGTGATCGGTCCGGACGTTGGTATGGTCAGCTAGGTACTCCCTCACCATCTTTCTGTACAGCTCACCCGTACTCTGCCTAGACTGGGGACAGCTGACAGTGTCTTGCTGGGGTGACATAAAACTGGCAAAGGCCTTGGAGAGCGTTCCCCTGCCAGTGCTGGACAAGCTGCCTGCTCGCCTCCTCTCCCCCGCTACTTGGCCCACAGAACCATGCCCTCTGCCGCTAGTGGCGTCAGATGGGAAGGATTGTTTCAGCTTGTGCACCAGGGCCTGTTGATATTTATTCACTCTCATACTTCTTTCCTCTGATGAGAGTGGAAAGGTTCTGCTTGTACCGTAGGTCAAGGAGAGTGAACACCCAGTAATCGGTGTTTGAAAAAATGCTTCTAACACGAGGGTCACGGGATAGGCAGCCTAACATGAAGTCTGCCATGTGCGCCAGAGTCCCAACACGCAAGAATTCCCTCTCCTCACTGGCCTGACTCTCCATTTCCTCCTCCTCCTCCTCTTCAGCCCATACACGCTCAAGTGTTAAGAAGGACTGAGCACTGGTACCCTCAAATGTCTCGCCGACATTCTCCTCCTCATCCTCATCCCCCTCCTCCGATACGCGCTGAGAAACAGACCGGAGGGTGCTCTGGCTATCAAGCGACGTATCTTCCTCCACCGTCTCTTGTTACAAGCGCAAAGCATCCGACTTCATGCTGAGCAGTGAGTTTTTCAACAGGCAAAGCAGCGGGATGGTGAGGCTGATAATGGCGGCATCGCCGCTGACCATCTGTGTTGACTCCTCAAAGTTGCTTAACACCTGGCAGATATCAGACATCCACGGTCACTCCTCATTGTAGACTTGAGGAATCTGACTGACCTGACTACCAGTTCTGGTGGAAGTTGACATCTGGCAGTCTACAATCGCTGTCAGGTCTGGTCACCGGAGAACATAGGTTTTCTATTTTTGTTTGGTATTCTGAGTTTTTGTGTGTTTCTGTTTAGTGCCTATGCCTTGCCTTTAACCATGTTCACACTGTGGGGTTGTTTTTGAGCCAACACCCATCTTCATGTTTTTGTTTGTCTACATAGGGTTAATACTCAGGTGCTGGGCTGAGTGGCTTCTCAGAATCTGGTCCATTCAGAACCTGGGGGTGGGATATCTTCCTGCTTAAATACCTGCTTTCTTCTCTGCTCTTTGCCGGTTTTTGCAAATCCTTGCTATTCCTGCTTGTGCATTTGTATCGTGTGTATCCTGACTGCTTATTTGACGCTTGGCTCGTACCTGACTACTCTACCGTCTTCTCATTTTGTACTTTCGTTATCTCTGGTTTTCTGACGCAGCTAGTTGACGATTCTTCTGTGTTTTGTTCGTCTCTGTTTGTTGTCCCTTTCCCTGCACCTTAGTAAGAGTAATTGCATTCCTCGTGGTTGTCGCCGTGTCGCCTAGGACACGGAGGCAATTAGGCAGGGACAGGGGTTGGGGAGAGCTCAGGGATCACATCTCCCTTTTTTGTGTACCCCAACCTTGACAATCGCTCTGTGCTGCTGGTAAACTCTGGATAACATGTTTCATGTCGAATTCCATCTTGTGGGCACGTCGCACAACAGTCGGTGAGCGGGCAGTTGTAGGCGGCGCTGCGCTGCCCTGAGAGTGGCAGCATCTGTGGTCGACTTGCGGAAATGTGCACAGATGCGGCGCACCTTGGTGAGCAAATCAGACAGATTGGGGTATGTCTTGAGGAATCGCTGAACTATTTGATTGAACACGTGGGCCAGGCATTGCACATGTGTCAGTCCGCCGAGTTGCAGAGCCGCCACCAGGTTACGCCCGTTGTCACACACAACCATGCCTGGCTTAAGGTTCAGTGGTGCCAGCCACAGATCGGTCTGCGCCATGATTCCCAGTAACAGCTCTTGGGCGGTGTGCCTTTTGTCACCTAAGCTCAGCAGTTTGAGCACCGCCTGCTGGCGCTTACCCACGGCACTGCTGCTGCGCCTAGAGCTACCGACTGAAGGCGCCGTGCCCACGGATGGTAATTCGGTGGAGGAGGAGGGGTCGGAGGAGGAGGCATAGTACGTCTGAGAGACCGTGACCGAGGTAGGCCCCACAATCCTCGGTGTGGGAAGTACATGAGCAGCCCCAGGGTCAGTCTCGGTCCCAGCCTCCACCAAGTTAACCCAATGTGCCGTCAGTGAGATATAGTGTCCCTGCCCGGCAGCACTTGTCCACGTGTCCATGGTTAGGTGGACCTTCTCAGAAACAGCGTTGGTCAGGGCACGGATGATGTTCTGTGACACGTGCTGGTGTAGGGCTGGGACGGCACATCGGGAAAAATAGTGGCGGCTGGGGACCGAATACCGAGGGGCAGCCACCGCCATGAGGTTGCGAAAGGCCTCGGTCTCTACCAGTCTATAGGGCAGCATCTCCAGGCTCAGCAATTTTGAGATGTGGACGTTGAGGGCTTGGGCATGTGGGTGGGTGGAACTGTATTTCCTTTTGCGCTCCAGCGTCTGCTGTAAAGACAGCTGAACGCTGCGCTGGGACACATTGGTGGACGCTGTGGAGGATCGTGGAGGCGAAGGTGTGGTTTTCGGGCGGGAGGCACTCGTGCCGGGGTCCTGGGCAGGGGGTTGACTAGCAGAAGCAGCGAGTGACACAGGGAAAGGAGAAGTGGTGTGACACGCAGGAGGTGAACAGCCTTGGTTGCATTAAGTGGGGTGTTTAGCACTCATATGTCTGCACATGCTGGTGGTGGTTAGGCTAGTAGTGGTGGCACCCCTGCTGATCCTGGTGGGGCACAGGTTGCACACCACAGTCCGTCGGTCATCCTCACTTTCTTTAAAGATCCTCCAGACTTGCGAACATCTAGGCCTCGCCACGGGAGCTTCACTACGTGAAACAGTTGCTGCTGATGCACCAGCTCTGGCCCTGCTTCTCCCTCTGGCCACACCACTGCCTCTTACAACCTGTTCTGGTGCAGCACTCGCCTCCGCCTCAGAAGCACTGTCTTCACTCATATATCAACCCAGCTTGGGTCAGTCACCTCGTCATCCTCCGATTCCTCAGTCTGCTCCCCCCTCGGAATTCCTCCCCTAACAACAACTTCACCACTGTCTGACAACCGTGTCTCCTCATCGTCTGACACCTCTTTACAAACTTCTTCCACTAACTCAACATTGTCATCATCATCACCCACAGACTGCGAAAGTTGGAAAACTTGGGCATCGGGAACAAGGTCAGCAGCAACCTGAGAAGTGGTTTGTGACTCTGGGAAGGGTCCAGAAAACAGTTCCTGAGAGTATGCCGGATCGCATTCCATATTTTCCTGGGAGGGGGCAGACTGGGGGGAAGGTGGTTGAGGTGGAGGAGCCAGAGGAGTGCTCCCTTGGGTAACGTGGGTGGACTGCGTGGAAGACTGACTGGTGGACAAATTACTTGAAGCATTGTCCACAATCCACGACATCAGCTGTTCGCACTGTTGTGGTTTCAACAGTCCTCTACCACGTGTCCCTGTAAGTTGAGACATGAAGCTAGGGAGTGTAGCTCTGTGGCGTTCCCCTGCTCCCTCATCAGCAGGTACTGTCTCACCCTGCCCAGGACCACGGCCTCTGCCCCCTGCAGTAATTGAATGCCCACGCCCTCGTCCTCGACCCTTAGCCCTGGGGTTCAACATTTTCTGTATATAAGTGTATTATATAAAAAAATAAATAAATAAATGGGCCTGCTGTACTGAAACCCACAAATTTGTTCAATCTGAACAAGTAAATATATAGGTGGATAAGTTAGAGCAAAATTACGTATTTTATTACGTACCATGCAGTATGGAGCAATTACACTGAAACTATTAGATTAGGCAGACTTGGTCTGCTTAAGTGCAGCCCAGACAAATGTCGCACAGAGATTTTTGTAATGTAGCTGTATAAGTGAAAGCAAAAGACCGTATTTGATTACGTGACGTACAGTATGGGTCACCTGGACAGAAAATACGGATTGTGCTGACTGAACAGCTGAACTGTGACACACAGAATGGTTCCACACAGCTGTGTGAAATGGATTTGTATCACTGAGATAAAACAACAAAAAAACTATTTTTTTTATATATATTTTTTTATATATATATTTTTTTTAACGTGACATGCAGAAACTATCAGAGAGCAAACTCAGCCCCTGCTGACTGTGGCTATTTTGACTGCAACCCAGACAAATGTCGCACAGAGATTTTTGTAATGTAGCTGTATCAGTGAAAGCAAAAGACCGTACAGAATGGTTCCACACTGCTGTACGAAATGGATTTGTATCACTGAGATAAAACAATAAGAAAAAAAAGTGTTATATATGGCAATAGCTGCACTACTAGTGCCAGCCAGCCAGCCAAGCCAGGAGACAAAAAAAAATTTCTTCTAGCCCTTAGAAGGGCTGTTGGGTTCTTTGTGGGTGATTCCTGCCTAACTGAGAACTAAATGAAGGCCCTAACACTGTCCCTGAAAGGCAGCAGCTCTATCCCTAACGACATCAAGACGGCATCTGAGCCGAGCGCCGCGGCCAGTCACTAGTATATTCCAGGGTCACCTGATCAGGCCAGCCAACCCCTGCTATCGACATGTAAGGGCCCCACGTGATGCTAGGTGTACCGCAGAGTCTCCTGGCTTGTGATTGGCTGAGTTTATAGGCGCCAAAAATTAAAAATGCGGGAGATGCCATTTCCTCGAGTATGGCGAGATACTCGTCCGAGCAGCGAGCACTTACGAGTACCATAATACTCGAACGAGCACCAAGCTCGGACGAGCATGCTCGCTCGTCTCTAATAATTTTTTTATTTTTGTTGACTAAGCCGTGAAAGTGCTTGATTTTTGAAGGAGAAGCTGAAATTTTTATGAGTACCATATGGTTTACATATGGTTTTCCAATCATATTTTAATTCATTTTTTGAGAGATGAGTCCATCAAGTTGATGACTTTTTTCAACCTTATTAATGATGTAGCTATGAGGTGTCAATTTTTTTTAAAATTTAATTTATTTTAATTTATTTTTTAATGGTGTTCACTAGTACAGGATAACTGCCATGATAACTTAAAGGGGTTGTCCGGGTTCAGAGAAGAACCCGGACATACCTGCAATTTCACCCAGGCAGCCTGCCTGAAGAGGACATCGGAGCATCTCATGCTCCGATGCCCCCCCCTTGCCCTGCGCTAGATCGCGCAGGGCAAGGTCTCTTGTTTTGAAAATACTCGCTGCCGGGCGGGTACTTCCGCCCGGCAGTGAGTTCGGTGACGTCACCGGCCTTAATGGGCCGGCTTTAGCGCTGCCCTAGCCGTTTTACTGGCTAGGGCAGCGCTGAAGCCTGTCCATCAGCGCCGATGACGTCACCGACTCACTGCCGGGCGGAAGCCTCTGCCCGGCAGGGACCGGTACGTCACCGGAACCCGGCGAAATTCCTTTGCCCTGCGCTAATTAGCGCAGGGCAAAGGAGGGCATCGGAGCATAGGATGCTCCGATGCCCTCTTCAGGCGGGCTGCCTGGGTGAAATTGCAGGTATGTCCGGGTTCTTCTCTGAACCCGGACAACCCCTTTAACTTTATTCTGCTGATCAGTATGAATATGGTGATACCACATTTATATTTCTATGGTTTATTTACTTTGCAACATAAAATCACTTTTAAAATTATTTGTATTTTGTTATATTGGGCCTTATTTTTTTTCTTTTTTTCCTATTGAAGCAGCTATATCAGGAGGTTTTTTGTTTTTGCTTTTTATTTAAATGGGCTGTAGTTATATTGGTGCCATTTTTCTTTATTTAACCTTTTTGGGAGATGAGAGAAAAAAACTGTTATTTTGTCACTGTTTTTATTTTTTATGGGAATCAACATGAGACTAATATTTAGGGGCCTGATAGGATTATAGCAACACCAAATGTATATTTTTCCATTAAATACTGTATCATTAAAATTATAATTTTATACATTAAAAATATTTTTTGTGTCGCCATTTTCTGACACCCATAACATTTTTATTTTTCCATTGAGGTAGCTGTGCGAGAGCTTATTTTTTGTGGAATGGGCTATACCATTTTGGGGTACGCAAGACTTTTTGATTGCTTTTTATTTCATTTATTAGGAGAGGCAAAATTAATGAAATGCAGTATTCTGAAGTATTCTGTCAGTGTTTCTTTTATAGGGTTCACTGTGCAGTATAAATGACATGTTAATTTTACTCTTTGGGTTTTTATGATTATGGTGATACCAAATTTATATAGTTTTTATATTTTACTACTTTTATGCCATAATTTAATAGAAAATATGTATATTCCTGTTGAAAAACTGTGTGAGGGCTTGTTTGTTTGCGGGACAAGCTGTACTTTCCATTTGTGCTATCTTGGGGTAGTTATGACATTTTGATCACTTTTTTTTCCATTTTTTGATGACAAGTTGGCCAAATAATAACTCAGTCATAGTCTTTATATTTTTTTATGGAGTTCACTATTTGAGGTAAATATTATGATCATTTTATTCTTTGGGTTGGTATGAAATTTGTTCATAATTTAAACTTTTATTTTACTTGTTTCATTCTAAGAGCCCTAACATTTTTATTTTTCCTTCGGAAAATAGCGGACATACACATCTGCCACTCCATTCAAATGGGGGAACACAGGGCCTGTACTCATGATCGGTGGTGGTCTACTGCTGTAGATAGGGGATATGTCGATATAATGGGAAAACCCATTTTAAATGAAGTCAATAAAATCCAGTTTTCCTATTAGTTTGGCTCTAGGAATATGATAAAAATAAATGGGGGGTTTGGAACATGTCCATAACAGCCCTAATCCTGATGGCACTGAACACAGACACTTACCTAGCGCTGCTTTTCACCTCCAACTACCTCATATATGGGGAAAACTAGTGAGCTAAAGGACCTTTCATTATGTCATGATCATGTGACCAAGTGTGGGAGGAGTCAGGAGTCACATGACCAGGTGTTGCGCGTGTGCTGGATGATCTGTCTCTGTGTGGTGTGTGTATGTAGCAGAGCTGTCTCTGTGTGACATGTATGTAGTGGACCTGTCTCTGCGTGACGTGTATGTAGCGGAGATGTCTCTGTGTGACGTGTATGTAGCGGAGCTGTCTCTGCCTGATGTGTACGTAGCAGAGCTGTCTCTGTGTGATGTGTATGTAGCGGAGCTGTCTATGTGATGTGTATGTAGCGGAGCTGTCTCTGTGTGACGTGTCTGTAGCAGAGCTGTCTCTGTGTGGAAAAAACTGATGGATTTGCAGTCAAGTTCAATCAGAGTTTCCGTTTTTCCGCTCAGATGCAATCAGATTTGATGCGTTTTTCACACAAGCCCCATTCACTTCTATAGAGCCAGATCTGTGTTATAAAAGCACAATATAGAACATGGATCAGTAACCTCCAGAGCTCCAGCTGTTCAGAAACTACAACTCCCAGAACAGTTTAGCATGTGTGCATGCTGAGAGTTGTAGTTTCACAGCAGCTGGAGTTCTGAAGGTCGCTGATTCCTGATATAGAACATGCAGCGATTTCTCCTGGACACAGAGATGATGCATGAAAAGCACACACAGCCATGGAAATAATGCAGCCATATCTGTAATGTGCATGTAGCAGAGTTATGTATGTAATGTACATATTGCTGTAGTAAATGTGTACACAGCCGAGCTGTAAATTGTATGTATAGAGTTGGGTGTGTTCTGTATATATGTGCTTGTCTCTCAATGTAATCCTATCATGGTATGTATATGTAGCAGATCTGTGTATATGACTATCACTTTCTAGGTAATGTACACAGCTATCTTATCTGGCATTGATGTCTTTTCCTCTCACCACTTTTGAAGTGAGTTTTCCTATAAAAGTGAAAAAATGGTGGGGCTAATGATTCCTAATAGAGATGGGCGAATCAATTCTACCAGCACTGGGTTGTTGTCAGACTAACCTGATTTGTTTTTATGAGGAGGTGAGTAGAAGCCTGGACAGAGGGGAGGCTGTGGATGTAATGAGGTAAGTAGCAGCCTGGACAGAGGGGCAGCTGTGGATGTAGTGAGGTCAGTAGAATCCTGGACAGAGGGGCGGCTGTGGATGTAATGAGGTAAGTAGCAGCCTGGACAGAGGGGCGGCTGTGGATGTAGTGAGGTCAGTAGCAGCCTGGATAGAGGGGAGGCTGTGGATGTAGTGAGGTCAGTAGCAGCCTGGACAGAGGGGTGGCTGTGGATGTAGTGAGGTCAGTAGAAACCTGGACAGAGGGGCGGCTATGGATGTAGTGAGGTCAGTAGAAACCTGGACAGAGGGGCGGCTATGGATATAGTGAGGTCAGTAGCAGCCTGGATAGAGGGGAGGCTGTGGATGTAGTGAGGTAAGTAGAAGCCTGGACAGAGGGGAGGCTGTGTATGTAGTGAGGTCAGTAGAAGCCTGGACAGAGGGGCGGCTGTGGATGTAGTGAGGTCAGTAGAAGCCTGGACAGAGGGGCGGCTATGGATGTAGTGAGGTCAGTAGAAGCCTGGACATAGGGGTGGCTACGGATGTAGTGAGGTCAGTAGCAGCCTGGACAGAGGGGCGGCTGTGGATGTAGTGAGGTAAGTAGAAGCCTGGACAGAGGGGAGGCTGTGCATGTAGTGAGGTAAGTAGAAGCCGGGACAGAGGGAAGGCCGTAAATGTAGTGAGGTCAGTAAAAGCCTGGACAGAGGGGAGGCTGTGCATGTAGTGAGGTAAGTAGAAGCCGGGACAGAGGGGAGGCCGTAAATGTAGTGAGGTCAGTAGAAGCCTGGACAGAGGGGCGGCTGTGGATGTAGTATTTCTGGATTTTGCAAATGCTTTTGATACTGTCCCTCATAGATGTTTAATAGGTAAAGTAAGGTCTATGGACTTGGAAAGTATAGTTTGTAATTGGATTGAAAACTGGCTGAAGGAGCGTGTCCAGAGAGTTGTGGTCAATGATTCCTATTTAGAATGGTCCCGGGTTATAAGTTGTGTACCCCAAGGTTCGGTGCTGGGTCCTCTATTGTTTAATCTACTTATTAATGATATTGAGGACAGGATTAATACACCATTTCTATTTTTGCAGATGACACTAAGCTATGTAGTACTGTGCAGTCTATGGAAGATGCCCATAAACTACAAGCTGACTTGGACACTATGAGTGATTGGGCATCAACTTGGCAAATGAGGTTAGGTTTGGGTTAGGAATGGGATCCAGCCCCAAACTATTCACATGTATGAACATCAGAAGTTACAACTGTTCATTAGAGTTGAATGTAAGGCCATTATTTAATGATTTTTGACAGCTGCTGCACCACAGAGGAGCCCCTCTCACCCTCCTCCACAACAGCGAGAGACGAGACGTTTGGCATGCAAATTTATGGGCCGGCTGCACTCGGAATATTTCGGCCTACCAGGCCTGATCTAATCATCTGCCTCAGCAAGAGGAGTGTGAAAATCGGATGTAATCCAGCCATGATTCATTTTTATAAAGGTATTTTTTTAACACTGCCCGGTGACAGTTTGGTCCTTTTGGGTGTCACCTACCCCCCCCTCCCCCAGCAGCGCTAAAAACCCTCTCTGACATGACACTTGAGGCTGGGCAGGAAAGAAGCCCTAGTGCATAGTGGGAAAGTTCCGGCCACTGTTGTAATCTGCCTGCCCAGAAGTCCAGGGGGTCTGAGAAAAGGTTTTGCGAGCCAGACTGCAGGTATGCCTGAACCTGCTCATTGAAGAAGGTGGACTTGGCCTGCTCACTTGGCTGCGGCTGTTGGGAGGCTGAAAAAATTTGTTGCATTATGACGCTTAACTGGCTGCTGCTGGTTGTGGCAGGAGGTGGGTGACGCTGCCGGACCTCCCTATCAGAGAGGCTGGCAGCAGGCTGGGGCTGGCTAAAACTTGTGGCCAGGTTACTACATAGGTTCTCCCACAATGATGCTAATTCTTCCTCCCTTTCCTGAGGAGGAAAACAATCCCCCATGTTGGATTGATACCGCGGGTCCAGAAGCATCGCCAGCCAGTATTCGTCAGTCTGCCTTATGTTTAGGATATGCCTGTCACTCTGTAAGCATGTGAGCATACAACTCGCCATCCTGCCCAGCATGCCCAAGGAGCCAGTTCTTTCCATCTCATCCTCTCTGGGAGACACTTGAATGTCCCCGAAGGTGTCATCGTCATCCTCCAGCTCCTCCAACTGTGTCTCCTCCTCCTCCTGGTCATCATCAAACTCCTCCTCCTTCTCTACCTGAAGCTCCTCATCCTCCTGCACCTCCATGTAACTTTGGTATTGGGGCTCCCCTACAGTGACAGCATGGTGTGCAGAGAGATGTCCAGGATTTCCTTCTCTCATTGCCCCCTGCTGCATGAGCGACAGTGTCTTTTCAAGGACAAATATTAGTGAAACAGTGTCGTTCACACCGCAGCTGTCCCGGCTAACCAATTTAGTGGATTCTTCAAAGGGCTTCAGCACACTGCAGGCATCTCGGACCAGCCTCCACTGATGGAAATCTAAGCCACACCTGCTCCCCATGGTTGACAATTCTGGATGCTGCTGGACAAAGTCATCCACTGCTCAAGGAGCCGCTGCAACATGTGAAGCGTGGAATTCCACCGAGTTGACACGTCACCTATCAACCGGTGTGGCGGAAGACCGTCTTGCCGCTGCAAGTCCAGCAGAGTGTTGAGGGACACATAAGAGTGACTCAAATGAGTGGAAAGCTTTCGTGGCTTTGCCAGCACTGTGCACAGACTAGTGAATGTTTTCAAAAATTTCTGAACCACTAGATTTAGGACATGTGCCATACATGGAGCATGCGTGAACTGCCACAGGTTCAACACTGCCACTATATTTGTCCCGTTGTCACTCACGACCTTGCCTACTTCCAGCTGGCATGGAGACAGCCAGCGTGCTATTTGCTGCTTGATGTGATACAGCAAGCGCTGCCCAGTGTGGCTGGTGTTGCCAAGACAAATTAAATCTAACACAGCATGGCAGCGTTTAACCTGGCACATGTGATAGGAAGTAGGGGAGTCAACTCTGCCCTGATGCTCCTGCAGGTGGACTGCCCGTGGAGGTGGAGGAGGGAGTGGAGAAGTGTTGGGTGGTCTGCAATCCTGACTGGAATGTGCGTAGAGGTGCCAAAAGCAATTGGCCCTGTTACTGTGGGGTTCCTGCCTCGCTGCCACTAAATACATTCAGCCAGTGGGCAGTAAAGGACATGTATTGACCCTGGCCATATGCACTGCTCCAGGTGTTGACCGTGATGTGCAAGGTGCTGCAAAAAGACAGCTGCAGGGGGCATCCAATATTGTCTGCCACGTGGGAGTAAAGGGCGGGCATAGCTTTGTTTGAGAAATAAGGCCTGCCAGCGTGGCTGAGCTCAAGCCATTAGCTCCAAAAAAGCTGGGCAATAAACTAAATTGCATGGCAGAGACTGCACAGCCAGCAACTTGGTAAGGTGAGAATTAAGTTTGCGCACTGTTGGATTGCTGGTTGCATAAACTTGCTTTCTGGCCACGCACCCGAAGATGGGCGGCTGACGAGTGAGAGGAGGTGGAGAAACACGCACGGTTGATGAGGAGGTGTATGTACTAGTTACACTCCTGGATGTGGGCTGACTTACGCCCCTGGATGCAGCCTGCCTGACACAAGGGACCCCGGGAGAAGTAGCCAGCTCTTCAGTATTAATGCGCTGCTGTAATCCACCTAGTTTACACAAAAGTGCGGCATGACGCAGCTTCAGATGGTTCCACAGAGCAGTGGTCCCTACATTTGAGGCTTTCCCACGGCTCAATTTCTTCTTACAGAAATTGCACGTGGCCTTGCTGATTTCCCCCGGCAGAGTGGTGAAATACTTCCACACACCCGACGTGTGCCCTCCAGAGCTGGCCAAGCTTGTAGCCCTTGCACGCTTAGATCCTGATGCTGGCCCCACCATACTTGGGGTCTCACTAGTTCCCAAGGAAGGCCTGCCCCTGCGCCTAACTCACCTCTGCCTTCTGTTGTTGCTACTACCACTGCCCTCCTCCTCAGTGATCAAATCCTCCTCACCAGCCCAATCCACCTCCCAGGTCCTCTGGTCTAACACATCATCATCATCAGACTCCCCACCACTTTTGTCTGACTGCAATATTGGCTGTTCCCCAACCTCCGCTTCCGGGCAGTCCAAACTCTGACTGCTCTCTAAAAAATCATCAGGGATGCTATCCTCCACATCTGCCGGATTGTGCGATGGGGTTCGGTGGCCTTTTATTTGATAAAATGCAGAAGGCACACCACTAGGAGGGGGCACTGAAGGCTAAGAGGTGGCAGAAAATGGTGGAATGGTGTAGCAGGAGGAACGCTCTGAGTCTGACCCCTGGCTACATATGGATACTGTATCAGCAGATGACAGCAGATCATCCGGCTGTGACTGAGATGAGTGTGCCATCCACTCCACTACCTCATCCACTTTCTCCTCTACAACAATTTTGCGCCTTGTTGGGTTAGCCTGGAGGAACAGTGGCCAACTACTACAAATTCTACCAGTAGAAGCTCCTGCTACAGGTCCTTTGCCACTGCTGGCCTGTGCTACCTTCTCCTTCTTTTTTTTGGAGCTTGAGTTCTGGCTGGAAGTGGAACCGTTTTGCTTTTCCCTGCCAGACATTTTCACTTGACTGTGGCCCTGTAGGTCTTTGTCCCTCTCCCTGTCTCTCTCCCTGCCTGATTAATATTACTTGCCCTGCACTTGCCCTGATATGTGTATTATTATGGATGCCCGGAAGAACACAACAATTTCCGGAAAACAGTTCTCTGTCTTTCACAACTTTCACAAGCTTCTACTCCTCTCAGCAGTCGCAGCACAACTGATGCGTCACTGGCTTACCGAGCCAATGCGTTACGTTGCATTAGCGTACAATTCATTGGACAAGTACGTAGCGTTTGTGTACAAAGGTTTAAGAACATTTAAGAATCGAACGTAGCGAATATGAAGAGATTCGGATTCGCTTTGGAGTAGAAAATTGCGAAGATTCGTATGGAATCTACGAAGTGGCGACTAGATTCGCTCATCTCTAATTTATACTGTTCAGTATCTCAGGGACTCTGCAGAGGAGAAAGCTACTAATCAAAGTGCAAAATACAAGTCACCTATTGATCAGATATATGGTAATTCCTTGTGCACACATGGGAGATCATTCTGAAAATTGACTTGATGAATATGCAGAAATTTATTTTCTGTTGACTTCAGATGAAATTAGATGAGAGCAAGAAAGAGGAGGAAGATGGCAGAAAAGTGCAGAATACCGGCTCATCCCACACATTCTCTAAGCCAGTGTTCTCCAACTCCAGTCCTCAGGGCCCACCTGCCGGTCAGGATTTCAGAATAACCCACAGAATGAATACCTGTGGTCAGTCCTGATGCACTGACACTAATTATATCACCTGCTCAATACTAAGGGAATCCTGAAAACCTGACCAGCAGGTGGGCCTTGAGGACTGGAGCTGGAGAACACTGCTCGAAGCTGTTGTAGGCATTTGCTGTTTTAGCAAGTGTCATAGGTGAGAATGTGCCGAAGAGTAATATGCACATTTTACAGGTGAGACATACCGGTTGTAAGATGAAAAGTGTCTAGCTTTGCTAAAATTAGAGGTTTTGTCTGAGGAAGACTGTGCATTAAAGATGAGCGAACGTGCTCGTAACGAGCACTGTAGCGCTCGGCTCCCCTGCGCTCGCATGGGCGCAGGCATCCACTTCCGTCGGGTGAGGAGGACGGAAGCGGATGCCTGTGCCCATGCGAGCGCAGGGGAGCCAAGCGCTACAATGCTCGTTACGAGCACGTTTGCTCATCTCTACTGTGCATCCAACAATAAGATGGGATGTAGACATTAGTCTTTAGATGTGGCTTTAGTGAAGCAGTTTGTCTCCAAGGGTCAGTGACAAAGCAGTCAGCCACATCCGTGAAAGGAAGTTGATGTCAGTTTAACAAAGAATCTTGCAAACACACCACAGATTGCTGATCATGAATGCTCTGGATCAGACGTGCCCATGGCCTCTCCAGATGGTTTTAAAACAGGTAGATATGAAGAGAGAAATGCTGAGCGAATGAGGACCAACACCAGGGAGAATGGAAAGAATGCGGCCATTTCACATTAGAAGGCAGTGTTACTGTTGGACATTCATTTTCATAACCCATGCAAGATGCCTTCTCCTGGTCATTTTGAGGAGCCTCCGGTTGATGGGTTACGACACCCCTTTGAGCTTTTGTACTTTTTCTTAAATATTTAGATGATGTGGATTCAAAATATACTTCTCACCTCTGTCAAAGTGGGTGTATCCCCAGTTTAGAAGATGTTGTAGAGGAAGTCAGTACACTGTAAGATTGATGCTCGACCTCATGTTGTACAGTAAGTCCATTTATCATTAATTCTTTAGGAGCAGGGTGAGCGGTTGATGGCTCTGTTTCTTTTTTGTGACCGGCTGCAGTGGTTATATCTACTGTCTAGATGCCATCACTGCAGAAGGAAGTAGAGAATGGTGGGGTCTGAACAGCCTTCTAGCAGTGAGGGGAGTATTATTTATATATTATACTAGGCTGTTTTAAAGACTAATCTTTCTCTTGACAACCCGTTTACCATGAAATATTCTCTGCACATGGTTGATACATCAGTGAGTTATGTGGAGTCTATTTGCTTTTTGAATAAAAGACATTTATTGGTAATTGCATCAATTTTGTAATCATCTTTTATGATTAGTTTCCTATAATGTGACTTTAATTTGACTGTAACTGTGATACAGATTTTTTCACAAGTACTATTTGTTAATAAAATGAGTTATACAAAAACAATGGCTACTTCCCTGATGAATTCTTTGATGTAAGATGTTAGGATTTGTGAGTAAAACATTTCCCACATTTAGAACATAAATAAGGCTTTACCCTTATGTAAGCTTTTCTGATGTCCATTAAGATTTGATTTCCGATTAAAGCATTTTCCACATTCTAAACATAAAAATGGCTTCTCTCCTGTGTGAATTCTCTGGTGTTTAACAAGATCTGATTTAACACCATAACGGTTTCCACATTCTGAACATGAAAATGGCTTCTCTCCTGTGTGAATTCTCTGATGCCTAATAAGACCTGATTTAACGCTATAACATTTCCCACATTCTGAACATGAAAATGGCTTCTCCCCTGTGTGAATTCTCTCATGAATAACCAGATCTGATTTCTGGTTAAAACATTTTGCACATTCCGCACATGAAAATGGCTTCTCCCCTGTGTGAATTCTCTGGTGTATAATAAGAGCTGATTTAACACTGTAATATTTCCCACAATCTAAACATGAAAATGGCTTCTCCCCTGTGTGACTTCTCTCATGTTTAGCAAGATTTGCTTTATCTATAAAACATTTTCCACATTCTGAACATGAAAATGGCATATCCCCTGTGTGAATTCTCTGATGTCTAACAAGATCTGATTTATGGACATAACGTTTGCCACATTCTGAACATGAAAATGGCTTCACCCCCGTGTGACTTCTCTGATGTTTAATAAGATTTGATTTATCTGTAAAATATTTCCCACATTCTGAACATGAAAATGGCTTCACTCCTGTGTGAATTATCTGATGTCTAATAAGTTCTGATTTATAGCTAAATAGTTTCCCACATTCTGAACATGAAAACGGTTTCTCTCCTGTGTGAATTCTCTGATGTCTAACAAGGTCTGATTTATGGATATAATGTTTCCCACATTCTGAACATGAAAATGGCTTTTCCCCCGTGTGAATTCTCTGATGTCTAACAAGTTCTGATTCAAAGCTATATTGTTTCCCACATTCTGAACATGAAAATGGCTTTTCCCCCATGTGAATTCTCTGATGTCTAAGAAGATTTTTTTTGAGAGCAAAACATTTATCACATTCTGAACATGAAAATGGCTTCTCCCCTGTGTGAGTTCTTTGATGTTCATCATCTCTTCTGTAACTTTTGTTTTTCTTAACAGTTTGTGATGAATCGGAAGAGTAGAACTGTTTAATAGGATCAGATGATAGATTCTTGCTATAAATTATGGAGGATACATCTGAGGTAATGACTTCATTTATATCTTCTGTTACGCCATAATTATTTACTTTAAAATCTGAAGATTTAAGATTCTCCTCTGAAGTCCTGGAGGAACAGTAATCTGTCAAGAATAATTTTATTATTAATGAATATCCGAACCTTAAATTACAGATAATTTATCAAATTTCTATATATAAAAATTCCATACAAGGCTTCTAGCACTATTAACTATTAACTCATTCTGTGGTGGAAAAACAGATCACAAGCGATCAGTAAACCGTAAAACAAAGACCATTAGATCATGACAGCAGTTCACCAGGCTGTTCTTTTGTAGTTTTCTGTCTGGGTTTGAAGCCAGCATCTTCATAGGTTCACATACCAATGTGTCTACCAAAACTGTTCCCTAGTGAAATGCTCAGTGGAGAATCATAAAGAGACCTTTGAGTCAGTGCTATCAGGTGGTGTTTGTCTCACATACCCCTGACTGCTATGTGCACTTTACCACAGAGCTGGGCAGAGAGGAGGATCAATATGGTCATGTATGAAGAAGCTACAATTTGAAGTGAAAAAGGAAAATTGCTTTATGATAGGTCCTCCCTTAACTTGTCTCTAAACCTAACATCCCCTTATGTATGGCATGAGAAGTTAAAGATAAAAAATAGTATCCAATCCAATTTTTGAAATAAAAATACTGATCCTCTTCCATATGATTGTCTTTTGCTCACATTTGATGTTGTGAAAGAAATTAAGTAGTTGATGAACAAAATTGTGCTAAAGTATATGTAATTATCAAATAGTCTCCATCTTCTTTATTAATCTCCATTTTTTGCATGTGAAATGAGGAACTTGGCGGAATTTGATATATTTGTGCATGGAATTTTCCAGATAGATGAGTAATGCGTATGTGTCTATGTGTCATTATCCATAAGTTTTCTGATTAGTTGCTTTAAAAGATACTTGTGATTGAATATATTAAAATTGATGGCTAAATCCACCATGCACATCTAATAAAATTGGCTTTCTGGACGTGGCTCAGGAGAGAACTGTTTGACCAGCAAAGCTGTCTGGGTGTTCGATACTTAGGCAGGCCACATCCCCTGGCCCCTGGGGAAAACTAATTAATTAACATAATTTGAATCCCACAGACAAGAGAGTGCAGTCTCCTGGTTTGGGACTTGTCCTAAATTTCAGTGACAGTGTAAACATATCTCAGCATCACAATCTCCTCTAGAAGAATCACAACATGAATTCTGCCTAACTGTGCTCCAGGAGGGAAAACATCTTCCTCTTTGGAGATGACTTCAGTCAAAAACGGGGTACCGCAATGGGGTTTAACCTGGCCCCTGTTATGCAAACGCATATATGATTTCTAGCTCAGAAGATTTCATATACTCTTATGATTAGAGATGAGCGAATCTATTCGCCGCTTCATAGATTCGTATTGAATCTTCCATTTTTTCTACTCCGAAGCGAATCCGGATTTTGTAAGATTCATTTCGTATTATTCGTAAATGTTCTTTAAATTTTAAACGCTAATGCTACGTAAGCATTTTTCTTGCCCCCTCCCCCAGGCCCCCCGAAGCAGGAAAATGACGATACGCCCCCTCAAGAGTGGGAAAGTGAAGATACGCCCCCCTCAGAAGCAGGAAAAACCAGCCCGGCCTACCGGGAACTTTCTGTTTGCAAGTATAGGGAGTGAAGACTCCTCCCTCATAACTCCGCCCTCCTCTCCAGTTCAAGCCCACGCTGAACAAGATCCAGCCAGAGTAAGATCACAGCAAACTGCATGGTGAAAGAACTACAGCCCAAGTGGGGAGAGATGATCTTTGGGGACGAGTACCCCGAACCACTGCCCGCTCCAAAGATCAGAGCAGAACAACTGTGCAAGAGAGTCTCACTGGCTCCTTATTCCATATTCGCCTTGCTGGCTGGTGCAGCTGGAGCGTCCACTTCGCTGCCCAGGAGGAGAACAACACCTTTCATTCTGCAAAATCCGATTGTGCCAGTATCGGTGACGGCCCACCCACAGACCCTATGGGACTACAAGAATGCGGTGGAGGACTGGGTCATCCAAGTCCTGGACCATCCAAGGCCGGGAGATCCTACACTGGAGCAGCGAAAGTGAACCATCCTGTGGTTTTTGGTGGAGCGAGGCTCTGGGTTCCTGGCGGATGACGAGGATGGCAAGGAGTACTTTGTGGGCCGTATCTGCTCAAACCTGGTCACAGCCTGTACGTGGGGGATCAAGTGGAGTACACCCCCATGGCATCCCTGAAAGGCCCCTTTGCTATCGGGGTTACCCTACTACCTAAGCCCCTGATCCCAACATCACCACCTGACATTTGTCCAGAGGAACCACCAGGCGAAGTATCGGTGCGCTGCGTTCAGGAGTCACCAGATGGCACCCTTCGCTTCAGGGAGAAGCCACAGCCGGGGCCTCTGATGCCTGGACTGCCACCACCACCACCATTACAGTCCTTTCAGCTGGGTCAGCTGACGACTTCATCGTTTACCTTCCAGCCTACGGTGATCCACCAGTACCAACTACCCTGGAAGATGAAGCCAGCAGCAGCCAGGGAAGCTGGGGCTTCTTCCCTGTGTGCAACCTTGCCTCAACAGCTGCAGCCATAAGTCCTTACCCCTGCTGTCCCGGCAGGAGAATCCGGAAAATAAAGGCGCAAGTGGCTGCAGCGCTCACCAGCGTGACCACCACCTGGACCCGGTCAAGTCCGACTTCTGGGAAGAGGGCAGTGGAGTTCCACCACGGCAGTGAGCTTGGCCTACAGGAGGCAGGAGCGTCCTCTGATGTCTTTCAGCAGTAGCTCAAGCGAGGAGGACTTCAGGTCCCTCATTTGAGGAACCCTACTACTGGCTGATTGAAAGAACACTTCAGGAGGACCTATGGGAGCCACACCATGGACTGCACCTGATGGGTGAGAGCTAGTTGGCACTTGTTTTGTTTAGTGTGTATTGCCCCCTGTTTGACTCTCACCCAGATGGACATGGCTTGTCAGGATTCCCCCCCCATCCCCATTCTGCAGAAAATTCCCAGTTGCACCTAAGCGCACCCCCCTCCCCCCCCCCCCCCCTCTCAGGTTATTTGGGAGCCCCCTTTGCAAAGAGGGTTCTCTATTTGGTGCTATTTTATATTATCCATGTGGATTACACGTTACCTGTTTGGATTACAAAATTACCTCATGTGGATTACAATTGACTTTTGGACTGTGTTCCACTGTTTCATGCCAATCAGCCATGAGGAGAGACTCAAACGTATATCTGAGCCTATTATGCTTGCAAATGTGAAATTGATTGCACTAAAATATTTGCATAATTATGTCTTTGCAGTATTTTTGCAATAATGTTTTTACAGGTTCAGCAACATTCAAGCACTTTAGCCTATTGTGTGTATTCTTTTTCAGGTACTGCAATGTGTCCTATTATGCACTTATTGTACAGTGTTTTTAGTAAATTATGCACTTAGCCAGATAGCTAACAGTGAGCACCTTACTTACCTTACCTGCTTCATACGGACTGCCTAACCGCGTGCATGCGTCTGAAGCAATCGCGAGTCAACAGTACGCCAAGGATTAGTTGGCACTTGTTGCACTAATGCTTATGCATTCAGTTAAGTAGCATACTTTTAACAACGCTTAGACTGTGTGTTCGTAATTTGTGTAGGAATGTTCGCAAAACAACGATAATTTTTAACGCCAATTCGACCGAATAAATTCATATTAAGAAAGCTTCTTGTCATAAATTTGTGGATTATTCGCTGAAGCAAATTTTTGATGATTCACTCATCTCTACTTTTAAGGGTTTTTACCTTCCTATGGATCAACATTGCAGGATAATAGGCTGAACTAATCACTTTTTCAGCCTTACAAATTTACTATGTTATAGCATAACACTATCACATTTGTATTTCAGATGAATTAGTAACTATACAGTTGAAACAAAACACAAGACACAGACCTTAAAATTTCAATATAAAATCATTGTCTCCTGTTAATGAGTAGAATCTGCTTCTCTGCTTTACTTAGTGGTTACTACTCACCTGGACGGTTATCGGTAGGAATGTCCTCTATACTCTGCTCATCACCCCTCACATCTGTCTCTGTAACATATATAATGTTCAGATCTTCATCTGGATTCACAAGCTGTGAAAGAAATATTGTAGAAGTCATCAGACGGTTGGAGAAGTCGTGTGGAAGGTTTTATATGACCAAAAAGATCTGTGATTAGCATGATGACCAAAAGAAGATCCAGACGGCATGCAATGTCTATGGTCAGCTGTCATCCTGCCATCTCCACCTTTCTCATTATACAAGGATAAAACATATAATACTGGTGGATAAAACAAGACTGAACACAAGATCTTCACAGCCTTCTACACATCATAGGGGACATTTCATGAGACCGTATCTCCATCTACCTGATCATCCTGTGGGACATTGTGATGTTCTTCTGAACCATCCTGTGGAAGAAGAGGACTGGGACATCTCTCCGGTGTTCTTCTCTCTTCCTTAACTGTAGGAAACACATCCAGTGACTGAATTCATTCCTTACATACAGATAATGAGAGGACGTGTGGATTTAGTCATGTCTATTACCTGGTGATGTGAGGGGCCAGTGATCCTCCATCATGATGTCCTTGTACAGATCTTTGTGTCCTTCTATATACTCCCACTCCTCCATGGAGAAATAGACGGTGACATCCTGACACCTTATAGGAACCTGACAACACAATGATACAGTCATCACCCAGATCCCTTCATAGCGTTTCCTGTATAATGTCCCAGCATTCCCAGCAGTGTCACCTCTCCAGTCAGCAGCTCAATCATCTTGTTGGTGAGTTCTAGGATCTTCTCTCTATTGATTTCCTCATGTATCAGGGGGTGAGGTGGAGGCCCTGTGATTGGGCTCAGGGTTCTTCCCCATCCTTCAGACACAGGGTCCTGACAGCGCTCACTAGAGGTCTTCTTCACTACTGTGTAGTCCTGGTTATGGAGAGACACAGTAATAAATATCACTCCATACATCTCCAGAGTCCCTCACCTCTCCAGTCATGTCCATCTGTTAGTAACATAGATAAGATGATGTAATGTGACATCATCAGAATCTCTCACCTCTCCAGTAAGCCGGAAGAGGATCTCTAGGGTGAGATTTATTATACTCTCCGCCATCTTGTCCCTGTCCCTATCCATCCTTGACGGGTCAATCAGGAGAAGGATCTTATATAGAAGATCTCCACTGAGCGGATCCTATATTGTAGGAACCTGAATGGAGAGAAGATGAGACGATGTAAAATCCTACAAAATCCTATGTAAACATCAATCTTCTCTAAAATGGCGGTAAAAAACAAAACAAAAAAAACCCTCACCTCATCCATTTGAGCACAAAGACGTCCCCATGGCCTTATTGTTGGAAGATCCTGCGCAAAATCATATGATGTCACCACGCTGTCCATCGTGATGACATCATTATGCACCGTGCAAGCTTTTGCAAAGTGTCTTCAATCAAGATGCCCGGTTGTCGGCCTCTTCTCGCTCAAATTGATGAGTATTATTATTATTATATTTTACCAGATTAACCCCTAAAAGCCCTCACTGTTATTCTCAGATGCCACAATCAGTGATGAACATGGCACCTCAATGACGTGGTGAAGGTGCAATTGCGATTCCCTATCATTGTGCCCGCTGCTTACAAAGAAATGCACTTCCTGATAAAGTAATTGCTCACGAATTAAATTTCTTTGTGAAATTCGTTGAATTTTTCGCTGAAGACTAGCCATGACTAAGCCCCTGACAGGTCAAAACGCATAGAAATTTCATAGTTGTTTGTCAGTGGGTTTTAATCCCTTAATGACACTCAAATCTGACGGGTCTCTTTGGAACGATTTTACTTATACAAGTGATTCTGAGATTGATTTTTATGGCAGACTGTGCATCATGTTAGTGGGAAATTGTGGTCAGTCTGTTTTGGATTCATTTATAAAAAAAAATGAAATTTATAGAAAATTTGGAAAAATGTTAAAAGTTTAAAATTATCAGCATTTAAGGCAGTCACACTACACAAGTCAGTAAATATCTCACATGTGCCATATGTCTACTTTATGTAAGAGGAGATCGAACTTTCTATACAAACAGTTCTATTATTCCTCACCATGAACTGCAGAAATATAAAATGTAAGAAATAATGGTGGAATTGCTATTTTTTACTATTTTACCCCAACAAAAATTACTAAAAGTTTATCACTAAGTTATATGTGCCCCAAAAGTGGAGCTGATTCCCCCGGATAAAAAGCCTTGTACGGCTACTGTACAAGAGGATTAAATAAAGTTATGGCTCTTGAAATATAATAAAAAAATAAACGGGGGGGGAGGGGGGTCATGTCCACAACAGCCCTAATCCTGACAACCGCCACAAGAGACGGCACTGCACATAGACACTTACCTAACGCTGCTTCTCACCTCCAACTACGTCATATATGGGGAATACTCGTGGGTTAAAGGACCTTTCATGATGTCATGACCATGTGACCATGTGTGGGAGGAGTCATGAGTCACATGAGCAGGTGTTGTGATGTGTACGTAGAGGAGCAGTCTCTGTGTGACATGTATGTAGCGGAGCTGTCTCTGTGTGATGTGTATGTAGCGGAGCTGTCTCTGTGTGGTGTGTATGTAGCAGAGCTATCTCTGTGTGATGTGTATGTAGCGGAGCTGTCTCTGTGTGATGTGTATGTAGCGGAGCTGTCTCTGTGTGATGTGTATGTAGAGGAGCTGTCTCTGTGTGACTTTCATGTAGCGGAGCTGTCTCTGTGTGATGTGTATGTGACAGAGCTGTCTTTGTGTGATGTGTTTGTAGCGGAGCAGAGTTTCCGTTTTTCCGCTCAGATGCAATCAGATTTGATGCGTTTTTCACACAAGCCCCATTCACTTCTATAGAGCCAGAGCTGTGTTATAAAAGCACAATATAGAACAGGGATAAGTAACCTCCGGAGATCCAACTGTTCAGAAACTACATCTCCCAGAACAGTTCAGCATGTGTGTATGCTGAGAGTTGTAGTTTCACAGCAGCTGGAGTGCTGTTGGTTGCAGCGATTTCTCCTGAACGCAGAGATCAGCGACACCCCCAAAACATCACTGTTCTAGAGGAGATCTGCATGGAGGAATGGGCCAACATACCAGCAACAGTGTGTGCCAACCTTGTGAAGACTTACAGAAAACGTTTGACCTTTGTCATTGCCAACAAAGGATATATAACAATGTATTGAGATTAACTTTTGTTATTGACCAAATACTTATTTTCCACCATAGTTTGCAAATAAATTATTTAAAAATCAGACAATGTGAGAGCCACTTGTAGAAAAGGATTTGGGTGTCCTTGTAGATCGTAGATTAAATAATAGCACAATGTCAGTCAGCTGCTTTTAAGTCTACCAGGATATTTTCATGTATTAAGCAAGGCATTGACTTGCGGGGCAGGGATGTAATATTACCACTTTACAAAGCATTGGTGCAGCCTCATCTAGAATACGCAGTGCAGTCCTGGGCAACAGTCCATAGAAAGGATGCTCTGGAGCTGGAGAGAGTACAGAGGAGAGCGACTAAACTGATAAGGGGCCTGGAGGGTCTTAGTTATGAAGAAAGATGAAAAGAATTAAATTTATTTAGTTTGGAGAAGAGACGTCTAAGGGGGGACATGATTAACCTATACAAATATATAAATGGGCCATACCTGGAAAATAAAAGGTCTCCAAAAGCGTCAAAGCTTCTTTACTGTAAGAACTGTGAATCTGTGGAATAGACACCTCAGGACGTTGTCACAGCAGAAACAGTGGACAGTTTTAAAAAGGGTTTAGATGAATTCTTAACAGTAAATGACATTAATGCTTTTGAAAACGTGTAGAAATCTGAGTGTCACTTCCTTCTGGGATTCGCATTCCCACCAATCCCTTGGTTGAACTTGATTAACTTTTCCCCTGTCGTCTCCATGACGGCACCCCTGAGCTTAGCTCCGCCCTATTAGGGACAGGAAAAACACATAGAGCAGTTAAATTATCCCTCCCTACTTAGCACCTCAATGTTTTTCCTGTCCCTGTAGGGAGAAGACACGTGGAGTTGCAGGCGGAAGTTCCTGTTTAAGAGTACTTTAAATTGCAGCAACGGAAAGGCAAAGCCCGTTGCTCCCTACCTTTCCTGGCCGGAGTATGCTGCTGTTGGAGCCAATACACGTGGGTTGTAAGACCCAACCTATCCATGTCTACCCCTGACTGATGCCCCAAGAGATGCTGCTTACCCTTGATGTTTTCAGTGGTGGTAGGTGACACTGCGAGCGGTGCGGTCTTCTGGCAGGCCGCGTGGTAAGTATTACCACTCTGTGGGCAAGTAGAGCCGGTGCCATTTTTTCGTTGGGGACTTCCGGCTAGGGCGTTCGGCACTGGCAGTGGATGGTGACACTGTATTGCGGGCTGGGCAGTGCCATCTTGGATTTGGGCGCTTCTGGCCTTTGTTACTGATGTCACTGTGTGGGCAATCTGCCCGGTGCCATTTTGGATTTGGGCGATTGCGGAAGAAATCACACCTCAATATGTCAGTGGAAAAAAGGTTCCTGGGGATGATCTTGAATTCAGAGAAACAGAAGACCTTTCTTCCTCAGGAGAAGGCACAAAATCTGTACAATATTCTAAAAACCTTCAAGAGTCAAGAGAAGGAATCGATAAGGCTAGCTATGAAAATTCTGGGACATATGACGTCATGTATCCCGGCAGTCCCGTGGGCCCAACATCAGTCCAGAACCCTCCAAGAACAGATTTTAAGAGTGTGGAGTGGGAATCCTCTACATCTGGATCAAACGTTCTCGCTTTTCCCCAGGGTTATAAAATCCCTCGTCTGGTGGCAGAAGAAAACTAATCTACTGAGAGGTCTGGAATGGGTTCAGGAACCCTCACTATTAATGACCACAAATGCAAGCAAAAAAGGTTGGGGAGCACATGTGAGTCAGTTGTCCTTCCAGGGATTTTGGAAACGAAATATGAGGGAGGAATCAGCAAATCAAAGAGAACTGATGGCCGTATGGAAAGCTCTAAAAGTGTCAAAAGAAATAATCTACAACTCTCATTTAAAGGTGTATTCGGGCAATGTTACAGTGGTTGCATTTCTTCATCACCAGGGAGGCACAAAGGGTCAACGACTGAAGGAAATATCTCATCAAATCCTCAGTTGGGCAGAAAATAACTCTCTCTAAGGGCCCTTTCACACGACCGCGGAGCACGGTCCGGGGCGGTACGTGAAAACCCGGACCGTGCTCCTTCTGAGGGCAGGAGCGCACGGCGTCATTGGTTGCTATGACACCGTGCGCTTCCTGAGGCCGCCGCTGTACAGTGATACACTGTACACGCTCGTATAGAGTGTATCACTGTACAGCGGCGGCATTAGGAAGCACACGGCGTCATAGCAACCAATGACGCCGTGCGCTCCTGCCCTCAGAAGGAGCACGGTCCGGGTTTTCAAGGACCGTCCCGGACTGTGCTCCATAGTCGTGTGAAAGGGCCCTAACTGCGGTTCATTTCGAGGTCAGGAGAATACCTGGGCGGACTTTCTGAACAGGAATCGTATTATTGCAGGGGAATGGTGTCTGGCGGATCAGGCATTCAATCTAATAACGGAGGCCTATAGACCTCTTCGCTAGAAGGAACAACAAGAAGATAAAAACGTTCTGAAGACAGCCCGACTTACGTGGACGCTTTTTCCATTACATGGACTCCAGACCTCTGCAATGCCTTTCCCCCATAAGTTTGCTTCCCAGAGTTCTGCAGAAAATAAGGAGGGACAAAGCCCGGGCTATTCTGATGGCCCCATTACAATTACAAAATGAGCACCTATTACAAATGAGCACGTGCTCTCCTCTACGGCTCTCGCATATTCCCAGTCTACTGATGCAGGGTCCGGTTCCTCATCCAAGCATTCGAAACCTGCATCTGACTGCGTGGATGTTGAACGGGTCAGCCTAATAAACAGGGGTATCTCTCCTAAGGTAGTAGACACCTTGCTACAGAGTAGAAAAATTTCTACTAGAGATGAGCGAGTAGTGAAATATTTGAAAGTTCGAAATTCGATTCGAATAGACCGCGAAATTCGACTATTCGACCGAATATCGAATCCCATTAAAGTCTATGGGGAAAAAATGCTCGCCACTTGGAAATCTCAATTCGACCACTTGGAGGTCACCAAGTCCACCCTGAAACCTCAGAAAAGGATGCCAACACTGCTGGAATGCAACTGGGACAGCAGGGGAAGCATGTCTGGGTGCATATAACGCGCCCAAGTCGCACTATTACGCCACTATCACAGCCTCTCAACAATACACTCCAAAGACAATGTAACCTCTCTGTAAAGTAAGACCATACAAGGAAACCTTCTTTTCCTCAACATTGCCATGGACCCCAAGCCAAACTAGACAAAAAAGAAGATAAAATTCTGCACCCCTTAAAATCACGTTGCCTATGACAACCACAGATGGCATAGGCAAGGGGGAAATCAAATAGACCCCACCCCTAATTGTCATGTTGTGTGTGTGTGAGATGTGGTCAGACATGTCTTCTTTAAAATGTAAAAACAACTCAAACACATGCAGAAGCCTTAAAATGCCCAAATTGTTGGCGCTTGAGATGTCAGTGACCCGACCTGGCCCAGTGTCATGTCTAGCAGGTAAAGCAGTGGGGATGTTGAGGGATGCGTAGGACCGCAAAAGGCAGGAAGAGGCCGTGGGCTGGCCAGAGGCTCATGGAAAATTTTGTGGAGGCCCAAGCGTGGAGACGTCTTAAAAATTGGTGTGGAGGCTAAAGAGGTGAAAACCTCTTAACATTTTGGTGAGGCCCAAGAGGTGAGACCTCTAAAAATTAATGTGGAGGCCCAAGAGGTGAGACCTCTTAAACATTTTGTGCAGGCCCAAGAGGTCAGACCTCTTAAACATTTTGTGGAGGCCCAAGAGGTGAGACGTATTAAAATTATGTGGAGGCCCAAGAGGTGAGACGTATTAAAAATTATGTGGAGGCCCAAGAGGTGACACCTCTTAAACATTTTGTGGAGGCCCAAAGAGGTGAGACCTCTTAAAAATTATGTGGAGGCCCAAGAGGTGAGACCTCTTTAAAAATTTTGTGGAGGCCCAAGAGGTGATACCTCTTAAAAATTATGTGGAGGCCCAAGAGGTGAGACCTGTTAATTATGTGCAGGCCCAAGAGGTAGACCTCTTAAACATTTTGTGCAGGCCCAGAGGTGAGACGTATTAAAAATTATGTGGAGGCCCAAGGAGAGACGTGTTAAAATTATTTTGGGGCCAGAGGTGAGACGTGTAAAAATTATGTGGAGGCCCAAGAGGTGAACGTGTTAAAAATTATGTGGGCCCAAGAGGTGAGACGTGTTAAATTAAATGTGGAGGCCCAAGAGGTGGAACGTGTTAAAAATTTGTGGAGGCCCAGAGGTGAGACTGTTAAAAATTTGTGGAGCCAAGAGGTGAGACCTGTAAAACATTTGTGGAGGCCCAAGGGGAGGCCAAGAGGTGAGACCTCTTAAAAATTTGTGGAGGCCCAAGAGTGAGACCTCTTAAACATTTGTGGAGGCCCCAAGAGGGAGAGACGTGTTAAAAATTATGTGGAGGCCCAAGAGGTGAGACGTGTAAAAATGAATGTGAGGACGAGGTGAGACGTGTTAAAAATTATGTGGAGGCCCAAGAGGTGAGACGTGTTAAAAATTATGTGGAGGCCAAGAGGTGAGACGTATTAAAAATTATGTGGAGGCCCAAGAGGAGAGACGTGTTAAAAATTATGTGGAGGCCCAAAGAGGTGAGACAGTGTTAAAAATTTATGTGGAGGCCCAAGAGGTGAGACGTGTTAAAAATTATGTGGAGGCCCAAGAGGTGAGACGTGTTAAAAAATTTGTGGAGGCCCAAGAGGTGAGACGTGTTAATAAATGTGGAGGCCCAAGAGGTGAGACCTGTTAAAACATTTGTGGAGGCCCAAGAGGTGAACCGTAAAACATTTTGTGCAGCCCAAGAGGTGAGACCTCTTAAAAATTATGTGGAGCCCAAGAGGTGAGACCTCTTAAACATTTTGTGGAGGCCCAAGAGGAGAGACCGTGTTAAATTTTTGGGAGGCCCAAGAGGTGTGAGACCGGTAAAAAATTATGTGGAG
>ONZH01019428.1:0-45975 GCA_900303285.1 Rhinella marina | reverse complement strand
ATCTCTAGCGCCAACATTTGGGCATTTTAAGGCTTCTGCATGTGTTTGAGTTGTTTTTACATTTTAAAGAAGACATGTCTGACCACATCTCACACACACACACAATGACAATTAGGGGTGGGGTCTATTTGCTTTCCCCCTTGCCTATGCCATCTGTGGTTGTCATAGGCAACGTGATTTTAAGGGGTGCAGAATTTCATCTTTTTTTTTGTCTAGTTTGGCTTGGGGTCCATGGCAATGTAGAGGAAAGAAGGTTTCCTTGTATGGTCTCACTTTACAGAGAGGTTAGATTGTGTTTGGAGTGTATTGTTGAGAGGCTGTGATAGTGGCGTAATAGTGCGACTTGGGCGCGTTATATGCACCCAGACATGCTTCCCCTGCTGTCCCAGTTGCATTCCAGCAGTGTTGGCATCCTTTTCTGAGGTTCCAGGGTGGACTTGGTGACCTCCAAGTGGTCGAATTGAGATTTCCAAGTGGCGAGCATTTTTTCCCCATAGACTTTAATGGGATTCGATATCCGGTCGAATAGTCGAATTTCGCAGTCTATTCGAATCGAATTTCGAACTTTCGAATATTTCACTACTCGCTCATCTCTACTAATAAACCATAGTGGATTTCTCTTTCTTTTTCTTTTGCTCATTTGTCTAACCTATAGTCTAGTTGCCTTTAAGAGGACTTCTTTAAATGCCTTCCACTGAGCACTCACTCTTGCTGTTCCACTGAGCACTCACTCTTGCTGCTGTATCCCACCCTTTTAATTTTTTCTTTACATATTCCCCCATAACCTCAAACTTGGTCTTCCTGAAATCCAATATTTTGGTTGCAGAATGGGATTTCTCACAGTCAGTTAGGATTTTGAACCACAAACATTGGTGGTCACTGGAACCTAGATATCTGCAATATCTTGTCACTCTACAGACTGAAAGAAGCTTCACTGAGGAGAATCAAATGGGACATACCACTGTGCTGGTTATCACCTATCACTTCTCCACCATATTATCATAATTGACCCATAGAAGCTGTGTTGATATAACACATGGAGCCAGCATCTGCTGTAACCTTTTCAAAGAAATGGAGAAATTAATTGAGCCAGCAAGGAAGTACAAGTTCGAACAATATCAAGTGAAGCAGGAAGTTTGAGTCTATCGGAGCTGTCTGCGTATCTTCTGGGTGCAGCAGTCAGCTGGGCTTGATAACTCATATGAATTCAAAGCAGGCAACTGTGAATCCAACTTTATACAGGGGAATGTCACGGTTCAGTGCTTCTTCAGCAATGCGTAGGCTAAAAGTTAAGTAAATGCAAAGTTACATTAAATTGTATTGACATGTTTGATATTTACATAGAAAAGAACAATCTAACCTGAAGTTTTCAGCTGAGATAATAACAGCGAATCTTTTAGATTCGAGCATGCAGTTTATTTTGGAGTCTATTTGACTCAGCAAGGAATCCAGTTCTTTTGCAGTTGCTGTAATGTACGTGAACACTCAATCTTCACTAGAAAGATCGGATTGATAGTGAAAAAAGATAAATGCCATTGACAAATAGTCATATCTCCAAATACAATCCTAAATTTGAAAATAAGTAAATAAATGGATATGCCATTAGGACTGCTCTACTGAACTACAGTATTTGTGAAACATTTTTAGTTGAGTATAAATGTGTCTGAAATATTTCAAAGATTTTTTGTATTGGTTTCTGCCCCTTTAAAATTAAGGCATATGGATGCCATGTTGGGGGATGCACTACAACATCCATATCACTCCCCTTTTAGCTAACCTGGTGCGTCTGGTATTACGTGAACAACCATTTGTTGGAATGGACAGCGAATGCTGCAGGGAATATTTATGACTAGACAAAGCTTTCCAAACATCAACAGCTGATTGTTAGAAGCTGTCAAACAGAGAAATCTGCAATCAGTACTGGTGTCTAGATCAGTATTATAAGATATTAAATGACTGGAATCAGAGGTTTCTTCAGTGCCAGCTTTTAGAGCAGGTAGCTGACTGTAATTCTACCATAACCACACTGACCTGGATGATCATGTGCACAACATGTGTGCAACTGGTTAGCCCTTGTGAACTTATACAGGTATATTTACGGAAGTCTGTGGAAACTACTCACATTTAATCAAAAGTGGATTGGATATGTTTACATTTTCCTTATTACCAAAGTACCTGTCAATAGAACTTGCCAGATTTGAGATTGATTGCACATCAAAATAATTGGCATTTTGGTGAGTCAGTGGTAAATATTCACTCATCTCTACCTGGCAACATATTAAAATAAGGCACTTTATTAAATTAAGAATTTGCTTATGTATTGTGTTATGCTCCTAAAGTTCTAGTCTAAGGGCGAGAATGTACCTGGATGCAATTTGAGGTGAGCTGGTAGGTGGTATGTGGATGGCAGGTCTTGTAGACTTGGTAGATAGGTAGAAAATAGAGATGAGTGAGCACTGAAATGCTCGGGTGCTCGTTATTCGAGACAAACTTTTCCCAATGCTCGGGTGCTCGTTTCGAGTAACGAACCCCATTGAAGTCAATGGGAGACTCGAGCATTTTTGCAGGGGACCAAGGCTCTGCCTAAGGAAGGCTGGGTGAAAACCTGGAAACATCAGAAAATGATGGAAACACCACGGAAATGGACAGGAAACAGAACGAGCAGCATGCATGGATGCCTCTGAGGCTGCCTAATCCCATTACCCCAAATTCTCAGGCAACAGCCTGCTGATTACCCTCATGGTAATTGTGCTGACCCAGACCAAGAAAGGCGAGGCACATACCCATTACATGTTAGGAAAGCACCCAACTATGTGCAAAGAAAAACTGTTTAGCGAGAGGGCCTGTAGGTGGACCTCCGGAAAAATTGTTTGGAGAGAGGGCCTATAGGTGGACCTCTGGAAAAATTGTTTGGAGAGAGGGCCTGTAGGTGGACCTCCGGAAAAATTGTTTAGAGAGAGGGCCAGTAGGTGGACTTCCGGAAAAATTGTGGTAAAAGAGTGCCAGTTGGACCACTAAAAAATGGCGTTTTTTGTCTCAGCGTTAGGCAAAGACGACAAGGAGGAGGAGGAGGAGGAGTAGGAGGAGTAGAGAAGAGGAATTGGATACATAAGTAATGTTAATCTTTAGCTGCTGTCCCCCGGAGGAGATTTGAATTCCGGTGAAATCCAGGCTTTGTTCATTTTAATAAGCGTCAGCCTGTCAGCGCTGTCAGTTGACAAGTGTGTACGCTTAACGGTGATGATGCCACCAGCTGCACTGAATATCCGCTCTGACAAAACACTAGCGGCAGGGCAGGCCAGCACCTCCAAGGCGCACAGCGCCAGTTCAGGCCATGTGTCCAGCTTTGAAACCCAGTAGTTGTATGGAGCAGAGTGATCGCTACGGAAGTTGGTATGGTCAGCTAGGTACTCCCTCACCATCTTTCTGTACAGCTCCCCCCTACTCTGCCTAGAATGGGGACAGGTGACAGTGTCTTGCTGGGGTGACATAAAACTGGCAAAGGCCTTGGAGAGCGTTCCCCTGCCAGTGCAGGACAAGCTGCCTGCTCACTTCCTCTCCCCCGCTACTTGGCCCACAGAACCATGCCCTCTGCCGCTAGCGGCGTCAGATGAGAAGGATTGTTTCAGCTTGTGCACCAGGGCCTGTTGATATTGATTCACTCTCAAACTCCTTTCCTCTACAGGGATGAGAGTGGAAAGGTTCTGCTTGTACCGTGGGTCCAGGAGAGTGAACACCCAGTAATCGGTGTTTGGAAAAATGCTTCTAACGCGAGGGTCACAGGATAGGCAGCCGAACATGAAGTCTGCCATGTGCGCCAGAGTCCCAACATGCAAGAATTCCCTCTCCTCACTGGCCTGACTCTCCATTTCCTCCTCCAAGTCCTCCTCTTCAGCCCATACACGCTCAAGAGTTAAGAAGGACTGAGCACTGGTACCCTATTCTTTCTCACAGACATTCTCCTCCTCTTCCTCCTCATCCCCCTCCTCCGATATGCGCTGAGAAAAAGACCGGAGGGTGCTCTGGCTATCAAGCGATGTATCTTCCTCCACCGTCTCTTGTGACAAGCGCGAAGCATCCGACTTCATGCTGAGCAGTGAGTTTTTCAACAGGCAAAGCAGCGGGATGGTGAGGCTGATAATGGCGGCATCGCCGCTGACCATCTGTGTTGACTCCTCAAAGTTGCTCAACACCTGGCAGATATCAGACATCCACGTCCACTCCTCATTGTACACTTGAGGAATCTGAGTGACCTGACTACCAGTTCTGGTGGAAGTTGACATCTGGCAGTCTACAATCGCTCTGCGCTGCTGGTAAACTCTGGATAAAATGTTTAATGTCGAATTCCATCTCGTGGGCACGTTGCACAACAGTTGGTGAGCGGGCAGTTGTAGGCGGCGCAGCCCTGAGAGTGGCAGCATCTGTGGTCGACTTGCGGAAATGCGCACAGATGCGGCGCACCTTGGTGAGCAAATCAGACAGATTGGGGTATGTCTTGAGGAACCGCTGAACTATTAGATTGAACCCTGGCTTGAGGTTCAGCGGTGCCAGCCACAGATCGGTCTGCGCCGTGATGCCCTGTAACAGCTCTTGGGCGGTGTGCCTTTTGTCACCTAAGCTAAGCAGTTTGAGCACCGCCTGCTGGCGCTTACCCAAGGCACTGCTGCTGCGCCTAGAGCTACCGACTGAAGGCGCCGTGCACACGGATGGTAATTCGGTGGAGGAGGAGGAGGGGTTGGAGGAGGAGGCATAGTATGTCTGAGAGACCATGACCGAGGTAGGCCCCGCAATCCTCGGTGTGGGCAGTACATGAGCGGCCCCAGGGTCATTCTCGGTCCCAGCCTCCACCAAGTTAACCCAATGTGCCGTCAGTGAGATATAGTGTCCCTCCCCGGCAGCACTTGTCCGCGTGTCCGTGGTTAGGTGGACTTTCTCAGAAACAGCATTGGTCAGGGCACGGATGATATTCTGTGACACGTGCTGGTGTAGGGCTGGGACGGCACATCGGGAAAAATAGTGGCGGCTGGGGACCAAATACAGGGGTGCAGTCACCGCCATGAGATTGCGAAAGGCCTCGGTCTCTACCAGCCTATAGGGCAGCATCTCCAGGCTCAGCAATTTGGAGATTTGGACGTTGAGGGCTTGGGCATCTGGGTGGGTGGAACTGTATTTCCTCTTGCACTCCGGCATCTGCTGTAAAGACAGCTGAACGCTGCGCTGGGACACATTGGTGGACACTGTGGAGGATCGTGGAGGTGAAGGTGTGGTTTTCTAGTGGGAGGCACTCGTGCCGGGGTCCTGGGATGGGGGTTGACTAGCAGAGGCAGCGAGTGACACAGGGGAAGGAGCAGTGGTGTGACCCGCAGGAGGTGAAAGGCCTTGGTCCCATTGAGTGGGGTGTTTAGCACTCATATGCCTGCGCATGCTGGTGGTGGTTAGGCTAGTAGTGGTGGCATTCCTGCTGATCCTGGAGTGGCACAGGTTGCACACCACAGTCCGTCGGTCATCCTCACTTTCTTTAAAGAACCTCCAGACTTGCAAACATCTAGGCCTCGCCACGGGAGCTTCACTACGTGAAACAGTTGCTGCTGATGCACCAGCTCTGGCCCTGCTTCTCCCTCTGGCCACACCACTTCCTCTTCCAACCTGTTCTGGTGCAGCACTCGCCTCCGCCTCAGAAGCACTGTCTTCACTCGGCTTATCAACCCAGCTTGGGTCAGTCACCTCGTCATCCTCTGATTCCTCAGTCTGCTCCCCCCTCGGACTTCCTGCCCTGACAACAACTTTACCACTGTCTGACAACCGTGTCTCCTCATCGTCCGACACCTCTTAACAAACTTCTTCCACTAAGTCAACATTGTCTGCATCATCACCCACAGACTGCGACAGTTGGAAAACTTGGGCATCGGGAACGAGGTCAACAGCAACCTGAGAAGTGGTTTGTGACTCTGGGAAGGGTCCAGAAAACAGTTCCTCAGAGTATGCGAGATCGCATTCCAAATTCTCCTGGGAGGGGGCAGACAGGGGGAAAGGAGGTTGAGGTGGAGCAGCCAGAGGAGTGCTCCCTTGGGTAACGTGGGTGGACTGCGTGGAAGACTGACTGGTGGACAAATTACTTGAAGCATTGTCCGCAATCCACGACATCACCTGTTCGCACTGTTGTGGTTTCAACAGTCCTCTACCACGTGTCCCTGTAAGTTGAGACATGAAGCTAGGGAGTGTAGCTCTGCGGCATTCCCCTGCTCCCTCATCAGCAGGTACTGTCTCACCCTGCCCAGGACCACGGCCTCTGCCCCTTGCAGTAATTGAATGCCCCACGCCCTCGTCCCTTAGCCCTGGGGTTCAACATTTTCTGTATATAAGTGTATTATATAAAAAAAAAAAATAAATGGGCCTGCTGTACTGAAACCCACAAACTTGTTCAATCTGAACAAGAAAATATATAGGTGAATAAGTTAGAGTAAAATTACGTATGTTATTACGTACCGTGCAGTATGGCGCAATTACACGGAAACTATTAGATTAGGCAGACTTGGTCTGCTTAATTGCAACCCTGACAAATGTCGCACAGAGATTTTTGTAATGTAGCTGTATAAGTGAGAGCAAAAGACCTTTTTTACTGACGTGACTTACAGAATGGGTCACCTGAACAGAAAATAAGGATTGTGCTTTGTATATAGGTGGATAAGTTAGAGCAAAATTACATATGTTATTACATACCATGCAGTATGGAGCAATTACACGGAAACTATTAGATTAGGCAGACTTGGTCTGCTTAATTGCAACCCAGACAAATGTCGCACAGAGATTTTTGTAATGTAGCTGTATAAGTGAGAGCAAAAGACCTTTTTTACTGACGTGACGTACAGAATAGGTCACCTGGACAGAAAATACGGATTGTGCTTTGTATATAGGTGGATAAGTTAGAGCAAAATTACGTATGTTATTACGTTCCGTGCAGTATGGAGCAATTACACGGAAACTATTAGATTAGGCAGACTTGGTCTGCTTAATTGCAACCCAGACAAATGTCACAGAGAGATTTTTTTAATGTAGCTGTATAAGTGAGAGCAAAAGACCTTTTTTACTGACGTGACGTACAGAATGGGTCACCTGGACAGAAAATACGGATTGTGCTTTGTATATAGGTGGATAAGTTAGAGCAAAATTACGTATGTTATTATGTACCGTGCAGTATGGAGCAATTACACGGAAACTATTAGATTAGGCAGACTTGGTCTGCTTAATTGCAACCCAGACAAATGTCGCACAGAGATTTTTGTAATGTAGCTGTATAAGTGAGAGCAACAGAAGTTTTTTACTGACGTGACGTACAGAATGGGTCACCTGGACAGAAAATACGGATTGTGGTGACTGAACAGCTGAACTGTGACACACAGAATGGTTACATACAGCTGTGTGAAATGGATTTGTATCACTGAGATAAAACAACAAAAAAAACAATTTTTTTATATATATATATTATTTTTAACGTGACGTGCAGAAACTATCAGAGAGCAAACTCAGCCCCTGCTGACAGTGGCTATTTTGACTGCAACCCAGACAAATGTTGCCCAGAGATTTTTGTAATGTAGCTGTATAAGTGAGAGCAAAAGACCTTTTTCACTGACGTGACGTACAGAATGGGTCACCTGGACAGAAAATACGGATTGTGGTGACTGAACAGCTGAACTGTGACACACAGAACAGTTACACACAGCTGTGTGAAATGGATTTGTATCACTGAGATAAAACAACAAAAAAACTATTTTTTTAAATATTTTTTTTAATATATATTTTTTTTTACATTTTTTTTTTAAACGTGACGTGCAGAAACTATCAGAGAGCAAACTCAGCCCCTGCTGACGGTGGCTATTTTGACTGCAACCCAGACAAATGTCGCACAGAGATTTTTGTAATGTAGCTGTATAAGTGAGAGCAAAAGACCTTTTTCACTGACGTGACGTACAGAATGGGTCACCTGGACAGAAAATATGGATTGTGCTTTGTATATAGGTGGATAAGTTAGAGCAAAATTACGTACGTTATTACGTACCGTGCAGTATGGAGCAATTACACGGAAACTAATAGATTAGGCTGACTTGGTCTGCTTAATTGCAACCCAGACAAATGTCACACTCAGATTTTTGTAATGTAGCTGTATAAGTGAGAGCAAAAGACCTTTTTTACTGACGTGACATACAGAATGGGTCACCTGGAGAGAAAATATGGATTGTGCTTTGTATATAGGTGGATAAGTTAGAGCAAAATTACGTATGTTATTACGTACCGTGCAGTATGGAGCAATTACACGGAAACTATTAGATTAGGCAGACTTGGTCTGCTTAATTGCAACCCAGACAAATGTTACACAGAGATTTTTGTAATGTAGCTGTATAAGTGAGAGCAAAAGAGCTTTTTCACTGACGTGACGTACAGAATGGGTCACCTGGACAGAAAATACGGATTGTGGTGACTGAACAGCTGAACTGTGACATACAGAATGGTTCCACACAGCTGTGTGAAATGGATTTGTATCACTGAGATAAAACAACAAAAAACTATTTTTTTATATATTTTTTTTTGTAATATTTTTTTTTTATATATATATATTTTTTAACGTGACGTGCAGAAACTATCAGAGAGCAAACTCAGCCCCTGCTGACGGTGGCTATTTTGACTGCAACCCAGACAAATGTTGCACAGAGATTTTTGTAATGTAGCTGTATCAGTGAAAGCAAAAGATCGTATTTGATTACGTGACGTACAGTATGGGTCACCTGGACAGAAAATACGGTTTTTGGTTTGTGGTGAGTGGACAGCTGAACTGTGACACACAGAATGGTTCCACACTGCTGTATGAAATGGATTTGTATCACTGAGATAAAACAATAACAAAAAAAAGTGTTATATATGGCGATAGCTGCACTACTAGTGCCAGCCCGCCCAGCCAGGAAACAAAAAAAAGTGTTCTTTTAAGATCACTCCTGCCTAACAGAGAACTAAATCCAAGCCCCAACACTCTACCTGAAACGCAGCAGATCTGTCCCTAATGACATCCAGACAGCATCTGAGCCAAGCACCGCAGGCAGTCACTAGTATATTCCAGGGTCACCTGATCAGGCCAGCCAACCCCTGCTATCGACATGTAAGGGCCCCACGTGATGCTGGGGGTACCGCAGAGTCTCCTGGCTTGTGATTGGCTGAGTTTATAGGCGTCAAAAATGCACAATGCGGAAGATGCCATTTCCTTGAGCATGGCGAGATACTCGTCCGAGCAGCGAGCACTTACGAGTACCCTAATACTCGAACGAGCACCAAGCTCAGACGAGCATGCTCGCTCATCTCTAGTAGAAAACAATTCAGGGGACCATGATTAGGTTGGTTCAGGCTAACCTAAAGTATGGAATTTAAGGTTTTTCATTTTCTTTACCTTTAATCCACTCAAAGAGCAGTGGACTTTACCAATCAGTCAGATGCCCAGGTTGGGGTTCTCAGGATAGTCCCTAATAGTTACAAAGCTGTACACAGGCTTAATTAGAGAAATAGGACTGCTATAGGTCTGCAACAGGCAGGTAAAAGTGAGACTCAAGCTCCATGGCTTTAGATGGGAGAACATGTTGCCCTTGGGAAATAAAGTGTTGTGGTGACTCATGTTTGCCCATGGCTGATATTGTCCCCTCCTCAAGAGTGACTTTTGGTGCAGGCCAACTGGAACATTAAAAGCATGAACCTTTTTCAATAATCTAGGAACATAAACTTTGTAAAGAGGCTTCCATTAAAGGGGTTGTCCGAGTTATTTTTTTTTGTCCTTTGTATGTTTCTAACTAGTCAAATACAACAGCTTTTCCATACACTTTCTGCTTCTACAGCTGCTGGTTTATCAGATTTCACTCAGGGTCACATGACCTGTGAGGTCAGCTTGCCTCCCTGCTAATCTTATATTCGTGCACAGAGCCTGTACACGAGATATCACTGTGCTGGCCACACCCCCTGCTCTGCCGCTGCTTCTATCTGCTCTCTCCCTGGATTCTTTCAGATAAAACATTAACCCCTTCAGCCAGAACACATTGAAGGCTTTAGAACAGCAGCTGCAGATGTAAAGAGACACAGGATCTGCCCTCCTCACCCTACAGACACAGAGCTGACTGGAGCTGATTTGGAGGAGATGTAAAGTATTGTATTGTACAAGAACAGGTAGGGGAAGACCCTGTGTGTATCAGCAGTGTCATTGTACAGCTGGGACTTGTAGTCCTACACATACAACATGCTGCTGAGTATTCCAGCAGACATGTCACTCAGGGCAGCATTTGCAGAGCAGGGGGAGGGGCAGAGATTGTTATTACTGCAGGTAAACAAAGGCCAGAGGAGAACCAGGGAAATGAGGAAATATAGATTTGTTTCCCTAAAACTTGCTTAACTTAGTTATATATTGCTGCCAATCAGATTTACAGTACTATACATTTTTTTTCATAACGGACAACCCCTTTAATTCTCCTCAGACCAGAAATCCTTCCAGGCAATTAGTTATGGCAAGCCTTCATGATACTTTCTACAGTCTTGAGTTTTCTCCACCTCATATTCTGCCCATATTGGGATGAATGGATTTTAACAATGATATATGAAAAACTGGATAATAATGAGGACAGCAGCTGAAGTTTTAAAAAGACTGGATTTGTTTAGTGATACTGTCCAGTATCTTGGTGCCAGTTTCTTGGGAAGAGAGAAAAAAATAAAATTCAGCTATGGATAACCACAACATATTATCTACATGAAACTTAGGAAAATCTTCCCTCTTTTGATCTACAGTACATGAAAAGCGATAATCCTGGGCTTGTTTGAGGAACTGTTAGAGACTAACAATGTTATCCAGAAAAAATGTCAACTCATTTGGACAGCTGGTGCAGAGATCTCTTGTGGTAAGCTAGTAATGATTATGCAATGGAAACCTATAATTGCAAACAGCTGAGTTTGATTGATGTATTTATTAAAGGAATTATAATAAGAAAACTATACTAAGGGCAAGACTCACAGCCACTTATCACATTATGATAAGAAGTAGAAAAGCACTTGAGTTATCGACCAAGGTTCATTTTATTTTATCTTATTTTATTTACTTTTTTTTTTTTTTGCCTTTCTTTCTGTCCATTGGATTGTGGATGAAATACAATAGACAGGGAGAGTTTGATTCCTAAAATTTGACAGAAAACTTTCCATTATCTGGCCATGACCTGAACTCTGTCAAACTCTATATCTCAGATATAATTTTGGAATACCATTTAATCTCAGAATTTCCTTCTTCAAAATTTCAGATGTTTTAGCAGCTGATAGGAGACCAGTCATCACCCACAAAGTTGCCAAGTACTATTGGACAGCTGTCAGATCGGTGATAAAATCCATAGAAATTGAGCTCCAGAGTTTCCCAGGGACTGGCACAGCTTGGAGTCCAGCAGGTCTGGTACTTGAACACTTGACAAATGGCTTAGAGTATTAGGCTAAACAAGGCCAAAAGAATGTTCTGTAGACTAGTTCAGTGGTCTTCTTGATTTACTGAGCATCCGCAAGCAGTTAGCGATGCATTTGATTTCATCTCGGATTTAAAGAAGACCATTTTTGGATTGACAATGATCTTGTTTTCCTCCAGTATCCCAAGGAGTACTATTACGAAGAGTTGTCAGATCGAGAAAGCAATAGCCATACTATTCTGAACTTTAATGGTGCATTATATGTATTGAAATCTGGAAAAAACGAGAGTTTACAGGGACATGTTTTTAGCCTTTTAGAGGATCTGAGATACTCTAAATTCTTGTATTCCATGTAAATGATAAATTTGTGCGTCTTCTTCCAAAAAAATCCTGGAATTCTTTCACTGTCTATTTAATAGCCAATAGTCACCAATCAGTGAGATCATAATCTCTTTCAGCTGAAAGAAGTTTCTCTAAGAGGAAGACTATGGGATGGGTAAGGCCTTCTGGTCCTATTATCTGTGTAATCATAGCCCGACATCATGTTTGGAGGTAGTGGCATACCAACCATGGTGGCAGACCACATGACTGTTATGAGGCCTTTCAAAAGAGGGTACCAATGCTGTACTCCTTCTGCTTCTCAACATAAATACACTACATTTTCCTGCAGCCATCACTAAGGGGAGCTTGAGACAAACATTTTTTATAGCTTTCATTGAGCTGTGAATTGCTGTGTGCTGAGGTCCCTCTAATAGTGGCTGAAGAGAGTTTTATGATAAACTGTGAAAGTGATGCGGGTGATTTAGATCTATATAGGGGGTATTTATCAATGTGTTTGTGCTAGTTTGTCTGGTGTAAATACAATACATTGAGAAATATGGTGTTCAGAATGAGCACTATATTTATAAAGCACCTTTTACACTTTTGCAGAGATATAAATTGGGTAAAGTAAATAAGATATGTAAATTCTCACAAGGAGAGTAGGTTACTTACTTCTTACTTTGTGGCCCAATGATATTTGTAAATGCTCCTTTTCAGAGGCATCAACCTTAACAATAAACTGGAAGAGATCCAGGTGGATGATCACTGAAGGTGATGTAAACCTGTGCTTGCAAAAGCTTAGGATCAAGAAAATGAGACTTTGGAACTGGTCAGTGGCTGAACAAACAGCATATAAATTGTGAATAAACATCTTATAGTTATATAAGTTAGGGAAACTCAAAAATCTTTGAACTTCCTTTTGTCTTCATGAAATCGACGGCATGAAACTCAAATTTTTTGATTTACCAAAACAGGTTATAGATAGGCAGAATACTTTCTTTATCAGCTAAGGCAGTTTTGTCATATGCATCAGTTGTTTTGTAGGAAAGACGGGTATGTTGTCAATGTTGTAAATAATAATAAAAATATCCAATAAATACCGGAAAATGACACAGACCACTGACCAAAAGGAATTGGCATGTATTCAAAGTGTCCATATCATGTATGAAAGGTTGTTGTCTTTGATTTATTTATTTCATAGATACGGCCAAAATTCTATGGGCCCCCAGAGATCTAGTTTGTAGAAAGTTTTAGGTGACCCTAAAAAAATTGGAAGGGGAAACAATTTTTGACAGTTTCCTACTGAAGAGTATGGTTCTTATTCTCAGTAAAGAAATGTCCAGCTCTAGCTGGGGGTGGGGGGATTGAGGGCTAGATGAAGTCCTATTCCGGATTTTCTTCCAGATTCCTTAAATTATTTTAATTCAGTGTCAGACAGGGAATAAATGCATCCAACTGGAATTGTAGCTCAAGCAGTCATAGAATTGATGTAGAAAACTAGAGTCTATTCCCTTCTTACTGAATATACCCAGGAAGTATTGATATTCATAAGTAAAAATAGACTTCATATATTGGCCACCTTGGACAGGGGTCTCTGGAAGATTGTGGGAAAGTGAACCACTGGACCAGTTGATGAGGGTATCACAAATCTCCAGCCATTAAGTAGGCTGATATGAAATTGATTTGACCACATTGAGTTAAAGTCACTTCTGTAAATTCAATCTGATGTTATTCAGTAAATTGTGCTCCATTAAAGTGACTAAGGCTTCAAGAGTTTCTGTACCCATAATAGAGGTTTGCCATTTAACAGTGTAATTATAATTCCTACGTTCACTTGGTCGGTTTGGTAGTGACAGGGATTCAGAGAAAAAGCAATCAACAACTGTAGACAAATGGCTCTAGTCTAGAGATTAGGTTTGTCTCGGTGTATAAATATAAATGGTGTCCTATTAGTGCAATCAGGCAGTGATGTCAAGTCCATATGATGTCAATTTCAAAGGTCATGTGATATTATCGAGTGATATTTTCATCCATAACCTCAGGTACTGCAATAATTTTTATACTTGCAATGTTCATATGCACAAGCATTAATGCAACAATCCAGTTGCTTAGTTTGTTCCAAATGTCCCCAGCTGGTACAGTGATGTTACATATTGTTGCATGGCACTGTTATACCAATCCACTGCTATAATCTTGTTAATGCTGATCACTACCAAATTAAATAACATAAAGAATGGAAACAGAGCCACATAGAACTATACATTTATAAGCATTTTTGCAACCCCATTTTTACTCCTAATTCTCATTTCATTTCATATAACTCATACTCACACAGGTTCAGTACTGCCTCCACCACCCATAAGGCTAAACTATCTAAACTTATATCTCTTTTTGGTCATGGCAAATTACACCAATTAATTTATGTTCATAGAAAAATAATATAAAGCCTAGTCATAAAACATCCACAGCACAGCTGGCAAAACCCATAGGATCTCCTAATTACCTTTCCCTCCATAATCCAAGGAAATTTTATAGTTTCTTATTTTAAACCTTCTGTATTGCATAGTAGAAGATACGTGTTAGAAGTGGCAGCTTGCGGGTTCTATTCAGTTCTTTTCATTTAGTCATGTCACAGTCTGTTATCTGCACATTCTGGCTGATCCTGCAAACCCTGCTTATTCCCTAATCTCCTATAATTCATTTTCTCTCCATCTGTGCTCTTCCTCTAGTGAATTTTACTCCCATTGTGAATTGCAGTGTTGTTTATTTATTTTTAAGCAAACATATTTAAGACAAAAATTGGTAGATACGATCATAGCTTTATTGGGGTTTGCAACTGTTACAAACACACAGCATATTTAAAAATACATAAGAAAACATATCAGGTGAACAGGCATATAGAAACTCTCATATAAAGCCAACGTTTTAAAAAGCATGAACATATTGAAAGTGTACCTGTACATTAAAGAAAGTGACATATCAATGGTTTTGATCTTTGAGGGATCAAAGTGTTGAGAACCTCACTGATCACCAAAGTGAGGAGATAGAAACACTCACACAAAGTACTGTCTCTTCTTGCTGCTGAAGAAAGGCATAATAGTAAGTCTATGAGCCCATCTCCAGTCTGTCTTCAGCAGCAAGGAGAGATACCACTCTGTGTGAACACTTCTATCTCCTCATTTTAGAGATTAGTGGAGGTCTCAGCACTTGAAAAAGTGCTCATTGTAATGTGCTTCAGTCGGTTCTATCGTACCCAATAGCTTCGCAAACTCCCATTCTTGACATCATTCAAAAACATGTACTCTATAGTGATTATGAAGCCTCCTAATCTCATTGGACAAGAAGCATCAACATGGTCAGGGCATGTTAAGGGAGCGTAATAATTAGTTCTGAGCGAACATGTTCGGCCGAATACACTATTCGGCCGAACATGGCGGTGCTCAGGATATAAAGCACCCAGTGACATGTGACCTGGCCAGTCAATCAGTGTAATGCCAGTAGCTAAGATGGCTACTGGCATTCAAAAACAGGGAGAGCTGCTGGATGCAGGAACTGACAGTGTAGGGAGAGAAGCACGCTAGGCAGGGATAGAAATCGCTAAACAAAGACCCAAAAGCCCTTTTAAGGGCTATTATATCTGGCACAAACCTACATTTTATTATTTTTGAGGACTTTCAAGGTGGTGAAAATAGCGCTAGGTGGCCTGCCATTAACGCCACATGCGTTGCTGCAGCAAGGAGGGACATACACTGTAGGGAGAGAAGCACGCTAGGCAGGGATAGAAATCACTCAAAAAAGACCCAAAAGCCCTTTTAAGAGCTATTGTATCTGGCAAAAAGCAATATTTTATTATTTTTGGGGTGTTTAAAGGAGGTGAAAATAGCACTAGGTGGCCTGCCATTAATGCCACATTTGCTGCTGCTGCTGCTGCATGCTGTAGGATACTCTCTGTATACTATATACCTGACATACTTTGCTATAATTTCTGCTGTTAAGCCCTCAGTATTTCTTTTGCGTCTTGCTGTATAACATTTGCGCAAGGAGGGACTTGTGTAGGGATAGAATTTCTATAGGGAGGGTTAGTATCCTTGTTCAAAAGACACAAAATTCCATTGTTAAATCCTTCTGCATTTTTTTTTTTGTGGCAAAAAAAACCCAAGTGTGCCCTGTCAGTAACACTAGGTGCACAGCATATTAGAACCGTTCAAAAGTCTATGTAGCTGACATCCGTTGTTACATTTAATACTGTTAATTTAGGCCTCATTTGTGTCTGCAGTTTAATTTGCCCAAGGAGGGAAATAAACTATAGGGATAGAATTTGGGTAGGTAGAAAGATTGTTTCTGTTCCAAAAACATCAAAGTCCATTGTGAAATACGTCTGCTTTTTATTTTTTGGGGTGGCAAAAAAAACCCAAGTGTGTCTTGTCAGTAACGCTAGGTGCACAGCTTATTACAACCGTTCAAAAGTCTATGTAGCTGACATCCGTTGTTACATTTAATACCGATAATTTAGGCCGCAGTTCCTCATTTGCGTCTGCAGTTTAATTTGCCCAAGGAGGGAAATAAACTATAGGGATAGGATTTGGGTAGGTAGAAAGATTGTTTCTGTTCCAAAAAGACCAAAGGCCATTGTGAAAAACGTCTGCTTTTTTTTTTTTTTTTGGGTGGCAAAAAAACCGAAGTGTGACCTGTCAGTAATGCTAGGTGCACAGTGTATTACAACCGTTCAAAAGTGTATGTAGCTGACATCCGTTCTTACATTTAATACCGTTAATTTAGGCCGCAGTTCCTCATTAGAGGCTGTTCTATAACGTTTGCGTATTCAGAATATTGGACATTCGTTTAAATTTTTCTGATCATACAGTTAATAAAAATCTGCACTACTGTAGTTGTGACCAAGTTGCATATATACTATACAATATGCGCAAGGCGAGCACTAAGGGACGGGGAAGTGGCCTGCTGCTGATGGGGAACGCAGAGGCCATGGCTCTGGGCACGGTGAAACTATGCCTGCTGGCAGAGCCCAAGAAACAAAGTCATCCAAAACTCTTAGCTTCATGTCACAGTTTGCAGGGCGGCGCAAGACACAACTCTTGTTGCCACACCAGTGCGAGCAGGTAGTCGTTTGTATTTCAGCTGATAATGCTTCCAGTTGGTTCAGCACCACCCCCTCTTCCACAAAGTCCAGTCTCAGTAGCCAAGAGTCTGGGCAACCGCATCCTCACCCTGATCCTCCTTCCTCCCACCATGCAGAGTCTGGGCAAAGAACTAATCCCACATTCGGATATTCCGAGGAGCTTTTTTCATCACCGTTCCTTGGCTCGGGCCTCTCGCCAAGGCCGCTTGAAGTGGGACATGAGGAGATATTGTGCCCTGATTCCAAACCTATTGAGCAAACACAGTCTGAAGATGATGATGGTGGGGACCGGCAACTAGCGTCTCACGAGGTGCATGATGATGATGAGACACAGTTGCCAATAAGTCAAGGGCAATTAGTGTCTCAAGAGGTTGTGGATGAGGATGAGACACAGTTAAGTCAGGTTCTTGTTAGTTCACCATGTCAGGAGGAGGACCAGAGTGAGGATGTGGAAGAGGAGGTGGTGGACGATGAAATAGCTGACCCAACCTGTGAAGGTGGCAAGCCGATCGAGGACAGCAGTACAGAGGGGGGGGATCCGCAGCAGCGCAACAGGCTGGAAGAGGCAGTGGGGTGGCAAAAGGGAGAAGGCAGGCCATGCCAACCAGGCCCGCAACTGTTCCCCGGAGCTCCCTTGCCTAGAGTTAGGTGTTCCGCAGTCTGGTGGTTTTTTGAGGAAAGTGCTGACGATAAACGGATTGTAATTTGTAACTTGTGCCGTACCAAGATGAGCAGGGGCGTAAACACCTGCAACCTGACCACCATCAGCATGATCCCGCCCTGCACCTGGACCTTCGCAGGAACCATCAGCCAGCACGTCCACTTCAATGTCCCAGTGCAGCGTTCAAATGTCCTTACCCCAGGAATTTGAACGCAAGCGCAAATACCCTGCCACCCACCCACAGGCCATAGCTCTAAACGCACAACTTTCCAAGTTGCTGGCCCTGGAAATGTTGCCGTTTAGGCTGGTAGACACCGAGGCCTTTCGCAGCCTGATGGTGGCGGCTGTCCCTCGTTACGCAGTCCCCAGCCGCCACAATTTTTCCGGGTGTGCCGTCCCTGCCTTACACCAGCATGTGTCCAGAAAAATAAACCCGGGCCCTGACCAACGCAGTTACTGGCAAGGTCCACTTAACAACTGAGACATAGACAAGCGCTTCTTGCCAGGGACGCTACATTTCCCTGACTGCACACTGGGTGAACGTTGTGGAGGCTGGGAGCGAGTCGTACCCTGGGATGGCACAGGTGCTACCCACGCCGGGGATTGGGGGTCCTACTTCCATCCGGATTTCCTCTGCCACCTACAGTAGCGGCTTCAACCCCTCCTTTTCTTCTTCTTCCTCCACTTCCTCCTCCACTTCTTCCCATGCAGAATTGCCATCTTGCAGCACCACTCAGACTTCTGTCAGTAGCTGGAAGCAGTGAAGCATAGCAGTCGGTAAACGACAACAGGCCGTGCTGAAGCTTATTAGCCTGGGTGACAAACAGCACACCGCCGCAGAGCTGTGGCATGGCATAAGGGAACAGGCTGAGCTGTGGCTCTCGCCAGTCAACCTACAGCCAGGCATTGTTGTATCCGATAACGGTCGCAACTTGGTAGCGGCTTTGGAGCTGCCCAACCTCCCACACATACCATGCCTGGCCCATGTATTCAACTTTGTGGTTAAGCGGTTTCTGAAAACCTACCCCAATTTGCCTTAGCTACTGGTGAAGTTGCGTCGTCTGTGTGCCCATTTCCGCAAGTCATCGACAGCTTCAGCCGGCCTGGCAATGCTGCAGCAGCGCTTGCGGTTGCCGGCTCACCGACTGCTGTGCGATCTGAGAACGCGATGGAATTCCACCTTCCACATGTTGAGCAGGCTTTGTGAGCAGCAGAGAGCAGTAGTAGAATACCAGCTGCAACACGGTCGGCGCCTTTCTAGTCAGTTTCCACTCTTCACAAGCGACGAGTGGGCATTGATGTCTGACCTCTGTGAGGTGTTACGCAACTTTAATGATACACAGATGGTGAGCTGCGATAATGCAATTATCAGCGTAACCATCCCACTTCTGTGTCTACTAAAAAGCTCGCTGCTTACAATAAAGGCAGATGCTCTGCGTGTAGAAGAGTTGGAAATGGGGGAAGACCCTACACAGGGTGATAGCCAGACCACCCTTGATTCGTCTTCTCAGCGCCAATTGGAGGAGGAGGAGCAGCAGACAGTTGCCACCGCTACACAGGGTAGCCATACCACGTTTACACCATCTCTTCGGAGTGGATGGGCTGAAGAGAGCTGTGGTGGAGAGGACAAGTAAAATGTTGCAATACCAGAAGGCCCTTGTCGAAAAATTGCTCCACAAATTTCCCTCTGACAACGCTGGTGGCAAAGTACATAGTTCCTTGGCCACCTGAGGAGGGGAGACGAGGGGAGCACACAGCAGTTCCAACAAAGGCAGAGTAACACTCTCCAAGGCCTGGGACAGTTTTATGACACCCCGTCAGCACGCTCACCCTGATGAGCGGCCTAGTGTGACAAGGAGGGAAACGTTTTGGAAGATGGTAAAGGAGTGTCAATGTCCTCAGCGATCCCTCTGTGCCGTATAATTATTGGGTGTCTAAGCTGGACACGTGGCACGAACTGGCGCTCTACGCCTTGGAGGTGCTGGCCTGCCCTGCCGCAAGTGTTTTGTCTGAGCGGGTATTTAGTGCCGCTGGGGGCATAATTACTGATAAGCGCATCCGCCTGTCAACTGACAATGCTGATAGGTTGACGCTTATCAAAATGAACAAGGCCTGGATTGCCCCTGACTTCTCTACTCCACCAGAGGAAAGCGGCCTAACATGAAGGAACCTTAAATGTGTCTTTTAGGGTGTATTTAATACACTGTATTATCATGTACCCCTTCTTCTTCTCGTCCTCTTCCTCCTCTTCCTCCATCATATGAAACTGCTTATTAGGCTGCCCTTGAAGTCCACTAGCTGGGCCTGCACCCTAATTTTTTAGCCGGTCAGCTCACCAGCTGGGCCTGCACCCTAATTTTTTAGCCGGTCAGCTCACCAGCTGGGCCTGCACCCTAATTTTTTAGCTGAGCAGCTCACCAGCTGGGCCTCAACCATAATGTTTGACACGCTCAGCTCTTCTACATGTCACACATATTGTTTCAGATGGTCAGCTAAGCGGCATGTCAAAATTAATTTTTAACACGCTCAGCTCTGCTACATGTCACTTATAATGTTTCAGACATTCAGCTAAGTGGCATGTCACCCTTAAATTTTTTGTTACGTTCAGCTTGGCAGCAGCATGTCAACCTCAAATTTGGGACAGTTTGATTAGCAGCAGCGTGCTATCCGTAAATTTTTTTTTTACGTCAGCTCGGCAGCAGCATCTCAACCTTAAATTTGGGACAGTTTGATGGGCAGCAGCGTGTCAATTTTAAATTTGGGACAGTTTGATGGGCAGCAGCGTGTGAATCTTAAATTTGGGACAGTTTGATGGGCAGCAGCATGTCAACCTTAAATTTGGGACAGTTTGATGAGCAGCAGAGTGTCACCCGTAAATTTTTTTTAACGTCAGCTCGGCAGCAGCATGTCAACCTTAAATTTGGGACAGTTTGATGGGCAGCAGCGTGGCAATTTTAAATTTGGGACAGTTTGATGGGCAGCAGCGTGTGAATCTTAAATTTGGGACAGTTTGATGGGCAGCAGCATGTCAACCTTAAATTTGGGACAGTTTGATGAGCAGCAGCGTGTCACCCGTAATTTTTTTTTAACGTCAGCTCGGCAGCAGCATGTCAACCTTAAATTTGGGACAGTTTGATGGGCAGCAGCATGTCAACCTTACATTTGGGACAGTTTGATGGGCAACAGCGTGTGTGTCACGAGTGGTCTTACGTCTGGAATCAGACGTTCTGCGCGGCTTTCTAAGTGACAGGTTTGACAGGCTATTCCCTGTGGTTTGGGTGCTGTTCTCCACACCCCTTTCCCTCAGCTGTTGCCGCTGGGCAATTAGCTGTCTCCTACTTACCTCTTCCTCTCCCAGTATCCCTTGCGGTTTATATCTGTTTCATACCTGGTTGAGAGTGGTGTGGATCTCGGCTGAGATCCTGTTGCTGAGTTCTACTTAAAGTTAAGTGTTTTCCCTTCCTTTGGTTATTCCTGTTTGAGTCTCCTGTTCCTCCTTACGCTTGGAGGAACAGGTTACTCTTTTGTGTCATTAGACTGCAGGGTGTTCTAGGGTCTATTCAGATTAGGTTCCTGTGTATGAGCTTTCCTACCACCCGGGTTAGTTCATACTGGTAGCCAGCTAGGGCCTAGTCTTAGGGCCATCTCCCTTGCCACCCGCGCCTGTCTTGGTGGATGGTAATTTGGAATTTCAGATTGTCAAGATCATTGATTCTCGAGTTCTTCGTGGGACCCTTCAATATCTGGTTCATTGGAAGGGTTATGGTCCTGAGGAGAGGTCATGGGTACCGGCATCTGACGTGAATGCCAGTCGTTTGGTAAAAGCCTTTCACAGATGTCACCCTGATAAAGTTGGTCCTGGGTGCCCGGAGGTCACCCGTAAAAGGGGGGGTAATGTCACGAGTGGTCTTACGTCTGGAATCAGACGTTCTGCGCGGCTTTCTAAGTGACAGGTTTGACAGGCTATTCCCTGTGGTTTGGGTGCTGTTCTCCACACCCCTTTCCCTCAGCTGTTGCCGCTGGGCAATTAGCTGTCTCCTACTTACCTCTTCCTCTCCCAGTATCCCTTGCGGTTTATATCTGTTTCATACCTGGTTGAGAGTGGTGTGGATCTCGGCTGAGATCCTGTTGCTGAGTTCTACTTAAAGTTAAGTGTTTTCCCTTCCTTTGGTTATTCCTGTTTGAGTCTCCTGTTCCTCCTTACGCTTGGAGGAACAGGTTACTCTTTTGTGTCATTAGACTGCAGGGTGTTCTAGGGTCTATTCAGATTAGGTTCCTGTGTATGAGCTTTCCTACCACCCGGGTTAGTTCATACTGGTAGCCAGCTAGGGCCTAGTCTTAGGGTCCCCTGCAGGAGGTGACCAGTTCCCTGGTTTTGTCTGTTCCCATCCCTCATACGCTCGGTGTGGCTTTTCCCCCCACACCCGAGCGTGACAGTGTGAATCTTAAATTTGGGACAGTTTGATGGGCAGCAGCGTGTCAACCTTAAATTTGGGACAGTTTGATGGGCAGCAGTTTGTCAACCTTAAATTTGGGACAGTTTGATGAGCAGCAGTGTGTCAACCTTAAATTTGGGACAGTTTGATCGGCATCAGCGTGTCAACCTTAATTTTTAAGACGGTCAACTCAGCAGCAGCATGTCACCCATAATTTTTAACACGGTCAGCTCAGCAGCAGCACGTCACCACTATTGTTTTTGCGTGTCAGCAGCAGGCCATCAATCATAATTTTTCAAGGGTGTGTCTGATGCACTCCTTTATGTGTAATAAAGGGGGTATTGAAGTGCCTGTTTCTTGTAATTTCTGGCAGCCCTTTTCCTTAGTGCATAGACTTTATGAGTGTCAGAGTCCCACAATTATACCACAATGTGAATGAGGCCCTCCTTTATATGATATACCGGTTGTATGGGAGTGTCTCATCCGTGTAATTTTTGGCAGCACTTGGCTTAACGTATAAGTAAATCTATGTTTCCTAACAATATATAATATTTGGGACAGTTTGATGGGCAGCAGCGTGTCAACCTTAAATTTGGGACAGTTTGATGGGCAGCAGCGTGTGAATCTTAAATTTGGGACAGTTTGATGGGCAGCAGCGTGTCAACCTTAAATTTGGGACAGTTTGATGAGCATCAGCTTGTCACCCGTAATTTTTTTTTAACGTCAGCTCGGCAGCAGCATGTCAACCTTAAATTTGGGACAGTTTGATTGGCAGCAGCGTGTCAACCTTAAATTTGGGACAGTTTGATGAGCAGCAGCGTGTCAACTTTAAATTTGGGACAGTTTGATGAGCTGCAGCGTGTAAACCTTAAATTTGGGGACAGTTTGATTGGCATCAGTGTGTCAGCTTTAATTTTTAAGACCGTCAACTCAGCAACAGCATGTCACCCATAATTTTTAACATGGTCAGCTCAGCAGCAGCATCCAGACATCCTCCCCATGCAGTTCCCTAACCATTTCTGTGGTGTTTCCACCATTTTCTGACATTTCCCTATGGACCAGACACCCTCCCCTCATCCGAGCAGGGGGTGCCTGGTCTTCTCCCATAGACTCTCGAGCACCACATAGTGTTCGACCAGAGCACCCGAGCTCATCACTAGTAATAATTACTATAAGCATCTTATGATCATCTCAGTTTAATCATTGAGCTATGTCAAAAAATCATGACCCTGAGACCTCCACCCTTCATTTGAACAAAGGGGTTGGTGAACTCCACTGGGAGCAATGGTCTTACCCCGAGGTCATAGCTCTCAGAGGATGGCAAACAACCCCACAGTCTGACTCTTTCACATTAAATATAAGTTGACTAAAATCGGCAATTTTGGCAGGACTAGTCAGTCAACTACCTAATGTGTATGGATGTGTATGGGAATGAAGGATCCAGTATGTTGGATATATTCACCCAGGGATAAACCGTTTCTAGACTCCTCTACTTTACTTTCCTTCTTTATTGGAAGTTTTAGAGGACTTGCTACATCCAAGAAGTTCACTAACACCCCATTAGGACAGGTTTATTAATTCTGTCTAAAATGTAGACAGCATAATCCAAGACAGGCAGCAGTCTAAAGATGTACACACATTGTATCATAAATTTGATTCAAATTTGATTCACTTGTTTAACTTCATACCACCTATTGGTTGACTTATTTTGGGCCAGAATTTTGCACCAAAATTTGGTACAAACATTCACTGTTTAAGCCATGCCTCTTTCCCACTAAATTATGCAGAGCATTTTTCTTTTTGGTTCATGGCTCTTAAACATGTTTAAAATGTTTAAACATTTTGCACCAAAGATGCACCTGACTTAAGTCCAAAATAAGCCACGCTATCCTTAGATCAATTCGATTCAGTTGCAACACTGAATTTTTCTAAAAAAATCTGCTTTTCTGAATTAATTCGCCACAAAGCCCGTTAGATCAGCAAAGGCCTGCAAGGAGAGTGATTCCGGTGTACATCACTGTGCATTGCAGCAACATGCATAGCTAGTCCTTTCTGGTAGTAAAACAGTTACTGTTCATCAGTATAACAGGCAGGTGACAGGTGTTACTATTAGGCTTAGTTCACACTTAAGTTGTTTGGTCAGTTATGGATCAAAAGCACAGAACAGATACATACAGTAATTGCTGGAATTAACTGACCAAATAACTGAAGTGTGAACTCAGCCTTACAGGTCAATGTTAGTGTCAGGTATGACTAACTAAGGTACTTAACTGTGCAGTGGCCCAAGATTCTACTATGGAATGAAAGAGCTGTCTCATTTTACATCTGCTGATTCCACATAGATTGCTAGATAATCTGTTCTGCTAGCCAATGATACAAGCAGTGGCCCATGACAGAGTGGGGAGGGTTTCAGCAGTAAGTTTGTGTTGATGTTACTGTTTATTTTTCTTTTGGGTCCTGTCTTTTGAGCATCCGCGGTCAGTATTTGGTCAGTAATTCATCAGTATTGGCAAGGTAAAAACAGGAGTGGGTCCAAAAGAGAGATTACACGTAATGGAAATATTTTTATGTCTTCTGTGTTTTGAACACATTCCTGCTTTTGGCTTCCAAATCATTATAAAATCCCGATGCAAAATACCAACCCTGTGATAAAGGCCTTATGGATGCTCCAAAGACAGGATCCGTTGGTTTTTTCAATTTTCGGTTGAAATAAAGGCAGAAATAAACAGTTTTTCAGATTTCAACAAAGCCAAACAGGGACACTAGTAGCCCCATCACAGAGCTGTGAGGGTGGCAACAGCAAGAGGAGTCAACACAGTGACCCAGTCACAGAGGGGTGAGGGTGACAACAGCATGAGAAGTCAACATAGTGGCCCAGTCAGAGTGGTGAGGATGGCAACAGCATGAGGAGTCAACATAGGGGCCCAGTCAAAGAATGGGGTGGTCGGGGGCAACAGCAGTGGCATTAACAGCACAAGATGGTGGCAGTAGAAGAAGATGGCAGTAGAGGCAGCAGGTGTGTTGCATCAGGTGGGGTGGCAGCATCAGAATGGTGGCTGAAGCACATGGCTAAAAGTAACGGGCCATTTTTCGCAATATTCTGCTGTGGCAGCACACTGCAGTCAGAACATTACTGCCACCGATGAACATTACCAGGCACCATTGTGTGGAAATCCTGGCTGATCCACACCTGATTCATCTTTATAAAGGTTAATATTTCTACATTTTTTGTTTTTTTTTAGGCTAACTATGCCACCCACCGCACTAAACACCTGCTCTAAAGCCACACTACTGGCCGGGTAGGAAAGCTGATCCAGGGCAAACTCAGCCAGTTGTGGCCACAATTCAAGTTTGGCAACCCAGTAGTCTAGGGGATCTTGGATCTGAGGTGACAGGGTGAACTCCAACTATGCCACGACCTGCTGGTTCAGGTTCTGTTCCATGTCCTGGCGTTGCTAACTTGTTTCTTCAGTTGGCGGATGAAGAAACATGCTCATCACAGGCTTGAGACTCAAGTTACTGCTGACGGAGCTGGTGTTACTCCTGTCCCCCATCCAGCAGTTATGACAGTGGAGCGTGAGCGCAGAAGATCCCCCTGGTCAGACCTTCATGAGGATGAGCGATGGTACACATAGTTAGCAACTAGAGATGAGCAAATTTTTCAAAAATTCGATTTGGTTGGTTCGCTGAATTTTCCGAAAAGATTTGCTTCGATCCGAATAAATTTGTGGTGAATCGCGTTAAAAAAACGGCTACTTCCGGGCTGCAGAGAACCTGTATAGTGGTGTAGAACACTGCGCCTTGCAGTGACATGCATAGGGAGTCTGCTGTGGTAGTGAAACAATACTGTGAGCCAGTATGACACGCAGATAACAGGCGTCGCTCTTAGAATCGCTGCACACTTTACGCATTTGGGCAGTTATGGGGCCAAAACTGACCAAATAGCTAAACTCTGAACTCAGCCTTACAGGTCAATGTTAGCGCCAGCTATAAAGAACCGTGCAGAAGCCCAAGATCCTACTAGAGCGCCAAAGAGCGCACTTCTTTTACACCAATTCACTGATTCCACATAGATTTCTTACAGAACCTGTTCTATTACACGCTTAAACAAGCAGAGCCCCCTCCCCCCGACAGTGTGTAGATGGCAGTGACAGCAGCATCAGGAGACCACAGAGTGGCACGACGACAGTGTAGAGGTGGCAGTGACAGCAGCTTTAGCATCTGGAGAACAAAGAGTGCTACGACGACAGTGTAGAGGAGGCAGTGACAGCAGCTTTAGCATCTAGAGAACACAGAGCAGCATGACGACAGTGTAGAGGAGACAGTGACAGCAGCTGTAGCATCAGGAGACCACAGAGCACCACAACAACAGTATATAGGAGGCAGTGGCAGTAGCATTATGAGGCCACACAGTGTCACAACAACAGGGTGGGCAAGTGGCAGCAACCATAGTAGCAGAATTATGAGGTCACAGAGAGGCCCAATGGCAGAGTTTGGAAGTGGCAGCAGTAGTGTTAGTAGAATTTCGAAGTCCCAGAGTGGCACAATGATAGACTGTGCAAGTGGTAACAGCCGTAATAGCAGAATTTTGAGGTCAGGCCAGAGTGGCAAGACAACAGATATGGGAAAGGAAAATTTCTCATCACCACTAATGTCTGTGCCAGAGGAATTGACATAGAACAAGTGTCAACCATTGTCAAGTTTAACCTGCACAGTGTGCAAGTGGCAGCAGTAGTATTAGAATTTTGAGGCCACAGAGTGGCACAATTACAGAATGTGGAAGTGGCAGCAACAGTAAAATTTTGAGGCCACAGAGCGGCACGACATATTGAAAATGGCAGAGTCGGTATAATTTTGAGGCCACAGAGTGGCATGACATTAAAAATGGCAGAGTTGGTATAATTTTGAGGCCACAGAGTGGTGCAACGACATTGAAAATGGCAACATTTGGAACGACATGTGGAACGACAACATTATGGAGGCAGTAGTAGTAGCAGCATCAGCAGACTAGAGTGGATCGACGACATTATGGAGGCAGTAGTAGTAGCAGCAGCAGCAGCATCATCGGCAGACTACAGAATGGTACGACGACATTATGGAGGCAGTAGCAGCAGCTGCAGTAGCAGCTGCATCAGAAGGCCACAGAGTGGAATGACAACATTATGGAGGCAATAGTAGTAGCAGCAGTAGCAGCATCATCGGCAGACTACAGAATGGTACGACGACATTATGGATGCAGTAGCAGCTGCATCATCAGACTACAGAGTGGCACGCCGACATCGCCACTGACGATGGTGGGTGTAAGAAGAAGCACTTGGCATCAGATGTGTGGCATCAGGCGGTTGGCAGCATCAGAATATTTGTTGAAGCAGGTAGCCAGAAAAAACAGTCAAAAAACAGCATGAATGATCAAATCTTACGCATCAGGCGTTGGCGGTTGGAAATCCTGGCTGAACCACGCCTAATTCATCTTGACAAAGGTGGGTCTCTCCACATTTTGGGAGGACAGGCGAGTTCTCCTTGGTGTCACTATGGCCCCCGCTGCACTAAACACCCGCTCTGATGCCACACTACTGGCCGGGCAGGACAGCTTTTCCAGAGCAAACTCGGCCAATTGCGGCCACAAATCTAGTTTGGCTGCCCAGTAGTCCAGCGGATCTTCTATGACGGGTGGCAGGGTGCTGTCCAAGTATGCCACCACCTGCTGTTTCAGGTCCTCCTCCAGGTCTAGCTGATGCTGCTGTTGAGTAGTTTCTAGTTTCTTTACTATGCGGGTGAAGAAAGCTGCTCATCAGCGACTCTAGACTCAGGCTGCTGCTGATTGAGCTGGTACTGCTACTGCCACCCCTACCCCCCCAACAGCCATGGCAGTGGAACGTGTGCGCAGAGGGCCCCCCGGTCAAACCTGCAAGAGGAAGGACGATGGCGCAGATAGGCAGCTGCCAACTGACTACATAGGATGTCTCTATAGTAGTTCAGTTTGTCCTCCCTCTCGGCGGGTGTGAGAAAGGCCCCCATTTTGGACCGGTAGCGAGGGTCTAATAGGGTGGAGAGCCAGTAGTCATCCCTCTGCCGAATGGTGACAATTCGGCTGTCACTACGTAAGCAAGTGAGCATGCATCGGGCTATTTGCGCAAGTGACTCGGAGGGACTCCCTGCCTCCATCTCCACTGCATACTGCCACGGTGTGTCTGGGTCCTCTGCCTCTTCTTCCTCATCACCCCGTAGCTCCGTTGGCTGTAGAGATGAGCGAAGCGATTCGTCGATTCGTCGATTCGTGTTGAATCTTGGAATTTTTCAGCTGCGAAGCGAATCTGAATATTAGGTGATTTGCTTCACTTTTGTACGCATCGCTACGTAGTTTTTCCGTATAACTTAGTTACTCTATAAGCTGTTGCGCAGACTCCTCCCTGGTAGTTACTCTACATGCTGTTGCGTACGAATTCTATTCAGCGATGCAGACTCCTCCCTGGTAGTTCCGCCAACTTCTCCTGCGTGCGAGGAAGACGTGGCAAGTCAGCAGAGTAAGATTTCGGCGAGACAGCGAGGTCCTGACTGGGGAAGCATGTTGTGGGCAGACGACCCTATGAGGAGAAGGAACCGGAGATCCATCTCTCACAACTCAACAGGAAGTCGGATGAGGTGCCTGCTGAGGTGGTGACTCCACTGGCTGACAAGGCGGAGGCGGCAGGAGTTCCCGCTCCGCCTTGCAAGGACTACTCCTTATGCCAGAATTTGATGGTCCCTGAGGCTGTCACCCGGGACGCCCAAACCCTCTGGGAATATAAAAAGCTGGTGGAGGAGTGGGTGGTGCAAGTTTTGGAGCACGCACGGTCCGGTGACCCTAAGCTGGAGCGCCGAAGGGGAACTGTTATTTGGTTCAACGTGGAGCGGGGAGTCGGTTTCATCGGCGATGAGAAGACGGCGGAGGAATTATATGTTAACCGCCGTTCGGTTAAGCGGCTGTATCTTCCGCCCGTACGCCACAATCTCCACGCAGGCCCCTTTGCAATCTCCACGAAGGCCCCTTTGCTACTGGGGTGAAAATCTTAAAGCGACCACCTACTCCTGCAGCGCCCCCGGAAGACTGGAGTGAGGAGGCCCAGGGCGCAGAAGAGGCTTGTGACCTTGAGACCTTGAGATTTGAAGAGAAATCCCAAGGTCAGGATCAGCCGGAACCCCTGATTCCTGATTTGCCGCCACCGCCACCGATACCACCGATCCTTCATGTGGGACAGATGACCACGAACACTTTCGTGTACCATCCAACTGTGGTACAGTACCACTACCAACTGCCATGCCCATGGCAGTTGCAGGCCGCACAGTCCGCCGCTCGTGGAAGACCGTTACCATTACCGTTACAGCCGGAGATTCTGTCACCTGGTATGCCGGCAGGAGTCTCTGGCCACTACAGAGTGATGGGCAGGGCCCAAGTTACCACTGCCTTTGCCAGTGTGACAGCCCAGTCACCAAGAAGACCATCCTTGAGAGGTCGGCGGGGGTCTGCTGCCGCAGCCAGGGCCGCTTTCATGATGAGGCAGGAGCGCCCTCTCATGTCCTTTAGCTCCAGCAGCAGTGAGGAGGACCTGCTGGCCTTTAAGTAATTCCTGCAGTTTTTATGGGAGCCACAACATGGACTTATCCTGAAGGGTGGGCATTAGTTGGCCCTTGTTTTTAGTTTTGTTGCCCCGCGTTTGACCTCAGCCAGATGGCCATGGATTGTTAGGACTCCCCCCATCAAAAAAAGTTTTTTTTATCCAAGTTGCGCATACGTGCGCCTCATCCCTTTTTTCCCCCTTTTCAGGTTATTTGGGGGAACCTTTGCTGCTATTTTTTTACCCATTTGGATTACAATTTGCCTATGTGGATTACAAATTGCGACTGAGTTTGGGACTCTGCTCCAGTTCTATGACAAGCGTAAAAAGCGAAAGAAGACTTAAACATGTCCGTGAGCATACTACTGTAGGTAGGTGATATTTAAAATGTTTATATTATACTTATAATAATGTATTTGCACTATTTACCATATATGTGTCTTGAATATTCGCTCTGCCTCTGAGAAGTGCACGCCGTGGCCTCTCCTCGTACGTGCCTGCGTGTTACGTAATCGCTTAGACAATAGTACATTGAGATTCGTAAGCTATTTGTACATGCGTACGTCTTCTAAGAAGTTGCGTACATTTTGTAAATGAACGATCGTTATTAGTGAACGAATGTTCGCTAATAGCACATAATAACGTATATTTTGTACGCAAATACAACAAATCTATTCACCGAATACACAAATTTTAGGAAAAGTTTGGCGAATGTTCGGCGAATAATTTTTTCAATGATTCGCTCATCTCTAGTTGGCTGCTCCTGCTCCTCCTGCTCCTCCTCTCCTGTCACCTGGGCAGAGAAACTACCCATTTCTCTAGGCATTATTTGTGCTCCAATGTCCTCCTCCTCCAGCTCAGCCCCCACAGGGCTCATGTGGCCGTGAGATGTAGTCGCCACATCTCCTGTTCCCTGACCAGCCAGATTTAACAGCATCTTTTCCAGGATATGAATGAGTGGAATGACGTTGTTCATCACGTAGTCCTGGCGACTGACAAATAAAGTGGCCTCCTCAAAGGGCACGAGCAACCAGCAGGTGTCACGCATGAGCTACCACTGGCTGACAAGTTACACAGGGGAGTACCTCTGACGGCTTGGATCATTAAGAAATCGTTTATGGCCTTTCTCTGTTCGTACAGTCGGTCCAATATATGGAGGGTGGAATTCCAAAGGGTGGAAACGTCACATATCAGCCTATGTTGGGGGACGCCGTTCTGCCGCTTCAGCTCAAGGAGCATGTGCTTGGTGGTGTAGGAGTGGCTGAAGTGCATGCAAAGTTTCCAGGCCATTTTTAGGATGTCTTGCAGATGGGTAGAAGACTTTAGACATAGCCCTCCTTGACACAGCGCAGACACCATGTTCTTCCCGTTGTCGGTCACCATTGTTCTGATTTTGAGTTGGTGCGGGGAAATTGGATTGGATTTCTTGATGAATGACGCGGAGCAGTTCCTCCCCTGTGTGACTCCGTTCACCCAGGTAAACGAGGTGTAGAACCATGTGACACCACCGTGCCCTGCACATGTGGTACGCTGGTGGGGCACTGTGAATTGTCCCTGCAGTGGAGGCTGAGGACACGGTGGAGGGTGAGGAGGCAGACATTGTCGCAGGAGCGACGGCATGAGAACGTGGGGGCGGAAGCGGCATGGCCTGGCCAAGTTGCTGGTGTGGCTGTACAGGAAAAACATTTACCCAGTGGGCCGTAAAGGACATATACTGTCCCTGACCTTAATTAGAGCTCCACACGTTGGTGCTGCCGTGAACTTTGGCAGACACCGGCAGGCTCAAGGACTGGCCCACCTTCTGTTCTACATATTTGTGCAGGGCTGGTACTGCCTGTTTGGTAAAGAAATGATGGTTTGGAACTCTCCACCTCGGCTCGGCACATGCCATCAGTTCTCTGAAAGGTTCAGAGTCCACCACTTGGAAAGGGAGGGACTGCAGCATCAGCAACTTAGCCAGGAGCACGTTCAGCTTCTGCGCCGTTGGATGTGTACACGCATACTGCTGTCTCTTGGCAATGGCTTCGCTGATCGATTGCTGATGGAATGACTGACGAGGAGTAGGAGGAGGAGCAGGAGCATCAGACAATGGGAAGGACAGACAGCTCCCTTCGGCTGAGGTGGTGGAGCCTTGACTGCCTGAAATCTGTTGGGCACTACTGGCTGATGCTGCGGATACTGCTGCTGCTGCAGGCTGGAACACTGCACTGGAGCCCAGGTGCACTTTATGGTGATGCTGCATATGTTGACGCAGGGCCGTGGTGTCAACATTGGCACCCTGGCCACTCTTCACCTTCTGCCCACAGATTCTACAAACAGCTAGGTTGACCTCCCCCGGCGGCTTAACGAAAAACTGCCACACCGCCAAGTACGTGAATTTACCCCCAACACTACTCACTGACTGCCTGCTACCGCCACTGCCTTCGTGAACCGCTGCATTACTACTTTCTGGCCCGGTAGGCTCCTGCGAAGTGGGTGGTCTACCTCGGGCACGTTTGGCTCCCGACCTCCCTCTGCTGCCACCCTGCTGACTCCCGGCAACGCTAGTGACCTGCTGGCTCCATCGCTGTCTCATGGGCAAGTTGCCACCCTGTTCTCCTGATGATGATGAAGGCCCTAATTCACCCAGCTCCCAAGTGCGATCGGCTTCATCATCATCGAGTAGTGTCTGCACGTCACTGATGTCCTCCTCGACTCTCTGTGGGTCAGGAGCCTGACCGCGCACAACCCTAGCTCCCACGCCACTCTCCTCATCACTACTTGCCTTCCTAACTGAGGAAGCTGCGGATGTCCCCTCCACATCTTGGCTGCCCAGTAGCTGCTAACTGGCCTCCAGTAGCTCGTCCTCACCGTAAAGTGGAGCTGAGCCCACAGCATACGTTACTTCTCTGGCTGAGGGAACAGAAAAGGACAGAGGCAGGTTGAGGACAGGTGAGCGCACAGGGCTTGCTCCCAGGCCATGCCAACTAAGGTTTTGTCTGACAACCCACCGATTCTTGACTGGGGGTCATTTGGGACGAAGTCGAAGACTGAGTCAACCATTCAAGAACCGCTGGGTTGCTGGTCAAGACCCTACCGCTAGATCACACCGGGAGCTCAGGCCTCTCAATGTTACCCCTGCTGCCACGTCCCCTTACTCTGCTGCGACCTGTGCCTGCGCCAGAAACATTTAGGCCTCTGCTACTCCCCTGTGCAGGGCCTGTCACTTCTCTGCCTGACATGCTGTTTGATCAAATAAATAAATAAAAAGGAAATTAAAACACGCTACAACGAGCTGTAATTGTCTCAGTTCAACACCGAGCAAATAATATGTTTTTTTAAAATACTAATAGCTGGTGGAACACTTTACTAGATAGAACTTTGGCGCTATACACCTAGTAATAATCTTTTTCTTGAGAATAAAACACTCTACAACGGGCTGTAATTGTCTCAGTTAAACACCAAGTGAATAATACGTTTTTTTTAAAAACACTAATAGCTGGTAGAACACTTTACTAGATAGAACTTTGGCGCTGTACGCCTAGTAATAATCTTTTTCTTGAGAATAATACACACTATAACGAGCTGTAATTGTCTCAGTTCAACACCACGCGAAAAATATGTTTTTTAAAACAATAATAGCTGGTAGAACACTTTACTAGTTAGAACTTTGGCGCTATACGCCTAGTAATAATCTTTTTCTTGAGAATAACACATGCTACAACGGGCTATAATTGTCTCAGTTCAACACCGAGTGAATAATACGTTTTTTTAAAACACTAATAGCTGGTAGAACACTTTACTAGATAGAACTTTGGCGCTATACACATATTAATAATCTTTTTCTTGAGAATAATACACGCTACAACGGGCTGAAATTGTCTTATTTCAACACCAAGTGAATAATACATATTTTTGTCAACAGCAATAAATGCCAGTAGCTTTTAAAATACAGAACTTTGGCGCTGTACGCCTAGTAATAATCTTTTTCTTGAGAATAATACACGCTACAAAGGGCTGCTATTGTCCCACTGCAACACAGCTAATAAGTCCCAACACTAAAATTACAAAAAAGTGCTGTACTAAATGTAACTATAGCGCACAAGGGTTAACAAAACCCCAATAACCAGAATTACAGAGGCAAACCTGACATGTGCAGCTGTAGCATGGCTATTTTGTATCCCAGTCACTGAAACCAAGGTGTAATACGATTTTTCCTATTATCCTGTGGTTGCACTTCTTTCCAGATCTCACATTGTCTCTAAACATCCCAATGGAAGCCTGTTCTGCTTCAATACTTCAATTCCTATCCTTTCCCTACACTTCTATTCAGCAATTTGCACTTTTCAGGAGGTTTTTTTATCAGTTACCCTAGCGCCTGCAAACATTTGTCCCTGCACTGAGTTCACTGTAGAATGACAGAATCTAAAATGGCTGACACTATTTATAGGGCTGTGACATCACAGGGCTGTCTGGCTGCTGATTGGCTGCGTTCATGGCATTATGTGTGATCCCTCCCTCCCTCATGTTCCTTTCTCCATGTCCAAACACGTGCAGCCGCCATTTTAGTGAAAAAAATAATAAAGATTCGTCACCACGAATCGTCAGGAAATTCTAAATTGGTGCGAATCGAATAATTCCTGAAATTCGGATCGAATTCCTCTTCGTCCGATTCAATTCGCTCATCCTTATTAGCGACCAACCAACTACATAGGATGTCTCAATAGTAATTGAGTTTATCATGACTCTCAGCATGTGGAAAAAAGGCCCCCATTTTGGCCAGGTGGCGAGTATCCAACATTGTAAGTAATCAGTAGTCATCCCTCAGCATGCATCTGGTCATTTGAGCAAGGGAATAAGAGGGACTCCCTACCGCCATCTGCACTGCAGGGATCATCTGTCTAGTCTTCCTCATCGCCATCCAGCACCTCATGCCCCTTCTGCTCTTATCCTGTCGCTTGTGCAGATAAACCGCCTATTTCTGAATACATTTCCTGTGAGTTAATGTCCCTCTCCACCTCGTCCTCGTCCTCCTCCTCCACCAGTTCAGCCCCCCCTGGTTTTAGGTAGCCGTGAGATGTAGGTGTCACATGTGGCCAGCCAGATTTATCAACATCTGCTCCAGGATGTGAAGGAGTGGAATTAAATCATTCATCCCGTAGTCCTGGTGACTGACAAATATAGTGGCCTCCACAAAAGTCCTATGCAAATGGCAGGTGTCATGCATGAGCTGCTGCTGGCTAACGTTGAAGTTATACAAGGGAGTACCCCTGTCCAAGAAAACGTTCATGGCCTTTCTTTGCTCATATGGTCTGTTCAACATATGAAGGGTAGAGGTCCAACGTGTGGGAGCACCGTATATGAGGTGATTTTGGGGAACACCATGGTGCCTTTGCAGCTCAAGGAGAGCGTGTTTTACAGGGTAAGAGTGGCTGAAGTACATGCAGTTTCCTGACCATTTTTAAGACATCTTGCATTTGGGTGGAAGACTTCAGGAACTGGGTTAAACCAGATTAATGATGTGTGCCATGTAGTGCACATGGGTGAGCCCACCTTGAGACAGCCAGGATTCAATTTCTTGGTCGATGATGTGGAGCAGTCCCTCCACAGTTCGACTCTGTTTTCCCATGCTGGTAACGTGCAGAACAGCGTGACAGCACCGTGCTCTGCATAGGTGGTATGCTGGAGAACTACTCCAAACTGTGCCTACAGTAAAGGTTGAGGACAAGGTGGAGGATGAGGAGGCCGAGGAGGACATTGGCGCTGGAATCACAGCATGAGAACACAGAAGCAGCATTGCCATCACCTGGCCAAGTTGTTGCTTTGCCTGGGCAGGAACCACATTTACCCAGTGGGCCATAAAGGACATATATTGTTCATGACCATAGTTACAGCTCCACATGTCGGCACTGACATGAACTGTACCAGACACCGACCTTCTGCTGTAGGGCTGGTACAGCTTTTTTAGAGAAGCAGTGATGGTTTTGGACTTTCCACTTTGGCTCGGCACAAGACATCAGTTCTCTGAAATGTTCAGAATCAACTACATGGAAAAGGAAGGACTGTAGTACCAGCAACTTGGACAGGAGCAGGTTACTATTGGGTGTGTGCATGCATACTGTTGTCTTTTTGCAATCGCCTCGGTGATTGATTGCTGGTGGCCACTAGGTCAGGCTGTACCACTACATTAGCGCCAAAGTTTTCCCAGGACACTTTATGGTGATGCTCCATGTGTTGATGCAGGGCCATGGTGCCAACATTGGCACTCTGGCCACACTTCACCTTCTTCACCTTTTGATGAAAAATTTCCACAGTGGCGAGTATTGCATTTTATCCAACCACCGCATTATGACTGCTTGCTGCTGCCTCTATGAAGCCATGCACCACTAGGTGTTTCCAGATAGGTACAATTCTGAGTAGCAGACGGTCACGTTTGGCTCCAGATCTCACACTGCTGCCACACTGCTGACTCATGGCCATGCTTCCACACTGCTGGCTCAGCCGCATGCTGCCACACTGCCGGTGACTCATGAGCAAGCTGCCACCCCCACCCCCTAAAGATGATGAAACTCCCTCTTCACCCAGCTCCCACGTGTGATAGGCTACATATTCAATGACTATTGTCTGCTCATCACTTATGTTACCCTCACCAGTCTCATGGCCACATCCCTGACCATTCGCAACACGTTCTCCCACTTGACTCTTATTGTCGCTACTTGCACGCCTACAGGAGGAAGCAGCAGACCTCTCCTCCAAATCTGGGCTGGGCAGTAGCTGCTGACTGTATCTATCTTCCTTGCTGAAAAGCGGAGCAGAGTCGGCGGAATACATAAATTGCCTGGCAGAAGGAGCAGCAAAGGAAAGAGGCAGGTTCAGGAAAGGTGAGTGCACAGAGCTTGTTCCTGGGCCATGCCAACTAAGTGTGGTGTCAGAGGAACTCGCCAACTCCTGGCTGTGGACATCTGATGTCAGTTGAGATGATGTTGAAGACTGAGTCAGCCATTCCAGATAAGTGGTATTGGTTGTCAAAATACGACCGCTGGATGACAATGGTAGCTCTGGCCTGTTCCTGTGGCTGCTAACTATATATGTAAAATAAGTTATTCATTGTCAATGTGGACACCCCAATAACAGTAGTATTAAACAGCTTACTCACCCTGATTTAAGAATCAAGACCTAATGGAATTGCTTATCTATGAAACAAGGTGGAAACCACAATAACAGTAAAATTAGACAGTTTATTTACCCCAATTTGAAAATCAAGGAGCAATAGAATTACTTATTTATTAAACAAGGTGGTCACCCCAATAAAAAATAACTTACACAGCTTATTCACCCCAATTTGAGAATCAAGGCTTAATAGAATTGCTTATCTATTTAACAAGGTAGAAACCCCAATAACAGTAAGAGTAGATGGCTTATGCACACCAGTTTGACAATCAAGGCCTCACGGAATTGCTTATCTATGAAAGAAGGTGGACACCCCAATAACAGTTAAATGAGAAAGCTTATTCACCCCAGTTTGAGAATCAAGGCCTAATGGAGTTGCTTATCTGTGAAACAAGTTAGACACCCCAATAACCGTAAAATAGCGTATACACTCTAATTTGAGAATCAAGGTCTAATAAAATTTAAATCTATTTAACAAGGTGGACACCTCAATAACAATAAAAATTGACTGCTTATTCATCTTAATTTGAGAATCAAGGCATAATGGAATTGCTTATCTATTAAACAAGGTGGACAGCCTAATAATAATTAAATGAGAAAGATTTCCCCCCAATTTGAGAATCAAGGTGTAATAGAATTACTTATCTATGAACCACGGTGGGCAAGTTAGATTAGACAGCTTATTCACCCTAATTTGAGAATCAAGGAATAATAAAATTGTTTATCTGTTTAACTAGGTGGGCAACCCAATAACAGTTAATTTAGACAGTTCATTCCCCCCAATTTGAAGCTCAAGGCATAATACAATTGATTATTTATTAAACAAGGTGTGCACCCAATCACAGTTAAATTACACAGATTATTCAACCCAAATTGAGAATCAAGACCTAATGGAATTGCTTGTCTATTAATCAAGGTGTACACTGTTCAATTAGATAGCTTTGTGCCCTACACAAGGATTGATGCAAAGTGGGCTGTCTCCTATGAATTCCTTTAGCTTCAGATTACAGAGCCTGCACTGTAGCTGCACTGTCTCTGCAGTCTCCCTGTGCTCTCCCTATGCTCACTAGTGTTGAGCGAGCACCTCTGTGCTCATATGCTCGGTTGCTCTGGCCGAGCACTAGGGGGTGCTCGAGTGCTCGGCCTAGCACCCGAGCATAATGTGAGTCAATGGGACTAAACCGGTCAGGGGAGGATGTCTGGTTAATAGAAAAAGGTCAGAATCACGACTTCTCCTCTTTTACTCCTTTCACTCGTAAAAGTATGCTAATTAATTGAATTTGTATGCATTAGTGCAAAATGCTTAGCATTAGCATACAAATTTGTATTCATTAGTGTACAATGCGTAGCATTAGCATACAAATTTGTACGCATTAGCGCACAACGCGTAGCATTAGCGTACAAATTTGTATGCATTAGCATACAATGCATAGCCTTAGCGTACAAATCAACATTACAGTGAATGCCAGTACTCTCCCGCACGTTTATTAGCTGCGTAGCACATTTATTAGCCGAACACTGAGTGTACCCGAGCGTAGGCATGCTCGGACGAACAGCGAGTTTGGCCGAGCATGCTCGCTCAACACTAATACTCACCCTATACTGTGTAAAAACTCTGTCTATGATCTTCATTCACTGTCCCTGCAGTCTCCTTATCCAGTATTCCACATTGAAAGGCTTCTTGAACACTGTCTCTAGCGATCGTCACATCTCTTCCTATGCTTAGATCACAGTGAAATGGCGGAGACCGCGTGGGATGGGTCTTTTAAAGGGCTGTGACATCACAGAGGATGGCCATCTCCTGATTGGCTGGCTGCATGGCATTATGAGTCATATTGTGTTCCTGGACTTCCTACTTTCACTTTGTAACACATGTAGCCACTATTTTAAGGAAAAACTGATTCGCAACTACGAAGCGCAAAGAAATTTGGATTTGTTGAGAATCAAATTTTTCCTAAACTTTGGATTGAATTCCACTTCAGATGCTTTGATTTATTCAACGTTACCCTATGTAAAAGAGTCAATGTAAAGAAAACTACTTTAAAAAAAATGATCCTGCAGTTCTGCAGTACGATTCTTTAGAACACTTTGGCAAATAATGCTTCTTGGCATCACTTATACCTACAGTATAAATGCAACATTACTTTAATTGTTGTTCATCCCTGTGGCTCTTGAGAGCAATGCAGTACTATTTACTGAAGGCCACTTATTTATATTATTGCCTTTTAGCATGCCTGTCTGCAACTTTGACCTTTAAGGTCAAAATTTTCATAACTTAGAGATGAGACAATAGCTGTAATGAGTTTAAGAGGTTACACGTGGGTAGAAAATGTCTTTCTGAGCCTATAAATATTAATAACCCTGTCCTTTACTGAATATGTGCCAACAAAAACAAATAGCCCTGGCATCTTATGTTTGCTGGGGGTTATTAAATAGGAGATCTTGTTATAAATGTAATACATGTACATGACCTCATGATGAAGATTACTGCGCTCTGTATGCTGTAACTATGAAGTCCCAAAAGTCAGAGGAAAGATAGAATGTGACATGAAAAGATGCTTTATAAGATTGAACTGTCTGCATTTAACCATTAAAATACAAATTTAATGGCTCTCTATATGAGAATGACTTGCTACAAATATGTGTTATAGAATTCGGCAGAACAGGATAGAGCATGTTGGATTTCAATATATCCAGTACTTTGTTCACCCAGAGATAAGCTGGTTCTAGAGGACCTGGCACATCCAAGAAATACACTGGAAATATGTTAATATTGCTTAGATTTCTTAACCATTTTATTAGACATTTACCTATTCTTAATTTATTGCTCAAAAGCACGGACAGATTTTTGAATACCATGAATGAAAGTAATATTTATGGTATTAAAAAAGCAGCATATTGTTCTATAACAATAGAAAGTAATGAAAGGTCCTATCACGCAATGTGGCCTAGTGAGCAGATTCTCAACCTGTAGTAAACAGAATCCAGGGGCTGCATATGTATTTTCTGTATTAGAAATTGTCTTAAAGGGGTTGTGCAAGAATGGAGGTGGGGGGGTAGTTTGGCTGGACCTCTAAAGGGAAGCTTATTTACCTGCTTCCCGGCACTGGCTCCTACTCCTCTTGGCCTGTGATGGTCGGTTGGGCTCCCTCTCTGAAAACGCCACCTGCAGCCAATCACTGGCCGTGGCAGTAAATGGCTCCCCTTAAGCCACGACAAATGGTAGCATCAGATTTGGGATCCATTAACCTATCTGTACAGACTAACCAATCAGCAAGGGACCAATCTGATTAGTGGTACCTGACATATTAGGTCTCTAGATAGATATAGAATAGAGAGTTTTATATGGATGGATAACTAGATAGATAGATAAAAGGGAGTTAAATAGGAGATACTGTAGCTAGATAGATCAGATAGAGTGATATATATATATATATATATATATATATATAGAGAGAGAGAGAGAGAGAGAGATATAGATATATATATATATATATATATATATATATATATATATATATATATATATATATATAAATATATAATATAGATAGATAGATAGATAGATAGATAGATATAGAATAGATTGATAAACATTAACAAAGAAACTAGTAAACTGACTTTCAGACATACTATGTTCTGTTGACATCTATCAGCGTCTAGAACAACAAATTGAGTTGAAAATGCCCTGTGAAAATATAATTTAACATCACTCTTTCTGCAGGTGACAAAAGGGAATTCAAATCACCTACGTATGTTTTATTAGCAGAAAGGCATAAAGTCTTGTGGTATAATTGCTAGTTTGTCAGCTGAATTCCCATAGCCTCTGGTGGAGGTTTCTGTCATTATATTAGACCATTTCTGATGTCAGCACAGGGTGATTTACTGAATAAATGTGTGATAATGCTGCATATCATTAATGGTAGAGATGAGCGAGCACTAAAATGCTCGGGTGATCGTTATTCGAGTCGAATTTTTCCCGATGCTCGGGTGCTCGTTTCGAATAACGAACCCCATTGAAGTCAATGGGAGACTCGAGCATTTTTTGCAGGGGACCAATGCTCTGCACAGGGAAGTTTGCGTGAAAACCTGGAAACCTCAGAAAATGATGGAAACACCACGGAAATGGACAGGAAACAGCAGGGACAGCATGCATGGATGCCTCTGAGGCTGCCTAATCGCACCATTACGCCAAATTCTGGGCAACAGCCTGGTGGTGACCCTCAAGACAATTGTGCTGACCCAGACGAAGATGGGCAAGGCACATGCGCTGGCACATGTTAGGAAATCACCCAACTAGGAGCAACGAAAGTCCATCACCGCCTGTGGGTGACACCACTGCCCATGCTGGCACTGCTGTCCTATCCCCCGCCCCAGGACGCAGGCATAAGCGTCTCCCTCCCCGCACCCACCCAGTAGTCCACAGCGTACACAAAGTTCTCCCAGCACAGTGCCCATCTTTCCCCATCCCAGACGGGCAAACACGTACCCCACACCCACTCTGTCCACAGCAAACACAAAGACCTCCAAGCACAGTGCCCAGCTTTCCTAATTCCAGACGGGCTAAGACGCACACTGCACCCACCCATTAGTCTCCAAAAGTGGGTGGGTGCAGAGCCTTTTAGTGCCCCTCAAGACAATGTTTGTGTGCCAGGGCCGGGTAGTAACCCTCCTTGAAGTTGTGGGGGAGAGGCCTCCGGTGACCCTCAAGACAATTTTGGGCGACAGTGTAGTGGCGAGCCTCCAAAAAATCGTAGGTGAGAGCCTGGAGGTGACCCTCAGAAACAATTGGTTTGAAAAAGCATGGTGGTGCACCCCTGAATGACAGTCGGTGACTGAGATTGCAGGTGAACCCGCTGAAATTGTAGTCTGGCAAACCTTGGTGGTGAAGCCCTAAATTACATAGTTTGACTAAGATTGCAGTTTACAGCATGGCGGTGAACCCCAGAGTCGCTTGGTTAGACTAAGATAGCAGCTGAACCACCCGAAAATTTAGCCTGACACAGCATGGCGGTGACAACAGAGTGACCAAGTTAGATGAGGTAGAGAGTGAGCCACGCAAAAATTTAGCCTGACACAGCATGGCGGTGAAAACACAGTGACCAAGTTAAATGAGGTATCAGGTGAGACACGCAAAAATTTAGCCTGACACAGCATGGCGGTGACAACAGAGTGACCAAGTTAGATGAGGTAGTAGGAGAGCCACCTAAAAATTTAGCCTAACAAAGCATGGCGGTGACACCACCAAGTGACCAAGTTAGGTGAGGTAGCAGGTGAGCCACCCAAAAATTTAGCCTGACACAGCATGGAGGTGACACCAAAAAGTGACCAAGTTAGATGAGGTAGCAGGTGAGCCACCCAAAAATTTAGCCTGACACAGCATGGCGGTGACACCAACAAGTGACCAAGTTAGATGAGGCAGCAGGTGAGCCACCCAAACATTTAGCCTGACACAGCATGGCGGTGACACAACCAAGTGACCAAGTTAGATGAGTTAGCAGGTGAGCCACCCAAACATGAAGCCTGACACAGCATGGCGGTGACACCACCAAGTGACCAAGTTAGATGAGGTAGCAGGTGAGCCACCCAAACATTTACCCTGACACAACATGGCGGTGACAACAGAGTGACCAAGTTAGACTGAGTTAGCAGGTAAAGCATAAAAAATTTTACCCTGACAAAGCATGACGGTGACATCAGAGTGACCAAGTTAGACTGAGTTAGCAGGTGAACCACATAAAACTTTACCCTGACACAGCATGGCGGTGACAACAGAGTGACCAAGTGAGACTGAGTTAGCAGGTGAATAACATAAAATTTTACCCTGACACAGCATGGTGGTGACAACAGAGTGACCAAGTGAGACTGAGTTAGCAGGTGAAGCACATAAAATTTTACCCTAACACAGCATGGCGGTGACAACACAGTGACCAAGTGAGACTGAGGTAGCAGGTGAAGCACATAAAATTTTACCCTGACACAGCATGGCGGTGACAACAGAGTGACCAAGTGAGACTAAGTTACCAGGTGAAGCACATAAAATTTTACCCTAACACACCATGGCGGTGACAACAGAGTGACCAAGTGAGACTAAGTTACCAGGTGAAGCACATAAAATTTTACCCTAACACACCATGGCGGTGACAACAGAGTGACCAAGTTAGGTGAGGTAGCAGGTGAGCCACCCAAACATTTAGCCTGACACAGCATGGCGGTGACACCAACAAGTGACCAAGTTAGATGAGGTAGCAGGTGAGCCACCCAAACATTTAGCCTGACAAAGCATGGCGGTGACACCAACAAGTGACCAAGTTAGATGAGGTAGCACGTGAGCCACCCAAACATTTAGCCTGACACAGCATGCCGGTCACCCCAACAAGTGACCAAGTTAGATGAGTTAGCAGGTGAGCCACCCAAACATTTAACCTGACACAGTATGGCGGTGACACCACCAATTGACCAAGTTAGATAAGTTAGCAGGTGAGCCACCCAAACATGTAGCCTGACACAGCATGGCGGTATCACCACCAAGTGACCAAGTTAGACTGAGGTAGCAGGTGAGCCACCCAAACATGTAGCCTGACAAAGCATGGCGGTGACACGACCAAGTGACCAAGTTAGATGAGGTAGCAGGTGAGCCACCGAAACATTTACACTGACACAACATGGCGGTGACAACAGAGTGACCAAGTTAGACTGAGTTAGCAGGTGAAGCACAAAAAATGTTACCCTGACAAAGCATGACGGTGACAACAGAGTGACCAAGTGAGACTGAGTTAGTAGGTGAACCACATAAAATTTTACCCTGACACAGAATGGCGGTGACAACAGAGTGACCAAGTGAGACTAAGTTACCAGGTGAAGCACATAAAATTTTACCCTAACACAGCATGGCGGTGACAACAGAGTGACCAAGTTAGATGAGGTAGCAGGAGAGCCACCCAAAAATTTAGCCTAACACAGCATGGCGGTGACACCAACAAGTGACCAAGTTAGGTGAGGTAGCAGGTGAGCCACCCAAACATTTAGCCTGACACAGCATGGCGGTGACACCAAGTGACCAAGTTAGATGAGGTAGCAGGTCAGCCACCCAAACATTTAGCCTGACAAAGCATGGCGGTGACACCAACAAGTGACCAAGTTAGATGAGGTAACACGTGAGCCACCGAAACATTTAGCCTGACACAGCATGCCGGTCACCCCAACAAGTGACCAAGTTAGATAAGTTAGCAGGTGAGCCACCCAAACATTTAACCTGACACAGCATGGCGGTGACACCACCAATTGATCAAGTTAGATAAGTTAGCAGGTGAGCCAACCAAACATGTAGCCTGACAAAGCATGGCTGTGACACGACCAAGTGACCAAGTTAGATGAGGTAGCAGGTGAGCCACCGAAACATTTACACTGACAAAGCATGACGGTGACAACAGAGTGACCAAGTGAGACTGAGTTAGCAGGTTAACCACATAAAATTTTACCCTGACACAGAATGGCGGTGACAACAGAGTGACCAAGTGAGACTGAGGTAGCAGGTGAAGCACATAAAATTTTACCCTGACACAACATGGCGGTGACAACAGAGTGACCAAGTTAGACTGAGTTAGCAGGTGAAGCACAAAAAATTTTACCCTGACAAAGCATGACGGTGACAACAGAGTGACCAAGTGAGACTGAGTTAGCAGGTGAACCACATAAAATTTTACCCTGACACAGCATGGCGGTGACAACAGAGTGACCAAGTGAGACTAAGTTAGCAGGTGAAGCACATAAAATTTGACCCTAACACAGCATGGCGGTGACAACATAGTGACCAAGTTAGATGAGGTAGAAGGAGAGCCACCCAAAAATTTAGCCTAACACAGCATGGCGGTGACACCACCAAGTGACCAAGTTAGGTGAGGTAGCAGGTGAGCCACCCAAACATTTAGCCTGACAAAGCATGGCGGTGACACCAACAAGTGACCAAGTTAGATGAGGTAGCACGTGAGCCACCCAAACATTTAGCCTGACACAGCATGCCGGTCACCCCAACAAGTGACCAAGTTAGATGAGTTAGCAGGTGAGCCACCCAAACATTTAACCTGACACAGTATGGCGGTGACACCACCAATTGACCAAGTTAGATAAGTTAGCAGGTGAGCCACCCAAACATGTAGCCTGACACAGCATGGCGGTATCACCACCAAGTGACCAAGTTAGACTGAGGTAGCAGGTGAGCCACCCAAACATGTAGCCTGACAAAGCATGGCGGTGACACGACCAAGTGACCAAGTTAGATGAGGTAGCAGGTGAGCCACCGAAACATTTACACTGACACAACATGGCGGTGACAACAGAGTGACCAAGTTAGACTGAGTTAGCAGGTGAAGCACAAAAAATGTTACCCTGACAAAGCATGACGGTGACAACAGAGTGACCAAGTGAGACTGAGTTAGTAGGTGAACCACATAAAATTTTACCCTGACACAGAATGGCGGTGACAACAGAGTGACCAAGTGAGACTAAGTTACCAGGTGAAGCACATAAAATTTTACCCTAACACAGCATGGCGGTGACAACAGAGTGACCAAGTTAGATGAGGTAGCAGGAGAGCCACCCAAAAATTTAGCCTAACACAGCATGGCGGTGACACCAACAAGTGACCAAGTTAGGTGAGGTAGCAGGTGAGCCACCCAAACATTTAGCCTGACACAGCATGGCGGTGACACCAAGTGACCAAGTTAGATGAGGTAGCAGGTCAGCCACCCAAACATTTAGCCTGACAAAGCATGGCGGTGACACCAACAAGTGACCAAGTTAGATGAGGTAACACGTGAGCCACCGAAACATTTAGCCTGACACAGCATGCCGGTCACCCCAACAAGTGACCAAGTTAGATAAGTTAGCAGGTGAGCCACCCAAACATTTAACCTGACACAGCATGGCGGTGACACCACCAATTGATCAAGTTAGATAAGTTAGCAGGTGAGCCAACCAAACATGTAGCCTGACAAAGCATGGCTGTGACACGACCAAGTGACCAAGTTAGATGAGGTAGCAGGTGAGCCACCGAAACATTTACACTGACAAAGCATGACGGTGACAACAGAGTGACCAAGTGAGACTGAGTTAGCAGGTAACCACATAAAATTTTACCCTGACACAGAATGGCGGTGACAACAGAGTGACCAAGTGAGACTGAAGGTAGCAGGTGAAGCACATAAAATTT
>ONZH01019427.1:0-20319 GCA_900303285.1 Rhinella marina | reverse complement strand
TCATCCATTCCAGACATTTTCACTTCACTCTGTGGCCCTGCAGCTGGTCTTTGTCTCTCTCCCTATCGCTCTCCCTATCTCTCTCTCCCTGACTGATTAATTACTAGCCCTGCACTTGCCCTGCAGTATCCCTGATGTGTAATATGGATTCCCTGAACAATTACACCCCAATTTCAACAACACAGGTCTCAGTGTCTCAGAACTTCACAGACAGTGCTTCTGCTCGTTTCAGCAGTTACAGCAGAAGTGATGCGTCACTGGCTTACCGAGCCTGAGCCAATCAGAGTAAGCCCTGCTCATTAGGTCAGGTGACCGCTTTCTTCCCGGGCTTTTGCGCACGAATAACTTACACAAGTAAAAGTTTGCTCATTACTTGAATTCGTACGCAACAGCATATAGAGTAACTCATACGTAGCATTAGAGTACAATTTATCGGACAAGTACGTAGCGAATGCGTAGAAAGCCTTAGGGACATTTTCGAATCTTAACGGAGCGAATCACCTAATATTCGGATTCACTTCGCAGCTGAAAATTTCCAAGATTCAATACGAATCAACGAATCGATAAATAGATTCGCTCATCTCTACCCAAGATGATAGCCTAAAAAACATAAAAAATGCCACTAAACATGTTTCAAATTAAAACGTGTTTATCATAAAACCTGATTAAAGAACGTTAAAAAATTATTTTTTTAAACTTAAAACAATCCCTACAAAGAGATTGAACGCTCTTCCCAGGCCATGTGATGTCACTGTACATTGCTCGCATGGCCTAGTTGAAGTTCAGCCTCATAGAAGTGAATTGGGTTGAACTGCAATACCAATCATGACGATAGCTCATCATTATAATTTGCTGCATAAACCCTTTAACTAGCACAATATCTTGAGAATCAAATAATTTTGTGCAATATAGTAGGACTTTCTGCCTGGTGTTTCGAGAATGCTTTGCTGCCTTTAAAATCATTTAAATGCTATTGCTCACCAACGGAGGAGGGCAGTGGTTAATTCACAGATAAAAAATATCACGGAGAGGTTGACAGCCAGTATTCAAAGCTACAAATTATCTACTCTCACTGGGAGTTCAGGGAATTGTCACAGTCATGACATAAAGACTATAATCCAACTTTTTTTGTTCTAATAGCCTTTGATTATCATAACTATTGAACAAGAGTAACAAACTCTTATGCCCCTTTCACACGAGCGGGAGACTCGCATGTCTCCCGCAACGCATCTACAGGGCTGGACTCCTGCACTGACAGGGATCACATATAATGCTATGTGATCCCTGTCAGTGCCGAGTCCAGCCCTGTAGATGCGTTGCAGGAGACATGTGAGTCTCCCGCTCGTGTGAAAGGGGCATTAAGGTTTCCATACACCTTTGCTAGCTGTCAGCTGAATTCTCTCTCTCCCAGCTTGGCTGAGGGGATTTTCAAAGGGGTTGCTTATCTCCTGAGAGACCAAAAACATCGGAAGTTAAAATTCAATGTGCTAGATCTTTTTTTCCCCTGAATCATCCAGTGAGGGGGTAGTTGGGAGCACATTAGGTTGTTGACTGGTCTGCCAAAAACAGTGGGTTTGGCCGACAATACTATGATGTCTATGGAGCCTTTAAGTCCCGGTTCACCAGCTTATCCACCCAAGGTACCTAGGTACCCGGTGCCAAGCAATCTACCCATGAAAGCCAACATGCATGTTATTACTGTCTTTTGTAGCAGTGTACATTAAAAGCGTACGATTGGTAACAAAAAAAAAAATGTATTGAATCCAGGGTTTTAATGTGATAAAAACATGCACGCAAATAAAGCAACTAACCCTGCCATTGTCATATGTAGTAGTTAATTGTCTGCGGGCTTTTAATGTTTTTTTTTAGATGCAGTAAAAGCTAGGATTTATACTATATTGAGAACACCATCATCTGCAGCTTGGCTATACAATTATGTAGTAAAGCCTAATAACTTCCATGCAGTTGTGCTTTATAATTATTCATTATTTATAAAGGGAAAAATTATTCTGCAGACTTGTCCTTTTAAGAACAATGCGAAAAGTGCTTTTTTGGCAGGTTAAATAGATAATAGTAAAAAAAAGGGGCTAAAATATTCTTTTCATTAAAATGGTACATGAAAAAATACTATACAGTGGGTGCATTCACACAACTGTATATATTTTGCGGGCCACAAAATGCAGATCCGCAAAAATACAGATGATGTCTGTGTGACGGCCATGTAGCATCCTTTTTTTGTGGATCCATTGTAACAATGCCTATTCTTGTCCACAAAACGGACAAGAATAGGACATGCATTTTTTTTTTTTTGCGGGGCTACGGAACGGACATACAGATGCGGACAGCACAGCAAAAATACGTTCATGTGAATGGAGCCTTAAAGGGGTTTTCCAGGCTCTTGATATTGATCACTTCTCCTCCAGATAAGTCATTGATATCCAAATGGTTTTGGCCAGACACCCTGACCGATCAGCTGTTCCCTTCAGCTCTGGAACTAGCACTTTGAATGGAACAGGAACAGGAAGCACACCTCCATTCAAATGTTCAAAGCCTGGAAAAAACACTTTAACGTAATTTCAACAGTAATAACACATTAAAGGAAGAACTGAAGGTGAATTGTTTTCTTTAAAAAATCGATGAATGGAGTAAAAAATATCCATCTCTTAAAATAGGGTTTTCTGGGGATCTTCATTATTTAGTTATGGCCCCTAGTATGTATGCAGCTCATGACTAAGCAGTGAAACCACATTTGGGGACACAATTTGTGGAAGCCCCAGATGACGTATCATAACATTATTCTTAATAATCCTTTAGCTGAGCTCTTGAAGCTTTTTTTCAGGAAGCTCAGGTGTTTGTAGTTTATGCTTCATTATCAACCAAATTAGCTTTCATGTGTCACCAAGGCTGAGTTCAGATATCAAATCAGTGATGGTCAACTCAGTCTAAGGGTGCATTCACACGACCGTAAGTGTTTTTTGCGGTCCGCAAATTGCGGAACCAACACAGATACCGGCCGTGTACGTCCTGCAATTTGCGGACCGCACATGGCCAGCGCTATATAGAGAATGCCTATTCTTGTCCGCGGTTGCAGACAAGAATAGGACATGCTCTTTTTTCTGGCGCCGCGGAATGGAACAACGGTTGCGGACAGCACACGGTGTGCTGTCTGCATCTTTTGCGGCCCCATTGAAATGAATGGGTCCACACCCGTTCCGCAAAATTGCAGAACGGATGCGGATCCATTTCTACGGTCGTGTGAATACACCCTAAGAGAGTCCTCTCCCACAACCAAATCTCTCTCATAATCAGTGACCATCAAAGACACCAATTGATCTCTGTCACTGAGCAGAAATGAGAAGATGCTCCCTTAGTTATAGGCTACATGGTTACCATGTATTGTTCTAGACCATTTGTTCTGTTTTTCAGAAAATGCTGGGAAAAGGTACAGTACTTCAATTGTTATATTAGAGGAAGAACTCAGCTACTGCAAATGGAAGCTTAAGCCCTCTGCTACATCAGTGGCTCAAGCTGCTGCTGTATTCCTCCCCCATTCTTTATACTGCAGCTCTCAATGCTAAGATTGGCTCCTCTATATATGCACAAACCCAGGAGAAGCTTCCACAAGTCAGTGAATGGCTAAAGGGTTTCCCTTACAGCAACAATGGAATTATTTTAAAATAAAAGCAAATAAACCACCAGCGTGATTAAACACAAATCATACATAGGGAGCCAAATGAGCCTCTTATAGGGGTTATCCTATGATAATGTAAAAACAAAAATCAGACATCATATATGGCAGTGTCTTTCTATGGATCCAGAGATTTTTTTCATTTATTGCCCCAATTGCTTTGCAGGATTTGGCTGCCTGATCAGGGGGCATGTCTCAACTGGGGGCATGGCCTTTCTTTAGTATGTGACGTTTCTGCTGCAGCTCTCTTCCTATCACAGTTCAGGTGGCATGTATTGTCTCAGGGAGTGTGTGCCTTCTGCTGCGTCTCTTTCCCTGTAACTGTCACAGCTTCTAACAACAAATACAGCTGGTGGCTGTTGAAGACGACAACTGATGGAGATCCAGTGATACAACTGAGGTGGACAGACAAATAAGGAAAATGGTAAACAGAAGTTGTATGCAGTTACAAGAGGATTTAGATGATATGATGATATGGACAGAGTACCACTTTATTAAATAGAATCATAGAAGCATAGATATAGAAACCTGTAGAATCTAGGAGAACAAAGAGAAATTTTGAACGTTACTATGTACTATGTATTTTACATGGTCCATAATAAAACTAAAACTTACTTGTCTTCTTGACCAACTGTGACGCTATGTAAACGATTTGCTCCTCCATCGGCACAGGCTTTTATAGTAGCTACAAGAAAACAGTATCAAACTATCAAATCTCTGTATTGTAATCAGCTCTCCAATAATATCAAATAGACGTAAAGCATTATCATTACTATCATTACTGCATGATAAAACATTATACTGTATTCACATTTTTACATTCATGATACTGATACGATAGTCAATACTAAACAAGATTACTTGATGGTTTCTGATATGATAGGGTATCGTGTGCAAGAGGAGACACATAAGATGAGATTTCTGCATCCTAGGACTTTTAGGTTAGATATTGTGGGTCTGGGATTGGGTTTTGTCTTGGCAAATACATTATTCCACACTTTTAAAAGAAGACCTGTCAATTTTCCTGAGATGTTTATTTCAGTGATGTCAGACTTTGATGTTCTGGTTTTGTACTGGCAACTGAATGTGATCATTCCTACTGGGAATAAGGGTGTAGCCCTAACCCGTCTGCCATAAAAGAGGGATGTTGGATTGATAAGGTGATTGATAACATCCAGTTGTCAATTTATGAATACATCAAGCTACACAAAAATGTCTATCCATGCACCAACGTTATCATACAGCCTGAGGAACTGTGTGAAAGGGAACCTTTCAGCTGCACTCATGCCCTCACTGAGGGCAGCTTAGTGTAGTGACAGATCTGCTAATTTCAGCGGTCTGTCACTCCTGTTATGGCTGTCAATGCTTTCAGAATACTGACCTGCCATGGCCTGCAGCATGCACCATAGCTGAGAGAGAGATGAGTCCGATGCTGCATGATAAACCCGCCCTCCCCTCTTCCAGATGATGATTGACATGTTTCATTCCTATGCACAAGAGGAAACAAATTTGCCAAGGCTCAAAAGGTGGAGTTCGCGAGCAGCATTGGCCTCATCTATCTTGAGGCCCTGGCATGGGCTTAGGCAGATCAGTACTATAAAAGTACTGAATGCCATCATGGCAGTGACAGACTGCTGAAGTCAACGAGTCTGTCGCTGAGAGGTTCCCTTTAAATCCGGTGCATGTCTAGGAGAGCTGTCCAAATTTAAGCAATCTATAGGATTAGTAAATCTGGTGTACAGTGTTTTGGTCCCTGAACAATGTTAATTATTTTGCACAAGTGATGGGTGAAGAGTTGTTTATTTATTGGGCTGCCAAAGTGAGTTTTTATTATCTTTTGTGACACGTTCTAAAGGGTTACTCTGTTACTCTTTCACAACATCTTTTATCTTTTATTAGGGATAAGTGTTTATATATATATATATATATATATATATATATATATATATATATACGGTATATATATATATATATATATATATATATATATATATATATATTTATTATTATTTTTTTTCAAATTTTGCAAATTCACACACCTGTTATTGTCCCACACCTTAAAGTAATGTGGATCCACAGAGTTAGGCCTCATGCACATGGCCGTCATCCCTATTAAGGCCCGAAAACAGTGGGTCCGCAATATCCAGGCACCAGCCGTATGCTCACTGCATCACAGATGCGGACCCATTCACTTGAATGGGTCCACAATCCAGAAGGTTGGTGCAGAACTGAGGCGCAGAACCCCACAGAATAACACTAATCACTAAGGAGTGCTTCCATGGGGTTCATTTGTGTGCCTCCGCACCACAAAAAAATAGAACTTGTTCTATTTTTTTGCGGTGCGGCCGGATCATCGACCCATTCAAGTTGAATGGGACTGGATCTATTGCAGCAGCCGCATGGATAGTACCCGTGCATTGGGGACCACAAATTGCTGTCCCTAATGCACAGAACGACTGAACAAAGGCCGTGTGCATGAGGCCTTACAATCATTTGGCTTAGGTCTAAACCCAGGATTTCCCAATATTCAACGTTTAACCCTTAGGGCTAATGCACAAGAACAGGTGCACCCTGTGCTGCGGACCACATATAACAGTCCACAATGCACTGGAACCAGTCGTGTGACCGCTGTTTGCAGATGTGGACCCATTCACTTGATCCACAAGTTTCAGTCCACACTGCAGGACTACTGGAGGCATGGACTTAAATCCCACTCCGTAGTGCTTCAGTGCTCTGTATCATGTGGATTCCAGACCCATTCAAGTGAATGAGTCCGCATTCATGATCCGGAGTGCATACAGCCGGTGCTGTTTGCGGGGCACAATATGGGCATGGGCATGTGCATGAGCCCTTATAGAGGGATCTGAACTTTGCTAAGGAGAAATTTAAGGCGCTAACCCCAGCAGTAGTCTTCATTATCAAGAACTGACTAGAATGACATATGAGGATAGGATACAGTACATAATTGGCAGGCAGAAGACATAGATAGGCATAAATCAGGAAAGATAGCATTCTGGAACAACGGTGTTCCAACAGGCAGCAGACAGGTAGAGAAGCCATATCAAACCAAGAATATAGACCACTAGTACACCATTACTGGCTTGTGGCATCAAATAAATCTTATTTCCCAGGCATAGGAAGATGGGTAAGGTCCTGAACAATACTGTGCCAGATGGTCATTGGGTGGGGAACAGGTGCATTGGTGTGGGCTGACCCTTTAAAAGCAGAAATTGGGAACTATGGGAGGAGAAATCTGAGCCCAGAGACCCCAAAAAGAAGGCAAAAGGGACAGCACTAATAGTAGTAGCTCAACAAAGGCCCTGCCCTGTAGACATGTAGTCATGTGTCTCAGGGCTGGGTTCTTACAACAGGGTTTCAAGCAGGCTTGGATATGTGATTTTCGAACTGGGTCCTGATGGTACAGATACTCCCGTGAGTCTTGCGTTGGCATGTAAACCCAGGGAGCAGTTCACAGTGGAGGAGTCAAAATGCACTCAGAGCTTCATCATATACATATAATTAGGTTGAATACAGGTGTTATTCATTTTTATGTCACCAGAAAACCTCTTTAATGCTGTGGCCTGAACGGGTTAACCAATTCTCCTGCTGTAATTCTCCAGTCATCTCTTGCTATAAGGATATTCAAAACAAAAGAATAAGAAAACATGGCCAAGAGAAAATCATTCTTCCGTTTTTACCAGAGGACATAGATTTTACATATTGAATATGAGGCTCCTAGACAGAAAGATGTCCACAGAGGGTCTAGAAGACTTCCATGTATTGCCTGACTGCATACAATACATGCTGAATGATAAAATTTTATCTGTCTGGCTACAGTTCTGCCTCATATCTTCAATTTGTTTGTAGCACACTGCGATTTATAAATTAAACCGTAAGTAAAGGGACATTGATACTACTGCCAGAAGTTCACCGCATTTGATTTTGCACTTAAATCTCAAATGCTTCCACATCCAAGCCGCTCTGAAATGCAACTTTAATAAATCTGTCAAAATAAACATAACCTGTCGTGGATGGGGTTGTATCGTTTTCTTTTTCCTTCATTTTCTTGGAAGTGAATTGTGGAGTGTAATCAATTGGTCCCTGACAGAATGAAACCAAGCAGACAAATGCATACAACACAGTTTTTAGTGACCTGATGAAAATTCTGTTTACAGTCCAATTCTCTGGTCAAAGCTACAGTATATCACTCGCCAAACAAACGCAATAAACCACAATCACAAAAAAAGGCATTAACTTAAAGTGACAGCGTCAGTACAAACTGCAAAGTAATAAGAAGAGACGATTAGACTAAATGTAGAGTAGAATTGTACATTCATCATTATTAGTGTTACATTAACTGAAGAATCTACAGATTATAGCAAAATAACTATAGGAATAAATGTGTGCTGAATCCCTTAGTGACCACCAATACGCCTTTTTATGGCGGTCACTAAGGGGCCTTAGGCTGGGCCCAGGGATGTAACTACCATAGTGGCAGACCATGCGACTGCTATGGGGCTCAGGGCAAGAGGGAGCCCAGTCTCGATTATCTCCTCTTCTACTGGAGGTGAAAACTTGGTCAGCAACTTTTAGCAAATGAGGCAGTGGAAAAATGGCCAAAGGGTCATTGAAAGGGGTTTAGGCAGAAACCCTTCTGTCCTGTGTGGGGGACCTGGTTTGATCCTTGCTATGGGGCCCTTACTTCTCTATGTATGCCACTGGCTGGGCTGTCACCTTTTTATGATGGCCCAATATAAGCGATGCATGGGTTTCATCGGAGATGGATGGCTCGGCTCTCACATGAGAGCACCATTGTTTAATATTGTGGTGCTTGTGCAAGACAGAACCAGGCAAGATGACATACAGTGCCTTGCGAAAGTATTTGGCCCCCTGGAACTTTTCAACCTTTTGCCACATTTCAGGCTTCAAACAAAAAGATATAACATTTTACATTTTTGGTGAAGAATCAACAACAAGTGGGTCACAATTGTGAAGTGGAACGAAATTTATTGGATCATTTAAACTTTTTTTGTAATAATAAAACTGAAAAGTTGGGCGTGCAAAATTATTTGGCCCATTTACTTTCAGTTCAGAAAACTCACTCCAGAAGTTCATTGAGGATCTCTGAATGATCCAATGTTGTCCTAAATGACTGATGAAGATAAATAGAATCAACCTGTGTGTAATCAAGTCTCCTTATAAATGCACCTGCTCTGTGATAGTCTCAGGGTTCTGTTTAAAGCACAGAGAGCATCATGAAGGCCAAGGAACACACAAGGCAGGTCCGTGATACTGTTGTGGAGAAGTTTAAAGCCGGATTTGGATACCAAAAGATTTCCCAAGCTTTAAACATCCCAAGGAGCACTGTGCAAGCGATCATATTGAAATGGAAGGAGTATCAGACCACTGCAAATCTACCAAGACCCGGCCGTCCCTCTAAACTTTCATCTCAAACAAGGAGAAGACTGATCAGAGATGCAGCCAAGAGACCCATGATCACTCTGGATGAACTGCAGAGATCTACAGCTGAGGTGGGAGAGTCTGTCCATAGGACAACAATCAGTCGAACACTTCACAAATCTGGCCTTTATGGAAGAGTGGCAAGAAGAAAGCCATTTCTCAAAGATGTCCATAAAAAGTCTCGTTTACAGTTTGCCACAAGCCACCTGGGAGACACACCAAACATGTGGAAGAAGGTGCTCTGGTCAGATGAAACCAAAATCCAACTTTTTGGAAACAATGCAAAACGATATGTTTGGCGTAAAAGCAACACAGCTCATCACCCTGAACACACCATCCCCACTGTCAAACATGGTGGTGGCAGCATCATGGTTTGGGCCTGCTTTTCATCAGCAGGGACAGGGAAGATGGTTAAAATTGATGGGAAGATGGATGGAGCCAAATACAGGACCATTCTGGATAAAAACCTGTTGGAGTCTGCAAAAGACCTTAGACTAGGACAGAGATTTATCTTCCAAGAAGACAATGATCCCAAACATAAAGCAAAATCTACAATGGAATGGTTCAAAAATAAACGTATCCAGGTCTTGGAATGGCCAAGTCAAAGTCCAGACCTGAATCCAATTGAGAATATGTGGAAAGAGCTGAAAACTGCTGTTCACAAATGCTCTCCATCCAACTTCAAAGAGCTCAAGCTGTTTTTCAAGGAAGAATGGGCAAGAATTTCAGTCTCTAGATGTGCAAAACTGATAGAGACATACCCCAAGCGACTTGCAGCTGTAATCGCAGCAAAAGGTGGCGCAACAAAGTATTAATGCAAGGGGGCCGAATAATTTTGCACGCCCCACTTTTCAGTTTTATTATTACAAAAAAGTTTAAATGATCCAATAAATTTCCTTCCACTTCACAATTGTGACCCACTTGATTCTTAACCAAATTTTAAAATGTTATATCTTTTTGTTTGAAGCCTGAAATGTGGCAAAAGGTTGAAAAGTTCCAGGGGGCCGAATACTTTCACAGGGCACTGTAGCTAATATCCGATTCTGTCAATCAAACTTCAGACAGAGAGTGGGCTGGGGGGCTGAAGTGGGGGATCTTTCATGCTCTTTCAAGTGCAGGGAACAGCTAATCTTCATATTTTAAATTGTAAAATTTTAAAGCAATGGGTTGCACTCTTGTGAGCAAAGCCTATTTGAACATGGCCACAACTGCTGTTGGTGACAGACTACCTTTAATTTTTTAAAAGTATTAAACCATAGCAAACCCATATAAGGCCTCGTTAACATTTCCGTGTCACGTCCATGAAAAAAAGTATACATATTTCATGAAGGATCTGTGGTTGGTCCATGTGTACGTTTTTATCATCCGTGTGTCATGCGCAATTCATGTAAGTTGATCAGCTGAAAATTAATTTCCAAAGAATCTACTGCCATCCGTGTTGTGTCAGTGATTTTAACGGACCCATAGACTTAATGGACAAGCTTGGTCCGCATTACGGATCAAAGTAGTGCATGTCTCAGATTTTTTTTTTTACTGACCCACGGTCAGTAAAAAAAAATACTAAAATGTAAACAGACACATTTAAACCAATGGGTAAGGCTTCTTTCACATTACCGTAGTGTTTTGACGTACGTGTGGCATCCGTTTTTTTTGAGGATCCATTGTAACAATGCCTATCCTTGTCCGCAAAACGGAGAAGAATAGGACATGTTCTATTTTTTTTTGCGGGCTACGGAACGGACATATGGATGCGGACAGCACACAGTGTGCTGTCAGTATTTTTTGCGGACCCATAGAAATGAATGGGTCTGCATTTTATCAGCAAAAAATGCGGATCGGAGCCCGCAAAAAATACTGTAGTGTGAAAGAGGCCTAAGTGTGCTGTCCGTGGAAAATGTGGACAGCACATGTCAGTAAAAAACAGAAAAACTGAAATTTGGTATCTCCATAATGACCTGCAGAATAAAGCCTCATTCACACGTCATGATCAGTGATTTCCATCAGTGATTGTGAGCTAAAACTAAGAGACCTTTCAGTTTATGCTAATGGTTGTCAGATTTGGATTTAGGAATTTTTTATGCCATAAAATGAGGAAAATTGGCTTCTACTGAATAGTATCTCATGTTTATTTTTGTTTTGCCGTCCTGTGAATTAACTTTGTAAGGTAATAGGATGACCTGGGTGTCTTTTTTCAGCCTTAGAAACTATGCCCTTGCAACACAAAGGGTGAAATTTACAGCAAATCTGCATGCTATTGTGACTTTTGATGTGGATTTGTCATTAATTTTGCTATGGATCTGCACCAAAATACAACCCGTGTGGGTGACCTGTGTGCAAAAGGTGCAGATTTGTATTCAGAAAATCGGCACCAAAACTGCACAAAAAACATATATAAATCCATACTATTTATTGTGGTTTTGGTGTGTTTTTTTTTTATAATCCCATTAAAGACTACAGAAGATGTGGAATCGCACAAAGTATTGACATGCTACGCATTTTAAAGTCTGCACGGCAGGACAAATTCCGCAGTGAAGAGAAAAGCAAAATGTACATAAGACTTGTCATAACTTCACTTTTGTGGTTCTGTATTATGCTGCTGTTTTTCCACATAAAAATCCAAGTGTAAAAAACGCACATAATCTGCACTATGTGTAGTTACCCTTAGGGCTCATGCACACGACTGTATGCATTTTGTGGTCCGCAAAACACGGATCTACAAAAAAAACGGATGACATCTGTGTGCATTCCGTATTTTGTGGAACGGAACATCTGGCCCCTAATAGAACAGTCCTATCCTTGTCCGTTATGCAGGCAATAATAATATTTTTTTGCAGAATGGACATGTGGACATACGGTCTGTTTTTTTTTGTGGACCCATTGAAATGAATGGTTCCACATATGGTTCGCAAAACGAATACGGAAAGAAAATAAGTTTGCATGCATAAGCCCTTAAGCGGAGAGTTTACTAAGATTATTACAAGGGAAGTCTTGATATAAATGCTAAAAACGTTCCAAGTTATTATGGGAAAAAATGCAAAGTGAATTTTTTCGGAATGAAAATTCTCCTTAAAAAATTCTAAGATATGCGTTGTAACACAGCTAGTTTTCAGAATCTATTTTGCGAAAAGCAATTTCATATCAATTTTTAGGCAGTTCTGTTAAGGGGAAGTAAATGAGGTAAGAGAACCTGTGGGAAATACAGATAATATCACAATTGATTTTGGCATTATGAAGGAAAAATCAAAACATTACAAAGTTAATTCAGACAGATGGCTTCATTATTACACGTGTGGAATGGGATAACTTGTACAAACAGAACAACAATCTACAGAATGATTCTTGTCACCCTTTCCTCAAATGTAGCTGCTCTGAAATATCGCAGTATGTTTAATAGATAAGAATGCACTCGTAAACAGGAAAAAGCATTCACACTGTAAACCTCAGTTTTTTTTACTCCCTTTTTTATTTTTACTTTCACATAGTTGTATGAGGGCTTTTGGGACAAGTCGTGCTTTCCAATGGCGCCCTTGTAAATTGCATATGATGTACTGGGAAGCTGGAAAAATGGTGGTGGAATTGGAAATAAAATGCAACTCCGCCATGGTTTCATGGGTTTTATTTTTACAGCATTCCCTATGTGGCAAAACTGACCATTTATATATTTTTTCTTGTGGTTTTAAGCTTTACTAACTTTTCATGCAACTTTTGATGTTATAGTTACATATCAAAAGTTGTGATTGGTGGGGGTGCTGAGACTCCCACTGTTCTCTAGAATGAGGGGAAAAAAGTGTGCACATATCTCGATCTCTCTCCTCATTGCATGAAATGGGTTCCATAGAAGTCTATTGGCTCGTTTGGATTTTGCCCTGCGACGAGGGAAAGTTCCCTGCAGGCAGGGCCCAAAAGGAACATCGCTGTGGCAGGCCATTGATCCTTCAGAGAGCCTGAGGCTGCCATAACAACCGAATGGCTTCTTCAGCGCAGAGAAGTCATTTGGAAAAGTTCATGGAATCTGAGGGGTTAAATGTACCCTGCGACTACAGTGCCCACTCAACTTCTGAGTGGGTGCCATATTTAAAGAACAGACGTCTGCCATACATATACGGCGGAAGTCCTTAAAGGGGTTACCTCGTGACTAATGTAAAAAATGAAAATGAGACATCATATAGTATATGACAATCTGGAACCATCCCGGTACCTCAGTTGGATACAGAGATCTCCCCATTCATTGCTCTTCTAGATTTATATCAAGCTGACAGCTCAAGGGGAGTGTCTTTTCTGCTACAGCTAATTGGGTGTGTCCATGCTCTCCCTATCACTACTCAGGAGGAAGTTGAAGGATGAAAGCTGAAAGAAGTGCGGCCATCTCAGTAAGCAGGACAAAGATATAATAAAACAAACAGCAGGTGTCACCATACAGATACATTTTATTGAATAACTTAGTGGTTACAGTAACTTTTTAATTACATATTATTAGAAAAAAATTCAGATTCACTTGCTGGTTTGAAAACTGTAGAATATTGTTCATGAGACAACTCCTTTAAGGGATCTTAACATTAGACCCCATACCCCGTGGAGCTGTCCAAAATGAAAGGGCAGGCATGCAGCTGCTCTTTTCATTTTGATGAGAGTTCTGGAGATAGCAGAGTGCTATACACAGCTATCTTCAGAATTACCATGGAAATGAATGGGGTGGCTGCGCACGTGCCTTATCAGCTGCTCTTTTCATTTTAGGACCGTGACCAATCCTGTGGATAGGGGATACATTCACATAACCGGAATACCCATTTTAGGATCTCAAGATCTCAAAGCATGCTTAAAGCGGTTTTCTGGATTATAGATATTTAAGTATCCTTAAATGGGTTGTCACATGAAAAATATTCTACAGTTTATAAACTAGCACCTGGATCTGAATTATTTTGCAATTGCATGCAATTAAAAATTTAGCATAGCCACTGAGTTATTCAATAAAATGTATCAGTATAGCACCACCTGCTGTTCTTTTTTCTTTGTCCTGTTCACTGACAGATGGCCACACATGCTCAGTTTCATCCTTCAACTGCCTCCTGAGCTGTGATAGGGAGAACATGGACACGCCCCCTTAGCTGCAGCAGAAAAGACACTCCCGTTGAGCTACCAGCTTGATATAAATCTAGAAGATTAATTAATCTGGAGATCTCTGGATTCATGTGAGGTACAGGGCTGGTTCTACCTTGGTTAGAAAGAGATTGTCATGTACCATATGGTTAGAGATGAGCAGATTTTTCAAAAATTCGATTCGGTTGGTTCGCCAAATTTTCCGAAACCATTCGGTCCGAATAAATCCGTGGCGAATAGCGTTAAAAAACGGCTACTTCCGGCCTGCAGAGAGCCTGTATAGTGGTGTAGAACACTGTGCCTTGCAGTAACATGCATAGGGAGTCTGCTGTGGTAGTGAAACAATACTGTGAGCCAGTATGACACACAGATAACAGGCGTTGCTCTTAGAAGCGCTGCACGCTTTATGTATTAGGGCAGTTATGGGGCCAAAACTGACCAAATAACTAAAGTCTGAACTCAGCCTTATAGGTCAATGTTAGCGCCAGCTATAAAGAACTGTGCAGAGGCCCAAGATCCTACTAGAGCGCCAAAGAGCGCACTCCTTTTACACCAATTCACTGATTCCACATAGATTTCTTACAGAACCTGTTCTTGAAAATTTAAGTTTTATTTTTTCCAACAGAACAACATGTAATAACAACAGTGAATGAACACATCATTCCGAAAGAATTAGGTACAGTTAGTATCCATTTTATATTACTGCATAAACTTATGCAGATATTTTCCGCAGTGATCGAAATGTCATAACACAAAGTGGAAAACCAAATCAATATTAGTCAGGTAATGTGTAGTGCTAACGGTTATCAGTCTAACAGAATGACGTTGGTTCTATTACACGCTTAAACAAGCAGAGTTCCTCCCCCATACAGTGTGGAGATGGCAGTGACAGCAGCATTAGGCAGGAGACCACAGAGTGGCACGACGACAGTGTATAGGAGGCAGTGACAGCAGCTTTAGCATCTGGAGAACACAGAGTGCTACGATGACAGTGTAGAGGAGGCAGTGACAGCAGCTGTAGCATCAGGAGACCACAGAGTGGCACGACAATAGTGTAGAGGTGGCAGTGACAGCAGTTTTAGCATCTGGAGAACACAGAGTGCTATGACGACAGTGTAGAGAAGGCAGTGACAGCAGCTGTAGCATCAGGAGACCACAGAGTGGCACGACGACAGTATATAGGAGGCAGTGGCAGTAGCTGTAGCATTATGAGGCCACACAGTGGCACAATGACAGAGTGTGGAAGTGGCAGCAGCAGTAGAATTTTGAGGCCACAGAGTGGCACAATGACAGAGTGTGGAGGTGGCATCAGTAGTAGAAGCAGAATTACAAGGTCACACAGTGGCACAACGACAGAGCGGCCAGACATGAATGAAAACATCAGACAGTAGAATTTTGCAGTCACAGAAAGGCCAAATGCAAAGACTGCAAATGACAGTAGTGCAGAATTATGAAGTGACACAGTGGCACAACGACAGAGTGGCCCGACAAGAATGAAAATGTTAGCCAGTAGAATTTTGCAGTCACAGACAGGCCTAGCTGTAGCATTATGAGGCCACACAGTGGCACAATGACAGAGTGAGGAAGTGGCAGCAGCAGTAGAATTTGGAGGCCACACAGTGGCACAACGACAGAGTGTGGAAGTGGCAGCAGCAGTAGAATTATGAGGCCACACAGTGGCACATAGACAGAGTGTGGAAGTGACAGCAACCACAGAGTGGCCCGACAAGATAAAAAATGTCAGTAAGTAATTTCGCAGTCACAGGCCCAGTTAGTAATTTCGCAGTCACAGGCCCAGTGGGCAAATATCAGATGTCAGTAAGTATAATTTAGAGGCAACAGAATGGTACGACAACATTGTGGAGGCAGTAGTAGTAGCAGCAGCCACATGGGCAGACTACAGAGTGGTACGGCGACATTATGGAGGCAGTAGTAGTAGCAGCAGCAGCAACAGCAGCATGAGCAGACTACAGAATTGTATGACTACATTCTGGAGGCAGTAGTAGTAGCAGCAACAGCAGCATGGGCAGACTACAGAATGGTACGACGACATTCTAGAGGCAGTAGTAGTAGCAGCAACAGCAACAGCAGCATGGGCAGACTACAGAATGGTACGACGACATTATGGAGGCAGCAGTAGTAGCAGCAACAGCAGCATGGGCAGACTACAGAATGGTACAACAATATTATGGAGGCAGCAGTAGTAGCAGCAACAGCAGCAGCAGCATGGGCAGACTACAGAATGGTACAGCAACATTATAAAGGCAGTAGTAGTAGTAGCAGCAGCAGCATGGGCAGACTACAGAATGGTACGACGACATTATGGAGGCAGTAGCAGCATCAGCAGACTATAGAGTGGCACGACGACAGTGTGGGGAGGTGGGTGGCAATAACACTACCCGCTGGCGATGGTGGGTGTAAGAAGGAGCACTTGGCATCAGATGTGTGGCATCAGGCGGGTGGCAGCATCAGAATATTTGGTGAGGCAGGTAGCCAGAAGAAACAGTCAAAAAACTGCATGAATGATCTAATCTGAGGCATCAGGCATTGATGGTTGGAAATCCTGGCTGATCCACGCCTGATTCATCTTGACAAAGGTCAGTCTCTCCACATTTTGGGTGGACAGGCGAGTTCTCCTTGTTGTAACTATGGCCCCCGCCGCACTAAACACCCACTCTGATGCCACACTACTGGCCAAGCAGGGCAGCTTTTCCAGAGCAAACTCGACCAATTGCGGCCACAAATCTAGTTTGGCTGCCCAGAAGTCGAGCGGATCTTCAATAATGGGTGGCAGGGTGCTGTCCAAGTATGCAACCACCTGCTGTTTCAGGTCCTTCTCCAGGTTTAGCTGATGCTGCTGCTGAGTAGTTTCTTCACTATGTGCGTGAAGAAAGCTGCTAATCAGTGACTGTATACTCAGGCTGCTGCTGCTGATGGAGCTGGTACTGCTACTGCCACCCCTACCCCCCCAGCAGCCATGGCAGTGGAACATGAGCGTAGAGGGCCCCCCACGGTCAGACCTGCAGAGGAAGGACAATGGCGCAGATAGGCAGCGGCCAACTGACTACATAGGATGTCTCTATAGTAGTTCAGTTTGTCCTCCCTCTTGGTGGGTATAAAAAAGGCCCCCATTTTGGACCGGTAGCGAGGGTCTAATAGGGTGTAGTCATTCCTAATAGTAGTCATCCCTCTGCCGAATGGTGACAATACGGCTGTCAGTACGCAAGCAAGTGAGCTTGCATTGGGCCATTTGCGCAAGTGACTCGGAGGGACATCCTGCCTCCATCTCCACTGCATACTGCCATGGTGTGTCTGGGTCCTCTGCGTCCTCTTCCTCATCGCCCCATAGCTCCGCTGGCTGCTCCAGCTCCTCCTCTTCTGTCACCTGGGGAGAGAAATTACCCATTTCTCTAGGCATTCTTGGTGCTCCAATGTCCTCCACCTCCTTCTCCAGTTCAGCCCCCACAGGGCTTATGTGGCCATGAGATGTAGTCACCACATCTCCTGTCCCCTGACCAGCCAGATTTAACAGCATCTTTTCCAGGATATGAATAAGTGGAATGACATTGTTTATCCCGGAGTCCTGGCGACTGATAAATAAAGTGGCCTCCTCAAAGGGCACGAGCAAATGCAGGTGTCACACATGAACTGCCACTGGCTGACAATGAAGTTACACAGGGGAGTACCTCTGTCGGCTGGGATCATCAAGAAATCGTTTATGGCCTTTCTCTGTTTGTACAGTTGGTCCAACATATGGAGGGTGGAATTCCAACGGGTGAAAACGTCACATATCAGCCTATGTTGGGGGATGCTGTTCTGCCGCTGTAGCTCAAGGAGGGTGTGCTTGGCGGTGTAGGAGTGGCTGAAGTGCATGCAAAGTTTCCAGGCTATTTTTAGGATGTCTTGCAGACGGGTAGAAGACTTTAGGAACTGCTTGACAACCAGATTAAACACGTGCGCTGCCCTCCTTGACGCAGTGCAGACACCATGTTCTTCCCATTGTCGGTCACCATTGTTCACATTTTGAGTTGTCGCGGGGAAGGCGAGAATTGGATTTCTTGATGAATGACGCAGAGCAGTTGCTCCCCTGTGTGACTCCGTTCGCCCAGGCAAACGAGGTGTCGAACCGCATGACACCGCTGTGCCCTGCACATGTGGTATTCTGGTGGAGCACTGTGAATTGTCCCTGCGGTGGAGGCTGAGGACACGGTGGAGCGTGAGGAGGCAGACATTGTCGCAGGAGCGACGGCATGAGAACGTGGAGGCGGAAGCAGCATTGCCTGGCCAAGTTGCTGGTGTGGCTGTGCAGGAACCACATTTACCTAGTGGGCCATAAAGGACATATACTTTCCCTGACTGTAAATAGAGCTCCACACGCCGGCGCTGCTGTGAGCTTTGGCAGACACTGACAGGATCAAGGACTGGCCCACCTTCTGTTCTACATATCTGTGCAGGGCTGGTACTGCCTGTTTGACAAAGAAAATGACGGTTTGGAACTCTCCACCTCGGCTCGGCACAAACCATCATTTCTCTGAAAGGTTCAGAGTCCACCACTTGGAAAGGGAGGGACTGCAGCACCAGCAACTTGGCCAAGAGCATGTCCAGTTTCTGCGCCGTTGGGTGTGTACACGCATACTGCTGTCTCTTGGCAATGGCTTCGCTGATCGATTGCTGACGGAATGACTGACGAGAAGTAGGAGAAGGAGCAGGAGCATCAGATGATGGGAAGGACAGACAGCTCCCTTCGGCTAAGGTGGTGGAGCCTTGACTACCTGAAATCTGTTGGGCGCCACTGGTTGATGCTGCGGATTCTGTGGCTGCTGCTGCTGCTGCAGGCTGGACCACCGCACTGGAGCCACGGTTCTCCCAGGCCACTTTAAGGTGACGGTGCATACTGTACAACCAAAAGTTTGGACAAACTTTCTCATTCAAATAGTTTTCTGTATTTTCATGACTATGAAAATTGTAGATTCACACTGAAGGCATCAAAACTATGAATTAACACATGTGGAATTATATTCTTAACAAAAAAGTGTGAAAAAACTAAAAACATGTCTTATATTCTAGGTTCTTCAAAGTAGCCACCTTTTGCTTTGATTACTGCTTTGCACACTCTTGGCATTCTCTTGATGAGCTTCAAGAGGTAGTCACCTGAAATGGTATTCCAACAGTCTTGAAGGAGTTCCCAGAGATGCTTAGCACTTGTTGGCCCTTTTGCCTTCACTCTGTGGTCCAGCTCACCCCAAACTATCTCGATTGGGTTCAGGTCTGGTGACTGTGGAGGCCAGGTCATCTGGCGTAGCACCCCATCACTCTCCTTCTTGGTCAAATAGCCCTTACAAAGCCTGGAGGTGTGTTTGGGGTCATTGTCCTGTTGATAAAGAAATGATGGTCCAACTAAACGCAAACCGGATGCAATAGCATGCCGCTGCAAGATGCTGTGGTAGCCATGCTGGTTCAGTATGCCTTCAATTTTGAATAAATCCCCAACAGTGTCACCAGCAAAGCACCCCCACACCATCACACCTCCTCCTCCATGCTTCACGGTGGGAACCAGGCATGTAGAGTCCATCCGTTCACCTTTTCTGCGGTGGTTGGAACCAAAGATCTCAAATTTGGACTCATCAGACCAAATCACAGATTTCCACTGGTCTAATGTCCATTCCTTGTGTTCTTTAGCCCAAACAAGTCTCTTCTGCTTGTTGCCTGTCCTTAGCAGTGGTTTCCTAGCAACTATTTTACCATGAAAGCCTGCTGCACACAGTCTCCTCTTAACAGTTGTTGTAGAGATGTGTCTGCTGCTAGAACTCTGTGTGGCATTGACCTGGTCTCTAATCTGAGCTGCTGTTAACCTGCAATTTCTGAGGCTGGTGACTCGGATGAACTTATCCTCCACAGCAGAGGTGACTCTTGGTCTTCCTTTCCTGGGGCGGTCCTCATGTGAGCCAGTTTCTTTGTAGCACTAGATGGTTTTTGTGACTACACTTGGGGACACTTTCAAAGTTTTCCCAATTTTTCGGACTGACTGACCTTCATTTCTTAAAGTAATGATGGCCACTCGTTTTTCTTACTTA